>CP126899.1:24020000-24437500 GCA_030440675.1 Furcifer pardalis | reverse complement strand
CTATTTAAATATGATATTTTGTCCACTTTACCAGGCATGGAGCATCACACGCCAAGCTTCTCTGTCATCTGCCACCCTTCAGGGGCCACCCAAATCCACACCCACTATGCCAACAATACTGTCTAACCATCTCATTCTCTGCTGTCCCCTTCTCCTTTTGCCTTTGATAATTCCTAGCATCAGGGCCTTCTCCAGTAAGTCCTCTCTTCTTATCTGGAAGCCAAAGTATTTGAGCTTCAATATCTCTCCTTCCAAGGTTGATTTCCTTTAAGATTGATTGATTTGATCTTCTTGCAGTCCAGGGGACTGTCAAAAGTCTTCTCCAGCACCACAGTTCAAAGGCATCTATTCTTTTGTGCTCAGCCTTCCTAATGGTTCAGCTGTCACAGTAATGCATTACTACTGGGAAGACCACACTTTAACAATGCAGACATTTGTCAGCAGGGTGACAGGTAGGCACTTATGATTATGCTTCCTAGGTTTGCCATAGCTTGTCTCCCTAGGAGTAAGCATCTTTTTTCTATTTCATGGCTTCAATCACTGTCTGCTATGATCTTGGATCTCATGAAAATAAAATATGTCACTGCTTCCATTTCTTTCCTTTCTATTTGCCAGGGTATAATGGGACCAGGGGGATTGTGGTGGCTTAGTGCTTAACACCCTGAACTTGATGGCTAGAAAGTTGCCAAGTCAGAAGTTCAAGACCTGAGTTCTGCATGATGGAGTGAGTTCCTGTCTCTGTCCCAGCTCCTGCCAACCTAGCAGTTGGAAAGCAAGAAACTGCAAGTAGATAAATAGGTACTGCTTTGGTAGAAAGGTAACAACTTTCTATGTGCTCCTGCCACATGACCATAGAAATATCTGCAGATGCAGACAGTGTTAGCTGTTTGGCTGTAAATGGAGATGAGAACCAAACCCCAGAGTCAGATACAGCTGGCTTTTGAGCAATGGCAATCTTTACCTTTAATGGGCCCAAATGCCATGATTTTCGGGTTTTTGACATTGAGTTTCAAGTCAACTTTGCACTCTCCTCTCTTACCTTCATCTTAACTTTCTTCACTTTCTGCCATTGGTGTGGTGTTATCTGCATACTTGAGGTTGTTAATATTTTTCCCAGCAGTTTTAATTCTGGCTTGAGATTCATCCAGCCCTCCATTATGCATGATGTACTTTGCATAATATTCACTACATATAAGCAGTGTGACAATATACAACCTTGTCATATTACTTTTCCTATTCTAAATCACACTTGTTTTATACCTGGCCCTAACTGTTGCTCCTTGGCCTGTGTACAGGTTTCTCAGAAAACAGGTGGGGTGTTCTGGTATTCCTATCTCTTTAATGACTTGCCACAGTTTGTCCTAATCCGCACAATCAAAGGCTTTAGTGTAGTCAACGAAGCAAAAGTAGACATTTTTCTGGTTCTCCCTTGCTGCCTTCATAATCCAGTGAATGTTGGCAATTTGGTTTCTATTTCCCCTGCCTCTTCAGAGCGCAGCTTGTACAGTTAGTGCTTAATCCACATAATGATGAAACCTAGCTTGTAAGATCTTGAGCATGACCTTGCTGACATGTGCAATGAACACAATTGTATGATACCTTGAACATTTTTTGGCATTGCTCATCTTTGGAATTGAAACATAAACTGACCTTTTCCTATTCTCTAGTCACTCTTGCGTTTTCTAAATTTGCAGACGTATTGAGTGCAGCACTTTAATGGAATCATCTTTTATGGGTTTAAATAACTCAACTGAAATACTGTCATCCCGCTTGGCTTCACACTCCAGGATGTCTGGCTGGAGGTCAGTGATTACACCATCATGCTTTTCAGGGACGTTAAGGTCCTTCTTGCATAGTTCTTTTGTTTATTCTTGCCACCTTCTCCTGTTTTCTTCAACTTCTGATATGTCCCTACCATTTTTACCCTATATCATGGCCATCTTTGCTCAAAAGGTTCCCTTGATTTTTCAAATTTTCTTAAATAGATCTCTAGTCCTTACTATTCTTTTATTTTCTTCTATTACTTTGCAGTGTTCATTTAAGAAGGCATCCTAATTTCTCCTTGCTCTTCTCTGGAACTCTGCAATCTGTTCAGTCTTGCCATTTCACATTTGACACTATCCAGCTTATCTTGATTCATAGGTCTTACATTTCAGGTTTCCTTACAATATTGTTCTTTATAGCATCAGACTTTCCTTTCACTGTCAGACACATCCAAAGCTGAGTGTTCTTTCGGCTTTGGTCCAACTGTTTCACTAATTCTGGAGCTACTTGTACTTGCCCTCCACTCTTCCCCAGTAGCATCTTGGACACCTTCTGAAGTGAGGGGCTCATCTTCAAGTGTCATAGATTTTAGCCTCTTCCTCCTCCTCTTTTTCTCTTTTTCTTCTTTTTTTCAACACCTTTGGGAGTTGATGTAACTCGAGGGAATTACAAGATCCTTGCTCTGGTGCTTCTAGTGCACTCCATCTTAATTGGTGTTCTTGTAATATGTCTTTGATGTCTCTCAACCTTCCTCTGAGCCTCTCTTGTGTTCTTCGTTCTTCTCCTCTTTTCACTTATGTCTTGTGTAGTATGGAATGTCAAGATTTGATTTCTCTTGGATTTCTTTTACATCATGTCTTCATTTCATAGTTCTTATTAGCTGTCTATCTGCTATGATTTCCATAAATCTTCAAATTAAATGCACCTGTGAATTTTCTCAGATCATCTTAGTGGGGCAAACCTTATTTTCACTCACAACTGACTAGGCAAGTTAGGAAAAATATACATGGGGAAGGATCAGAAGGAAGAGAACAGGGGTGAGCAATCCTCCATATCACCAGTTCTTTACTGCAAATACCCCCCCCCCCAGTTTCATAGCTAATAGTTGATTAGTAAACAACAGCCTCTTGCTGATCATGTAACTTTGCAACAAAAGTAAAGTAGAACTGCAATCGTTGCTACCACTACCATTTCCTAAGTAAACAGATGGCACAAAATACCATAAATCTGTCATTTCACCCTAAAATAATGTGGGCTTCTTTCACCTTCCCACTATTTCCCACCTGACTCAAGAACTGATTTGTGGTTAATTATGCCAACTTTCTAGCTTGTTTACCCATTTTCAATAATGTATACAGCTTGTTTGTTCTGGGCATCAGCTGCCTCTAACTAGAGCCTTTGAAACATGCCTAGTGAGTTTGTATGTGTCACTATTCCTGCCCTGCCCTTTCTATTATTCCAAGTAATAAATAGAGAATAAATGGTAGGAAGGAGGGGATCTGATGCAGAGGGAGAGAAAAAAAGACCTCATGCAGCTATACTCAGAACTACCAGCTTTAGTCATGATGAATGCTTTCTGAGCTCTGGCAATGGATTTGCCTTGGTAACAACAGAGCAATAGGCATCTTTTAAGCAAGTCTTTTTATCCTTTCAAGCATTCTTTAAAAGTTTAGGCTGCTGGCCCAGAACATAATGAAAGCAAGTATTTTGTTAAGTGACAACAGGGTGATTCAGCACCATGTTACCCTGCTTCTGAGCTTCAGAAAGTACATGGAGGGAAACCAAAAGGACATCAATTTTCTTTCGTAGGCATTTGATATTTTCATCCTAAAAGGAGGTGTGTTTACTGAGACTTTCCATCCCATGTAGGTTTGGGGACCTCTTGTTGGTATCGCTCCACCTAAGTTCAGGAGAGAAGAAGCAGTGGCCACTGAGAGAACTAAGCAAGAGAATGACCTGTGGCATCCTCCGAATGGATATGAGCCTCAAGTCTGCTGGCTCAGATCCAGGAAGAGTTTTATGGCAAGAACAAACATTCTTGAGGGTATGCAAGAGCAAAACCAAATTAGAAGATGGAGGAAGGAGATCATTGGACAAGGAACAACATTAAAGGAGGATATGTCTGAGGAACTTGACCTCTTCTATGTCACTTGGGGGACACTGAATAGGCTGAGGGTCAGCGTGCCTATTGGCAGATAACAACACAGTGTGTAAATGTGGTGAGAAACAGAATTCAGATTATCTGCTGGTCTGCTGCCCATTACTACCAGAAACATGTATCAATGAGGACATAAATTTGGCCAATGACAAAGACAAGAAGGTGGCTTCATTTTGGCAGTTCAAAGTTTGATCTAGACATGAAAGGAGAAGAATGTTAGCTGCCATTTTTCCCATCAACCCCCCTGGAAAACAATGTTATTCTATGGGAAATTGCTTTGAAGAAATGGCAACAATTCTTGGTTTTGGGGTGCTGTTAATCAACTCAGGCTTCAGCCAGCACTTTTTGCAGAACCTATTTATGGTACTGGTCCCTATAGTTCCTATAAAGTGCATACTAAAGGCGTAGCTACTCAGACCAATTAGATTGGGCTAGATTAAGCTAAACAGGGTCTCTGGATTAGGCTAAAATGGGTCTCTTTGAGATAGGTTATGTCATTTACAAGGATTGGGTGGTTTGGGGGCAGGGAAACCATACTGCACATTAAGGGATCCTTTTTAGGTGTGCTTATCCTTTTGAAGGGAAAAGAAAGAAAAGAGGACATCTCACTTTGTTCTCCCTCCAATGTCATAAACTGAATTGGCCTGCCAATCAACCAATTCTGTGCTGGGCTATGTGGAAATAAAAAAAACAGAAACCAAATGTTACATCCTCTTCTGTTTCCCCCTCCACAGGGGAGGAGGGGAAATCTTCCAGTTTCTTAATAACAACATAATAACTTGTGAGATCCCGTAGCAGCCAAGAAAACTGAAAGCCCGCCATCCAGTTTGGCTCATTTCCAGAACTAATGTGAAACATAGCAATCCTACTCACACACAAAAATCCCAGTAGCTTCTGACTGTTATTGTTAGGTAAGAATAAGAGACAGGCTGGTTTGTGATTGATCATACAAATATGTAGTCACTGGGGAAAGAAGCATCCAGCCCATTCCTAAAGCAGACCTAACCACAGGACAAAGCAGTGCCTGACTGCATTCTATGGGAGATCTGGAAGAAGATGATGACAGGCTTCGGGAGATGGCTCCTCATAGGTTGGAAGGATTTTTTCTGGAAAAAAACTCCACTCAGGGGACACCTGAAAGAAGCTCATTTCATGTACCCAAAGTTCATTGTGCAGCACTCGGGTATCGAAACCCAACCTTCCAGTCTCCAAGCTGAGCATCTTAACCACTAAACCACCGCAGCGCTGCACCCAATTTGTTAAAAGCTGCCATGACAGCCTACATATCTCAATGTTCAATTTAAGATGACAGCATTTAGACTAGAGAAGCCATCCCTGAACATGGTTTCACTGGTTTGTTAGCAACCGCAATTTCTGAATATTCTTCAGCAGCATTCCTGAGAGTGGCAAAAAACATATTTTAACCCAATATGTTAAAAGAATTGGAAAGAGAGAGAGCAGACTCGTGGGTTTTGTCACTCTCAGGAATGCTGCTGAAGAATATTCAGAAGCTGCAGTTGCTAACAAACCAGCAAATGCATGTTAAAGGATGGCTTTGCTATTCTAAATGCTGTATCTTAAATTGAACATGAGATACGTAGGCTGTCATGGCAGCTGTAGAGTTATGGGTCACATCTCACCTTTGGTATTAAGTACAAACAAATCTACCCTATTTAGGCACTAATTTCTGACACTACAGGATAATTAGGGTCCCATTTGTTAAATATACAACAGTGTCATGTGAAGAAAATCCACAACATTTGTTACAATGACTCTTATTATGCTTAAAAACTACAAGCTAACGCAGATAGAATGCACAGCTTGAAGGAGAATGTGCCTGGCCTTCATTTATCATAAAAAGAAGTTGACTTCTGAAGCTATTCTAAAAAAAGGATTAAGTGTGTTTAATATTGGGCTGAGCCACCCAAACAGAGATAGCAAGAGAGAATCGAAGGGGAAAGAAAGGAAGAATTGTTTTTTGTGAATAGCAATGAAAAATGAATCCATTAGGTTTACACATCCTTATGAAAATATCTATTCTGACTATGGTTTTTCTTCACATGGCACTGTTGTATATTTAACAAATGGGACCCTAATTATCCTGCAGTGCCAGAAATTAGTGTCTAAATTGGTTAGATTTGTTTGTACTGAATTGGCTCAAGTGGCTAAGATGCTGACTGGAAGGCAGCAGGTCAGCAGTTCGATACCTGAATACTGCAGGATTGAGTGAGTTCCTGTCTTTGTCCCAGCTCCTGCCAACCTAGCAGTTCAAAAGCAAGAAATTGCAAGTATATAAATAGGGATCACTTTGGTGGGAAGGTAAACAGTGCTCTGTGCGCTCCAGTGTGTAGTCATATCTGTCACATGGCCACGGAAATGTCTGTAGAAGCAGACAGTGCTGGCTCTTCGGCTATGAAACAGAGATGAGCACTGAATCCTAGAGTCGGATATGAGTGGCTTTTGAGCAAGGGTGACCTTTAACTTTACTAATACCAAAGTACAGAGCAAAATCACACTTGTCTGTGAAATCTCTAGATTTCTGAGATATGAGATGCATCTTGATGAAGAAAAATGCATACAAATCAAAGCAGCTTTGACTTGTTAAATATTTGAAACTGACAATGCTATTTCTATTTAAATTGGATTGGTTTAGTCCTATTATACATGCAAGAAACAAGAACTTTGTATCTTCCTTGAAACCTGAAGGAGTAAAAGAGGAAGCACAGAAGAAGTTGGAGGTTGACAAGGATCTTGCACACTGTAGAGCAAGGGTTCCCAACCTAAGGTCTGCTGGCCAGATCTGGTCTGTAGCGATATTTCATGTGACCCCCATCCCTCCAAGGGCATTTGAGAAGCAAAATGGTCACCCCTTTGAAGCTGTTGGGACAAAATGCCCACCCCCACCATGTAGGGAGCGTAAAGTAGCCTTCCAGCCCTCGAAGTTCACTGAAAAGGTTGGAAACTCCTGCTGTATAGTCATTTTCTCTTTGTCCTATGTCCCACATAGCTTTAAGAAGCTGCTAAAACAGCTTTGATTGAATGGGCTGCTATTATCATCAATGCCTCATTACAGAAAGGCAACCTTTCTTCAATGTTGTTGATAAGGGTGGGTGGCTAGTTAAAGAAGGTGGTAGATAATTAGCTGCAGTATTCATGAATGAGAATGAGGCCCTTGATCCTTTCCAGTCCAGGTTTTGGTCACAACATGGTATTGAAACAGCATTGGTTGCTCTGCATGATGACCTGTTGAGAGGGGATGATTTGGGGAACATCTTCCTTTTGGTTATTTTCAACCTCTCTGTGGCCTTTGAAACCATCAACCACAATATATTCCTGAGTAGGTTGGCAGAATTTATCATTTGGGGTCTTTCCTCACTGGTTGACCTCAGAGGGTGCAACTTGGGGAGTATTTGTCAGACCCTTGAACCCTAGAGTATGGGGTTCCACAGAGGTCAACTATCTTCCCGATGCTGTTTAATATGTATATAAGACTGCTGAGTGAGATCACCAGGAGATTTCAGCTGAATGTGCCAAAAAAAGTTTCAGAAGGTGACTTTGCAAACAATTTTACCACTACCAAACCAGGGAGATTGATTTGCAGCATTAGATCTAAAGCAGGGGTGGTCAAACTATAGCCCATGGGTGGGATCTCGGCCTTGGTGCCAATTCATCCAGCCTGCGCTGCCCTTGATGCTCCCAGAAGTGGAATTAAAATGTGCATGTGCAGAACGCTGCCGTAAATGTCCTGTGGCTGTCGCAAATGCATTTATGACAGCTACAGGTCATTTATGGCAGTGTTCTGCACATGCACAGGCACATTATGTACTCATACATGCACATTTTACTTCCGCTTGCAGTGGGAGGAATCGCATGAGTGGCACAACCACATGACTGGCACATAGCCCAAAAATTTTGGGCACCCCATTCTAAAGGATGCACATTTTCCTTTCTTTCAATCAACCAACAGCTCCAAGATTGTTTGCAAAGTCAGTGGTGGGATGTCAAAAATTTTACTACCCCACCGTGATGTCATCACAGTGTGGGCAGAGCTAATGTCATGATGTCATGATGACATGGGCGGGGCCAAAGAAAAAATAAAAATAAAATAAAAATAAGCACACACACAAACCTCAAAACCCACAACACAAACCCATAAATAAATAAATAAATAAATAAATAAATAAATAAATAAATAAATAAATAAATATTACATTAAAATACACCCACCCACCCAAATACCTGCCCACCCCAAACACAAATCAACCCACCCAACCACCACCCAAAACACAAACCCGTCACTTACCTGTTAGTATAAGTGCCTGGGCAGCACCATGTTGCAAGATGGATATGGTCATTGTACCAGTTCTCTAGGTTAATATGCCTTAATGTAAATGTAAAACAGCTGTCCCTCCTTAAGTGTTCTCCAATTGGAACAGCACAGGTGTAGCTTATTGATGAGGTAACTCCAAGACTTTGCTTAAAAACCCCAAGCCAGGCCACCAGGCCTTTTTAGGAACTGTGGTAGTACGTCAATATAGGTAAAGGTATTAAATAAACATTAAAATACACACAGACACACCACATCCAAAGGTGAGTCACTTACCCTGGGGATCAGGCAATAGGGAGCTTCAGGCTAGCAGCTTCTCTTCCTCCTCCCTGCTTGAGAGGACAACAAGGAGGCCGTACATATGTGCCAATCACTGTAGGCATGCACACACACCAAGTGCTTGGCGCACATGCACAGTGGGGGAACCACTGAAAAGGTAAGCCCCAAAGGTGGTCTCCCCCCCACAACAAAAAAAGCTGCTACTGGTTCTCCGGGACACTTGGAAAAGTTACTACCGGTTCTGGGAAACTGGTGTGAACCTGTTGCATCCCATCACTATGCAAAGTGTATGGTACCAGAAGTGGCTTACAATTGTACCTCGTTTAAAGAGTATAATGTGTTCCATGGGATTGCTCTTCAAGCAAAACACCATTGTAAGTGACCAGTTGTGACTTCTGGTGGTGATGGGGGGTTTGAACCCTGATTTATTTGTTAAGCAAGTTTTTGGTTGGTTTTATTTGTTAAACGAAGCGAACATTCAGAGAAATTTCTGCTCTTTAAGTGAATTACTCTTTAAGTGAGGTGCTATTTATGTGAGGGTTGACTGTATTTACAGACTGTATTTACAGAAATCAAAATATTGTCATACATAAATAATTGGCTGTGCTGGTCATAGACTGTAATAAAGTGATTGATTGATTGATTGATTGATAAATAATTGGTTATTGGTACTAAGTGATTAGAAAGGTTTGGCAAGCAATTTCAAGTTTGCCATTAAACTTCTGTCAGATCTTGGTTTGAACATAAATAAAAAGAAATCTCATCTACTTACAACTCAACAAATTCAATTTCTAGGGGCTATACTCAGTTTGTTAACAAAAAGAGCATATCCCCCAGAAGACTGGAAAAGATAATACACACATGAAAGAAAATGTGCATTTACCTGAAGGTAATAATTCATGCCATATAAAAGCTTTTAGAGTTAGTGGCATAAGCCATTGCTGTAGTTCATCATGCCAGGCTCAGAATGAGGCCTCTTCAAGCATCATCATCATCATCATCATCATCATCATCATCATCATCATCATCATTATCATTATCATTATCATTATTATTATTATTATTATTATTATTATTATTATTATTATTATTATTATTATTATTATTATTATTATTATTATTATTATTATTATTTCAAATTTATACCCCGCCTTGTTCAGGTGAACCTGACTCTAGGCGGCTTACAGATTACATATATAAAAAATAAATAACAGCATAACAGTCACAAATTCAACATTATCATAATATATATAAACATAGTAACAATCAAAAAGTATCAATATCACAATAAAGTGTACAAAAAGTAAAAAAAACAGCAGCAAAAAACAAAACCACATTTACCAAATCCTGCAATGATTATAAGCAAAAATTATACCAAAAGTAACCGGGGAAAGTTCAAGAAAAATCCACACAGAAGGGAATCCAGTCCCAGTGATAGCTGCCCATCGTGGCGGCGTCTTTTGAGCTGGCCTGGGAGGGGTGGGGCGCCAGCAGTGGAGTGGCCCTGATGCCCATGGTTACAGTGTCCTCTCCTCCCAGTTTGAGGGCAGAGGAGTCCTGCCGCTCGTCGTGGCGCCGTCTTTTGACCCGGCCCAGGAGGGGTGAGGCGCTGGCGGTAGTGTGGCCCTGGTGCCCATGGTTATGGCGTCCTTTCCTCCCAGTTCAAAGTCCTGCCGGTTTGAAGTCCGGTGGTATTTTTCTCTCCCGGCCGCCCCACAACAGCTGCTAGGCGAGAGGTGTCTGGTGGTGTTCGGGGCGGCGGGAGCAAGGTTTTATGTCTCCCGGCCGCCCCGCAACAGCTGTAGCACGTTGCCCCAATCCACGCACCAGGTGAAAGATGTCCGGTGGTGTTTGGGGCGGCAGGAGTGAGGTTTTATGCCTCCCGGCCGCCCCACAACAGCTGAAGCTCATTGCCCTAATCCGCGCGCCAGGCAAAAGATGTTATCTGACAACCATCAAAAGAAATCCAGTCTCAAGCAAATAATTAAACCACCATATCTCAAACAGCAATTATTATGGTGAACCTGGGTAGATCATCTCAACATAAAGGTTCTGTTCCATCACCTACAACCAACCATCCTTGTTGCTACAGATTGAAACAAGATAGATTGGGGAGCACATTGCCTAGGGAAAGAGATACGTGCTCTGTGATAAAAACTCAAGAGATAAAACAACATATCAGCTTCTTAAAACTTCAAGCAACATTCGAGGCAATGAGAGTACTGTATTTGAAAACATGTTGGTTAGAAAATTTGTCCATGTCACAATCTATTATGTAAACAAGCAAGGTGGTAAGTAATCAGAAACTCTAGTATACCTATCAATGCTACTATAAGCACATTTACCTAAAGCACATTTACTAATAGCAATTCATGCCTCCAAAAACAGGACCTGTATATCAGTCAGCTTGAGCAGAATGCAAACAGAAACACACAAATGGGAATTCAACCAACAAGTGTATTCTAAGTTAATGATTAAAAGGGAGAGCTGACAAATAGATGTATTTGTTTCCTACAACAACAGAAAATTTGAAATGCACTGTGCATGGATGAAAAGAGGCAATAATTTCACACGGAGAGGGGGCTGTATTTACAATGACATAGAATTGATGTTTAATGTATATGTTCCCACTTTTTCTGATGATTCATCAGACAATAGTCCGACAATAGTCAGACAAAGATATCCCAATACAAGATGGATGCTATTCTAAGTACACCATTGGGCCACATCAACCATAGTTTACCAACCTATTATTGATGGGGAAAGACAAAATGAGATTGCCAATTTGCAACAATCTTCTAACATGTCAGAAGGGTTTAGTGAAACATCCAGACATAGATCAATTAAAGTTAACAACACGGAGGATAGTTCACCAGTAAAACATGTTCTCTAATCAGCATAAATCAAGCAACATACAAAGTAAATAGGAAAGGTTCATAGAAGTTTTAACATCATAAAATACTGGAACTGCTCTTAAATTTCTACTACGCATGAAGTAATGGAGACTGTCACTTTAAACTTTGAAAGTTTTCCTTGGAGCTTTAATTGCACATCAACCAGCAAACCGTCCTTCTTCATAATTACCGGTACTTAAAAACCCAATTTTTAAAAAGTTATTGAAAGTGTAATATATATATATAGTTACCCAAATGTGAAACCACCTCCATAATCATGATTGCTGTTTTTACACTCACACGACTCACAAAAGGAACCTCTGCTGACAACAGGTAAGATATTATTATCTTACAAAACAGCACAACTGATTGCAATTAACCCTCCAACCATGATAATCAGGACAACCATCTATAAGATTTAGCAGGGACAAAATAGCTTTATACAAGCTATAACATTCCTTCCCAAAGTAGTACCATCTGTTCCCATGTCTCAGCCACTGATACTTCCAACCTTTCATTTATTTTCACAGAATGATTTAGAAAGAACTGTACAAACATTGGACATTAGAAGGGAAATATTAATCTATCAAGGATAAGGGAATTTAGAAAGATAATTGAACTTTGTTGTGCTTTCAAGGTCCAAACAAAAAGCGCTCAGGGAATGCCCAAACGAGGCTCCTTTCATGTCCCCAAGAGCTGGGACAGAGACGGGCACTCAATCCATCATGCAAGTACCCGGGTCATGAACTGGTGACTTGCCAGCATTCCAGTTAATAAGGCAAGCTTCTTATCAACTGAGCCCCTGCAGTCTTGGAAAATCAGGTGGGGATGGGGCATAACAAGAAAAGTGCCCTGTGCAAAGGCATCAGCTTGAATGCTACTTGAAGATTTGTGAACTCTCAGTAAACCTCAACCCCAATATTCTTTTCTGCCTGTATTTTTGCATTCTTTTTTACAGAGTAAATATATAATGCCTTAGTAATAATAGTACCATAGGCTGCTTACAGTTTCCGCTCACCTCCATCCTCCAGCTAATTTTAATTCTTGATGAAATCCATTATAAAATAAAATGTTTCTCATTTTCAGGCAAATTAGCTACAGCAATGCAGGTATATCTGAAAACAGCAATTTTCTTTTTCCCCCATTGTAGACCAAAGATAAATCAAACTGTGCCCTTTTAGGAGCATAATCAGCAGTATCACAAAGAAAATGATAATTTTGTTCATTTGCCAAGGTAACTGGATGATTTTACTGACTGCCTGGCTTTAGTTAGAAACTTCATTATTATCACTGGACACCAGGCTTAATGCAGGATGACATAATGTTCTTTGTCTGAGTTGCTAAAACCTTCCCCTCTCTCCTAACCTCCATTCGTCCTAACTACTGATAATTCTGCATCCTCATTTCATTAGAAAATTGCCAAAAGAGAGAACATCTCCCAATGAGTGATGTTGTTGTTAAACAGCAGGAAAGCAAGGTTTGATTAGTTGTATAAAGGAGGAGTTGTTCTAAACCTGGTATTAATGTCTCAAAAGGAGGGGGGAAGGAGGAGATTCTGTTTCCCCTCGTTTATCTTGCTGATGGCAGTGAGGAAAATTATAAGTTAGATGACTGGTTGATTTTGAGAAGAAATGTTGTTTTGGAAACTAAGCTCAAGCAATGAAAAAATGTTCCTCAGATAATTTATTTTCTTTGTTTCAAGGATGCATGCTCTTAGTAGTTTACGAATAAATGCAACACTAAGACATAACATTATCATTTTTAATATCCTGCCTTTTTCCTAGTGTATGACTAAAAATAGCTCAGAACATGAATTGAAGGACATATAGGAAAAAATAATAATGTACAGTATAGTGTTACTTTTACTATATACCAAATACTAAAACACAATTAGGTTAATATTAAAATACCATAAACACTGTGAATTATCCTTTTAAGAAAGCACTGTAATAAACCATTCTAGAGGCCACTTAAAAGCAGCAAGTGGGGTAAGTGAAAGCTCAACATGTATCCTTTTTAAAAAAATTACCAACAGGCAGCCAAGAACGAAGAGCTGGGCTGAGTCGAAACATACTCTTGGGCAACAGAACAAATCAATATTCTACAAAACAATACTTAAAAATGGGGCAGCCCAAATGAATGAATGAATGAATGAATGAAATAAAATTTGACAGTACGCTTCAGATTGGCACCATGTTTGGCAACAGGTGTAGCAGTCTGATGTTGCTCTGTGCCGAACATGAGAGAGTTAGTAAAGGTAAAGGTTTCCCTTGCTCAAAAGCCAGTCATATCCAACTCTAGGATCCAGTGCTCATCTCTGTTTTAAAGCCAAAGAGCCAGCGCTGTCTGCTTCTGCAGATGTTTCTGTGGTCATGTGGCAGCATTCAACTTGTCAACATTCAGGCTGCCCTTGATATGTAAAGTTTGGCATCCTTTTTCCTACTGGCAACATAGAAATAATATTGTTCAGCAACATAGGGCCATTTCCTGGTGCTTTGAATCATGAATTCAGATGCATAAAATCCTACATTCATAAACAGATGTGTTGTGAAGAGTTGGATTTTCATCTAATGACAGAAGGATAGCAGAGAGTGGACTAGCCAAGCTTCTCTCAGAAGAGAATATCACAGCCTGGAAGAAGCTACTGGAAAGGCTCTGAATGGTTAGAGGAAAATGTGCTAAATGAAAGGACAGATGAACAATGTGACAGTTACATGAAGAATGTAAAGACCATTTAAGGAGTGCAGCCAGTGGTCTCTTCCCAGGATCTGTTGGGAGGGTTGAAACAGCTATTTTTATTTGTCGGGAAGAAGAACTACTATGATTAGTTCTAAGGAATCATTTTCTATCCCAATAACAAAAGAGAGTATACTGAGGAAAATGTCCCCCAGTGAAGGGTCATTCTTTGTGTCTTGTACAGTCTACACACAACCTGTGCATGTCACTTTGATGTTTCATGTAAGAAAGCTGAGGTACCCTTGGTTGTTTTTTCCCCTTCTTTTTATTGCCTGTTCTGGAGTGTAGGAGTAACAATAAAGCAGAAGTGAAATGTATGTCCTTTTCCTCTAAAACAGTTTACCATAAGCATAGACAGTAAAACCTCAGGTTACGATGGAGGTCCGTTCCAACAGCCTCTGTTGTTAAGTGAACAATTCATAACCTGAAGCATCCATAGGGATGCATTGAAAATAAAAAAAAACCCAGTTGTGAATGGATCGTTGTAACCAAAAAACTGTCCATTAAAAATTCATAACCTAGAACAGCATTTCAATAAGATTTGCCATCATAAACCAGGGCAAACGTTACCCAAAGCGGTTGTAACTAATGGTTTTACTGTATTAGATTTTTGGTTAACACACTGTGAGGAGATTCCTTCTACCACTCTGTCATAGCCAGGGGGGCTTCACCCACCCAGAGTTACCAGTTTGCCCACCCTCAAACAGCTGGCCACTAGAGGGTGCAAATGCAGTTTCCCATAGGAATGCAATGAAAAGAGGATTTCACCCACCACACCTAGAAGCTTGGCTATGGCCCTTCTGTGTGAAAGGGTGTGAAATGGTGGAAGCAGGTCTAACAGGCAGCTGGGAGAATGGAGGAGGAAGAGGGGAAGCCACGGTAGGGAAGAGGAAAACACCTGATACAGAGGAGGAAAACCCTAAAGACTCCAAGTCCAAGGAATAGGGGTTCTGTTAAAATTCTGTCAAAGAGAACGAGTCCCATGTGCTGAGGCAGTCATGAGTTATGGCTACATCAAGGAAGCCTACAAGGGTGTTCTTTGCAGATCAATCTATCCCATGGAAGGACACATAGCCAGGGCACTTCTGAACTGACACCTACTCAGCCACTCCTGTGCCCTACTGCCCACTGGAGACATTGGTGGCCAGCAGTACAGGTGGTCCCTATCTCAACCCAGAGGAGGCACAATAGACAAGGAGCAGCAGCTTTGAGGCCACAGGCTTTTGTCAATTTCAACTCATCTGTATCTTCATACATGACCATGTCTATACTTCCTGCCGCGGATGGGAAAAAATACAATATCTGGATTTCTACAGTCCTTCATAATAGCAGTCGTTTGTAAATGAAAATCACCCTATCCTCCATGCCATCAAACTAATGCAATGTGTAACACTGGCACTTTGATGGACAGCCAAAATATTGTTCCCCATTTCCATATTTTCCAACTAAATAAAACTGTAGGTCATCATTATAAACAATGTTCAATTATTCATCAGCAATATCATTGTTTATACAGGCTTCACACATCTCAAAGGATCGATTTACAAGTTGATGCATATAGCATTGGACTAGAACATCCATGTTCCTCCAGGTTTTGATGAACTATTAAAATCATCATTCCATACAACAAGAGACACAGATGTCGCAAAGCCTGTTGAAACAGCTTCTCTGATGGATAAATAGCAGTTTTGGAATGAAAGTGTCCTGAATATCATGGTGTGAGGAGAAAGAGTTAATAACTCTGTACTGCCAGAACTTTGGAATGTTTTTGTAAGGTGATTACAGTTCTCATATTTGAAGGAATTTACTATGCTGGCTGGAAACTTGTGGCCAGGGCATTTTTTGAATTGACACCTGCTTGGCTACTCCTGTGCCCTACAGAAAAAATACATTTTTCCAAGAGTTCATTCCCTACACACTGCAGTCTGATTGTAATAAGGGATCCTCATGTCTGCTTTCAAAAAAGCTGATAAAGGAAAGAGTGGTTTTAATGGAATGTGCAATTTGACCCTAATTTGACTCAGAACAGGAAGTGTTAAGTACTCTCCACACAGACATTGGCAAGTGTTTTGCTCTGAGTGCAGACCCCTGCTTAATGTTAGCTACATAATTACCATGTCCCATCCCCATGGGACAGAAACATCTTATCTTGTTTCTTGACCCTTTTTGAGAATTTCTCCCAGAGTTTGGTCAGGTTGCAAATATTATAATGTACAGTACAAGCTATCCAGTTCATGTAAAATGTGATTAGAGGAAAACCAGATTGTGCTTAATTATGCATTGAGAACAAAGCATCAAATGAAGCCTAATGTTGTTGTTCAGTTGCATAGTTGTGACTCTTTGAGACTTCATGTACCTACCGTCGCACGCCAGGTACCCCATCCTCCACCATCCTCCTTATCCTGCCCAACTCTGTGCCTGTTGCATCAACAATGCCATCTATCCATCTCATTCTCTACCACACCCTTCTTCTTTTGCCCTCCACCTTTCCCAGTATCAAGGCCTTCTCAAGTGAGTCCTCTCTTCTAAATTGATGTCCAAAGTACTTTAGCTTCATCTTTAGTATTTGACATTGCAAGGAGCAGTTGGGGTTGATTTCTTTTAAGATGACCTATTTGTTCTCTTTGCTGTCCAGGGTACTCTCAAAATTCTCCTCCAGCACCACATCTCAAAAGTGTCTATTCTTCTGCGCTCAGCTTTCGTTATGATCCAGCTCTCACAACCATACATTACTACCAGGAATACCATTGCTTTGACTAGGCAGATTTTTGTCTCTACTTTTAACTATGTTCCCTAGGTTTCTCATAGCTTGTCTCCCAAAAATCGTGTGCCTTTTTATTTCATGGCTGTGATCTCCATCTATATAGCAATTGAAGTATTTTATCTTAAAACATGCCATCATGTGAACTGTCTTTGTTTCTGTCCAGCAAAAGGGTTATACATGATATTCTCATTCTATTCACTTCTTTGATTACAGAGAATCAAAGGTGTCCTGTTGCGCTGTGTTCTGTGACTGAGAATAAAGTCCAGAATAAATTGCACACAAAATTCATGCCAAGGTAAGCCCTTGATGGCTCCCAGTAGCCAGATCTGCCTTCAACACAAGACTAAGCAATGCTCTGTCGACCTTATGGATCCATCACCTGTTCCTAAATGGGTCAGTAGAGAACACTCTTGTTTTCCCCTTTTCCCCAACAGCAGACTAAACAGTGCATCATTCCTGCCATTCAAATAAGCTTAATAAATGTGGTACTGCCACTGAGCTGCCCTTTTACTAGGAAAGGCACTTTGACCTATTAATACGTTGCAAGAATATTTTTTAGCACTGCAGTTTCCTTATTAACTCTTCCAACAGTGACCTGGAACAGATGCCAAAGGAAATGGGATATGAAATGAAAATTCTCTACAGGAGATCTGCTCAAGCAAACATAGTTGCACAATCAAAGCAAAATACACCCAAGGGGGCAAATCAAAAGGCTATGATAGAGCCCCAGTATAAGAGGGTCAAAAAGAAGATTTTTTTTGTACCCAGAAAAAATGGATATGAATTCTATAGCCAAGTACAGCGGTACCTCAAGTTACAAATTTAATGCATTCCAAGGCATTTTTCATGTTATGAAAAATTTGTAAATCAAATTTCCTATAGGAATGCATTAAAAACCAAAATTCATAACTTTAAATATGGTTTCCTATAGGAATGCATTGAAAACCAATTAATCTGTTCCAGAAAAATTCATAACTCGAGCAATTATTTTCAATTGATTTCCATTCGTATTGTGACGATTTTGTATCTCAAACCGTTTGTAACTCAAGGTACCACTGTAGTCACTTGCTTGAACAATTGCCAGGAGAGGAAAAAATAGTACTGGGCAGGGGAAAAGCTGTGTTCATAGATGAAACCAAACCCACAACTGGGGAGTATCTTTGTTGAGATTGTATGTAGCCCACTCCTCCTAGTTTTCCACCATTTAATTTTTTCCACCTTTCTATTAATTCATCAGTTGAAAATCAGCCCTACTTATATCTCCATTCTATGTGTGGATGAAAGAAATTCCATAGAAATGGGGAGCACATATTTAATTTAAAATATAAAATCTATCATCCTGTCTTCCTCTGGTAGCTAGAACACTAAATGAGCACAGATGAGCTTAGGTTAACTTGCAGTGATTTGGATTTCAGTTCTTCTAAATGGAAGGATAAATTTCAGAAAAAGAATTTCAGAAAAAGAATTTCAGAAAAAGAAATAGAAAAGAGGATCAAACTACTGTAGAACCCTGTGTAATGAATGCATCATACAGCAAAACAACAACAACCATACAACAAAAATCGTAAATCTAGAATTTATGAGATTAAAGAAATTGAAATAAAAAAAGAATGTGGTGTGATTAAAACATGAAACCAGGGAAGAAAGAACTTATTCTCCTAAAAACAAAACCTCACAATCTCTCTTTTTGTTGTAGCCACTTAGAAGTAGTGGTCATGTGGTTCTTCATAGTCATTAAAATATTTTTGCAGTCTTGTTGATAACGGTAAAGGACTTTAGAAGAGACAGACTCTTTCCCTGCTTCAAAATTGGTGGTTGGGGAAAGTATAGGCTACACCCCAGTATTGCTGTATGAAAAGGCAAATAATATTAATGCACCCTTCCTTCTGGTCTGAATTTTATTATAAAGGTAAAGATTTCCGTTGCTCGAAAACCAGTTGTATCCATCTCTGTTGTATGCTCATCTCTGTTTCAAAGCCAAAGAGCCAGCACTGTCTGCTTCTGCAGATGTTTCCATGGTCATGTGGCAGGTATGACTAGACACCGGAGCACATTAATACTGTTTACCTTCCCACTGAAGTGGTCCCTATTTATCTACTTGCAATTTCTTGCTTTCAAAGTGCTAGGTTGTCAGGAGCTGAGACAAAGACAGGAGCTTATTCCGTCCTGCAGTACTTGGGAATTGAACTGCTGACCTCCTGCCTTCCAGTCAGTGTCTTAGCCACTTGAGCCATTGCAGTCCCTAGTTTTATAATAACCATATATTTAACTTTAAGAATTTGGTCTTTAGTTAGAAGTGTCCCCTTTTTTGCATGACTGTGCAGTCTCAGCAGTTTCCTTCTCTTTTCCTTCTCTTTTCTGTGTTTCAGTAACTTTTATCTTTTGTGTTCTACTTATATAGCACTCTTTGTCCAAGTGGCTTCAAGGAGTTAGGATTGGTCTATCAGCCTGTAAATTATGCTGCTGATACCCACAAAATACATGAACTTTTGAGTTGGCTCAGAAGCTGCAATCGAACTGTCATAGGTCTGTATTTGCCCACTCTTTCTTACTTTCAAGCTGCATTGGCATAGATTGCCAATCGTCTACTTCAATTTTCCATTATCTGAGAAACATAAGGGAACAGACCTGTAAAATCAAGACCCATCTTTACAAAACAAAATGATGCATCCCAAGACATTCAAAAGCTGGCTTTTTGTAGGCTCCAGGTCAAGCTGGCTCAGTTTGAAGAATGACAGGATAAATGTTATAGTGAGTTGCTTAAATACAGATCCCATGTCATGCCAATTTTGCAAGACCTATGGAGCACTTTCCAGATGTCTAGGAGGTTTAAATTACAAAGTGCTCTTCAGAGTAATTTCTAAGATTGTATTTCCTTCAGGTTTGTTTGTTTGCTTGCTTTTTGTAAATAACAAGAGCAGGGGAGAGCATGAGCATGCTAATTCAATATATGCACCTTGGGAGAATCAGAGCATGGGGCTTCATAAAATATTTTCCATTATCGATTTTGTGGTAAAATATATGCATCTCAGTGGAGTAGAAGTAGCTCACAAAACACTTCAGTTGTGTAAATATATAATTTTAAAGGTGTTTGAATACTACCCAATCTAATTTTTATTGAAATATTTGCAATATAAATCAAGACTGGCCCACTCTTAGCTTATTTCAAGGAGGCCTAAAATAATTCATTCTTGGGGTTCTGAAAGTATGTAGAGGTATGTGTATGTTTCTGACTTGCTCAGGGGTGGCCACTCACTGCATAGCCTGGATCAGAGTACAGTGGTACCTCAAGTTACAAATGGTTCGAGTTACAAAATTTTCACAATACAAATGAAAATCAATTGAAAATAATGGTTTGATTATGAATTTTTCTGGAACAGATTAATTGGTTTTCAGTGCATTCCTATGGGAAACCATGTTTCAAGTTGTGAATTTTGATTTTTTTTCAATGCATTCCTATGGGAAATTTGAGTTACAAATTTTTCATAACATGAAAAATGCCTTGGAATGCATTAAATTTGTAACTCGAGGTACCACTGTATTGCCCATTTGACACCCTCCCACCCTGGAATATACATATTAAAAAAAATCTACAACTATAAGCCAGCAACAGGATTTTAAAAGTAAATAAAGTATAAAAGAAGAGAAAGTTGAGATAAACATTGACTTCAGCTGTATTTCAACCAACCTAATAAATGTCTGTAAAAAAGAATTAGTCATCCACTCCACAGTATCTGAGTCGGTTTTCACCAAGTAGGGAGGAATTTAAATCGAATAAATGAATGAATCTCAATAATTCAGTGTAACTACTTAAAAGAAAAAGCAAGACAATTATAGAGAACCCCTAGTCTAAAAACACTCTAGACTGGCCATGTCAAAAAATAAACAGTGAAAAACCTCTGAAATATATAATACAGTAAAACCTCATATAACACTAAAACCTGGTTCCACAAGTCTTCGTGTTATATGATTTTTCGTGTTATCTGATCCTCTATGGGATCCATAGAGATACATTGTAACCACACAGGCTTTCGCGGTTGTTATCTGAAGCATCCCATAGGATCTTAATGTTATCTGATGCAATTCTTCCCCCCAGATTCCTTGATGTTATGCGATTTTCGTGTTATTCGATACTAATGTTATATGAGGTATTACTGTACATTTGTATTTCCAAGATGCATTTTCAGATCTGGCCACTAGAAGCTTCTATCTACAATGCAATATTGAGAAGGAACAGATTTTTCCCCCGGTGAATCTTATCCTGAGTGAACCTGAAAGATGGATGCTTGCAACATTACTACCCTCACTTATATGAGTCAGTTTGTGGGCTTTCCATGGTATCATGTGCCCTCAAAAGCTCTTGGAATGCATCCTCCATGGATATGGGGGTTGATCTACATATGAAGTTCAATTAGGTAGTGTTTGTGTTTTATCGTCATGTGTGTTTTTTTTTAATTACTTGTAAACTGCCCTGAGTCACTTCGGTAAGAAGGGCGGTGGAGAAATATGAACAAATATAGATAAATAATAAAAACTTGTATGGGCACCATATCTGAACATGAATGTTGGTTACTTGAACCACCCTGTATCTAATCCAGTAATTTACAAATCCTCTTAATGTGTATCTTCTTGATACATTTTTCAGAAGTCAAAACACACTCAATTTAGCTTTACTTTCATTCCCCTTTACTACAGATGTTTCTCTTGGTTGATTTTATGCTAGAGTAACTGTTTCTGATGTTTCTTGTTGTTTTCAACTTTCTCAGTTGGTCTCATTGGTGAGCCCAGCTAATGAGGCAACACATAATACATGGAAATGCCATCATAGCATGAGAAGCTAATCATACTTAGCTGAATAGTGTTTTGAATTATGGTACATAAAACCAAGTAAGAATTGGCTACATGCTTTCTGAATAAATCTGGTATACATTCTCAATACCACACTCAGGATGACAGATAAGAATTGCTCGGTCAGCTTCAGTTAATACTTTAGTGGAAGACTTCCAGAGAATACCAGATCTCCAAGCAGGGCATGAAAAGTATTATTGTGGAAATAATGGATGTTTTCTGCCAGTAACACCCGACAACAGTGACTAAATGGGTCAATAGTCTGATCCAGTATAAGGCAGATTCCTATGTCCTACAAGCCATATCACCCAGTTAGGCTGATTTTATAATGCTGCTCAAATTTCTTAAAAATATGTATTGCAACTTATTTTGTAAGCAGCAAAATGTATAATTTTGTTGGGAAAACACAAAAGTGTATTATTATTTGTTTGAGATACTCAAACAGTGACTTCCTAGTCCTACAATTTTTCTTATCCTTCCAGGTGATGAAAATATTTCCCCTTTCCCACTGCACAGAATTAGGAAATCTGGGTATAGTAATTTTCATCCATTTTAAAATTCAAGCACATTTATGGATAAACCCAGTTGTCCTTCAAGCCCACCAAGATTTATTCATGGCCTGTCATTGCTTTACTTTACTATAATATTTTCCTGTCTTCATTGAAATGAACAAACAAGACAAAACGTACAGCTGTGCAAATGAGCCTTGCTCAGGATATATTTACTCTCTCCCCCTCCTTCTCCCTCTCTTTCTCTATTTGAGCATCTCATTTAGTTTTCATTTTCCTCTACCATTTCACCATGCCAATGAATATTTGTATCATGCTTTGTTGAGGATAAATGTCTGTCCCCAACATGGTTCCTTTCCAATATTTCTTTCTGCCAATAATCACAGTTTAAACAAAGAGAAGGGCACTGTAATCACCTGGGAAATTGCCCTGGGTGACAGATCATTCCCAGTAGGTGGCAAGGTCCTTATCTAGCAATGTGAAAAGTTATCAGCTTCTATTATTATTTTTAATTACCTGGATCTCATATGTATTTTCTCCCATGCTTGCTTTGTATTGGTCAGGTCTTTCCCCTAATGTGTTAATATTTATTCATTTGACACAATGACTATCACATCTCTGCTACTTTTTCAACATTTTTCTATCATATCCATTTCATCTCATATCTATTGTGTATCCATATCAATCCAAGATTGAGCTGAGTTTAGCAAGAGACACTTAAAAGTGACAAAATATTTTTAAGGTGCATGCATAGCAAAAGAGAAAAGAAAAAAAATGGCTCAGTTACTCATGATGACGGTGAAATGATAATAAATTTACAAATAACAGGCAAAAGATCTAAATTTTTACTTCACCATGGTCTTCTCTATGACTATATTGGCAAATATGAAGTACCAGTAGAAGGGACAGCATTGCAGTTTGAGATTGGCAATAGGTTGCCAAATCTCTAGATAAAACATCTAACTCTAGTGGCATTCAAGAAAAAAGTAAGCAACCTTGGTCAGACATACTTTAAAATGATCCTGAAGCACTGAATCCAAGTTTAGAAGGAACTGGTTGCAGAATTCTCAGAAATAGTATCTATTATTTTCTTGAAATCTTGGAGGATGGATGAAGTGCCAGATGACTTTGAACCCAGGTGTTTTTTAAGTGCCCTAAATGAGTGGAGGTAAAAAACATTGCACACACAAGATCCACTCTAGCTTCCTTCCTTTCAACAGTTTAATAGTGGACGGTGGTTAACCCAACATAGCTGTTATAGAATAACTCTGAGTCTACAATGTTTGCTGATCTATTGCTAACGACCGAGAGGTCTACCAGAAGATTCGGATCTTCCTCCCTCCCTCTTTTCCTTCCTTCTCTCCTGCCTTTTCTCCAATTAGAAACATAATCTACATGGGTCAGGATGAGTAGAACTGGTTAACTTTTGTTCCATTAACATTTTTCCTGGAGATCATTTTCTCAGCTGGTGGATGTGTTCCATTAACATACCATTGCTATCAGCAATTAAATCTCAATGGGAAAGGGAAAATTGCAGTGGCAATGAAGCCTAGGCCAAACTGATAATTACAACCCAAACTAAAGATTCATAAAGTATTGTAATTCAGAAGTGTAGAATTGGAGGAAACGTCTACTTCAAATCCCCCAATTCTGACCTTCAGTTACACCAGAATAATTGAAACAGTATATAGCCAGAAAACAACAACAATTGTCCAGACCAGTCAAATTATGCTATTAGTCATGGAGGAAGTTTAACTGGGAAAGAAGTCCTGATTAGCTGTGTAACCCACAGGCATTTCATTAGTTTATATTCTGGTCTGGAAACAATAATCACAACCCTCACCTTCAACAGAATGCAAAACTCTACACAGCCCTTATGACCACATTGCACCATTGATTTTTGCACTACGCTTTCCATGCTGATTTCATCGGGAGGTCTTTTGTTTAAAAAATGGTGGCATAAGGCTGACCCCTGAGAATGAACTTCTGTACTTCATTGCTCAGATGCTGAGATAAGGGGGGGGGGCACAAGTATTGCTCCCAAACAGGGTGACAGTGGGAGGAAAAATAGATTTACTACTTTGAAGTTCATGTTGAGGGGGAGCAGTTTTGCCAAATTATCTCCCAGCTTCAGAAGGAGAAAAGGGAGGGAGCTTCTATGCTATTTCTGCATGCTCTTTAGCTACACGGAGCTCAATTCTCTTTCATCCTGAAAGCATTTCGAGATAACAGAATGGCATATTACATCTAAAGGCTTTGGATTTATGAATGGTATCATATCAGAAGCAACCTCCACCTGATGAAATATAGAAATGGTTTAGAAACACACACACACACCATACATACACAAATATTTGGACAAAATTAGTTGAAATTACACAATGGGCAAATTAACACTACAAAGATTAAGTTCTGTTTCAGACAACATGCTTTTTTCTATTGCAAACTAGGAGAATATGTTCAGAAACTGCTACCTGTAGACTCAAGGCAACATCAGCATTTATTTATATAAGGTAGTTTTGCTTTTGCTCTGTATATGGTTACCTTCTTGCAAATACATGTTGATAACATTGGATGGTGCTATTTTGAATTCTTCTTCTTTGCTTCCTCTTTTACCCTATTGGGTGTTGAAGGAAATGCAAGGTTCTGGTTCTGGCACTTCTAGCGGCCTCCACCGGTGTTATTTGGTGTTCCTATAATATTTATTTGACATTATCTCTCCTCCTTCCTCTGAGTCTGCATGGTCTTTGTCCTTCTCCTCTTTCCTCCTGTAAGATATGAAATTTCAAGACATTCTCTCCAAACAGGCAAACAACTTTATTTATTGCCTCTGTATGTAGTGGAAGATTGCAGGGGTGTGCAAATGAGCACACTTATGTACACCTGCCCCTTCTGCCCTGCTCAATGTACATTTGAGGTCCTCACAACAGCGCAACAGAATGATATGAATGTTGGCTGCTTTTGGGCAATACTCTTAAATAATGTCAATGCTATATTCATAATTTGAATCTTACATTTTAGTAGGGGGTTAAAATTGTGATGCTTCTGACATGAGCAAAGAAAGGAGGCAGGCAGGACGAAAAATTCTGTAGTTTCTCATTCTCAAAATAATAATAATACAAGTAAAAATTCATATTTTTAGGGACTGTAAATATTCGCTCTGATTAAAACAAAACTCCTTACCCCTTTTGTAAACCCATTTGATTCTTTTCCAAATACAGTCAAACCTCGCATAAAGAGCACCTCGCTTAAAGAGCAACTTGCTTAAAGAGCAGAATTTTCTCTGAATGTTCGCTTCGCCTAATGAATAAAACCAACCAAAAACTCACTTAACAAATAAATCGGGGTTCACAATTCCCCCCCCCCACAACTGTTTCGCTTAAAGAGCAAACTCACTTAAAAAGCAATCCTGTGGAACGCATTATGCTCTTTAAGCAAGGTACAACTGTATTTTGTGGATAAAATCATCTACTTGTGATGCAATCTTAGTGAAAGATTTATTACAGACAGTGCTGCATCTAACAAAATAAGGGGCACAGATTTCTTTTTAATATTGTCACATGGTCTTGACATCCTGTCTATGGTGAGGTGAGTTGTCCATGATTTGCTCTGAGAAAAGGTTCCAAGTAGCTATCAAGGACATACCAAAATCACAGTAATCTGGCTTGGATATAGAGTTCTGCTTGCAATGGGAGCTCTTGCTTTGGCTTCAGGGCAGCACATTAAAGGAGATCAGTTTACAAGAATAGCAAAGCACAGCACATCCTTCTAAGAGAGATTACTCTTGTGCATTCTACGTGTTACATTCTACGGGCACAAGCTGAATAAAAATATGCACATTTCAATAATGCTGATGAAGTTTGCTTAATGAACACATGTTCAGTCTTAAGTGGCAGCACAAAGGGTCCCTTTGCACTGGCAAGCAGAAAGAAGAGAAGAAAGAAAGGAAATGTGATTAGCATAACATGCAATTACCATCACATTGTGATGGCAAGTTAGTTAGAGCATAAATGTTTCAGCCATGACAGTTTATATTAAACTACTCCTTCCATTCTGATAGAATCATCACTTGATGTTAGAAACTGTGATGCTTCAGTGGTTAAGAAGCTCACCTTGTTAGCTGGAAAGCTGGTGAGTCAGCAGTTCGAACCTGGGTACTGTATGACTGATTGAGCCCCTGTCTCTGTCCCAGCTCTTAGGGACATGAAAGGAGCCTCATTTGGGTGTTTCCTGAGTGGAGTTTCTTCTGCAAAAATAATTTCAACCCAGAATAATTTATGACATGAAATTATTATTATTATCACTTGATGTTAATGATCAAGCCACCAGAGATATCCAGAGGTGCCAGTGCTGTTTGCATCCACACCATTCCATATTTTCTCTGAAAGTTTTTACATGCTTTATCTCTGGAGGTCACAGATACTACCTGTGTAGACTCTGGACTGCTTTTTTAGATCAGGGTAACACACTCCAACTTGGGAAAGTGGATTTGCCTCTCTGGTAGGGACAAGACAGGACAGCCTGCAGTTGTTATAACAACTTATCTTTCATCGAAGGAGGAAGACACCAAGGAAAATTATTCATCAGATGCACCACTGGCACACAATAACATACAAAGCTAAAATTAACACATCTAAAAACAAAATAGAATTAAAAAGGGCTAGATGACATCTGCCCAATATCAGGTCACATCAAAGGACATGAAAAGAGCCTTCAGCGATCAGGCATACCCTGGGCAACAGAGATTTATAACTGGCAAGGGAGATTTTTCACTGGCTAATCCTTTCAACCCAGAAGCACCAGAAGTAGATTTTTTTTTTCCTATTGAAAACATAAATGTGCTAATGCTTAAATTGAGAAAGTAGCATGTGTAAGGCCTCCTAATGGATTCCAAAGTAAGCCAGGTTTGTTGGAGACAAACGTCATCATGCAAAAGAATAAAACCTCAGTGAGATGCTGTGCTTTTATGATAGTAAATGTAAGCATGATAATGACTCTCGGAAGAATTTTGAATTATGCAACCTTTCCAATGTTCTCCTTATATCTATTTCTGGTCACATTGATTTGTTTATTGGATAAGCTTATTGTGCTGATACTTTTAGTAAGCTTTTTGTATGTGTATCCACTCAGAAGCAATTACTTTCCAGATCAAGAGATTTAGCTTGTATTTCTAGCATACTATTTTGAAAACATTGGTGAAAATTGGAGAATCTATTGTAATTTTCCATTACAAGATAGCTTCTGATCAATCTAAATGCAATGTTCTTTGGGGTAAATTTTAAATCCTATTTCACTACCCCAGTATGTGGTCATTGTACTTTGGCTGCATGCCAAAACAAGTTGGGCTTTCATTTTTTGAAAAAAAAAATGTTTATGCCACTACTTAGGTTTATGTTTTATAAATAAAATCATAATTTATTTTCAGAAATTTAAAATCAAGTGCTGACTTTCACCAAAGTTCACCTCAGTATCCGTAGATAACAGCTTAACCACACCATCACAAGGGGTCCTTTATTCCATTATTTTACATGAAAATTTAACTAAGTCTGCCTTAAACATATGAGGTGGTCAGAATTTTTTCAAGGGTCCTGTGTTGGTCAGACAAATAGGTGGCCCTGCAGGGACTTGACATAATGTAGCCCAGAGCAATATGATCCTCTAAATATGGTGACATTCACTGTTGTATTCTACTGAAAAATACTATAATATTATGGTTTGGTGTGACATGATTTTCTAGATTCACTGTGTAATGGTCACAAAGCATTTAAGGGTTGAAGCATTCGTTGCATTGTACAAGTTCACTGAGCTCTTAATTTATCTATTTAGATTACCCAACCATTTTAATGACTGTACATAAGGAATGCTATTCCCACACGCTGTCTTTGAAAAATAACTCTTCATGAGTAGTGATTTTATTCATTGCTAGTTACTTCTGAGCTCTGACAGTACCTCATTCTTGAGTGGACGTGATGTCACTTTTGCTGTTTAAGGTCTAGCATTTGACAAATGGAATCACTTTTACCGTGATAATAAATACTAATATAGTCTAGAATATAGCACATGACTCTAAATAATCCTCCTTCCCAGCTGCAATTAAAAAAAAGAAAATATTAGAAATAAACAGGGAGCCACTTTCCAGATGTGTAGATTCTCAGTGTGGGACTGGATCACCAGTGTGATACCAAGGTGTTCATGTTCTGGGATCATATTTTAGTTGTTGACTTATATCACAAGAATTTACTTAAAAATAAAATAGGAGATGAACATTATGTATATAAAATGTGTCAGATGAACATTAATTGTTTTTACTGAAAGTGAGAAAGAAAATTAGAAACACACTAGAACCACTTTTCAAAAATTATTTGAAAGACTGTTTTCATTAATTGTATTATGAAAGCATAGGCGCTGGCTAATGATTTAAGTAAGCTTAAAAAATCAGTCTGAAAGTTTACATTTAGAAAATGTCTATTAAAATATGCAGCTGTGTCTAAAAATCTAAAAATAGTGACTTTGAAATTAAGAAGACTTATGTTTGCTGTCCAAATTTAATTTTCTTCCCAAGATTACACTGGCAAGTACAAGGTATAAAGTAATATGTATATCATTTTCAAGAGATACAAGTAAGAATCAAAATAATTCTTCCATTTAGCCATGTTTAGAATCGAAGAAACTAGTTAAAAATATACCACCCAAGGCATATTTCATGATAAGGATTTATTCAGATGTCCATGATTGTCACTCAATTTTTGAATCAAACTAAACTACCTAAACTACTAAAAAGTTTTATTGTTCATTAGCTAACACAAGAGAGATGCAATCTACAAAAGATTATGCCAAACAATCTATTAGATTCTACATCCCCAGAAGACTGTTCCCTTACTCTACAATTAGATTTTTGCTACAGCTTTCAAGTGAATTTGTGAACAGACTCCACTGAATACCGTAGTTGGACTCTTTGAAATTATACTCAAGGGATCACATTTTATTCATAGCTGGACTTTGGATGTCTCAGTCATCCATTGCTGTGTCCAGAAGAAGAAGAAACCATTTGAATCAGGTCTTATTAATGATAAAATATAATTGCATGATATCAAGGCCAATTCAGAGTTATGGTGAACTTTTCCAGGGTTTTCTCAATAGAGAAGGCTCACAAATAGTTTATTATTCCCTTCTTCTCAAACTGTACTTGAACTAAGCAATTTGTTCAGTGCTCTGTTGGCTGGTTCTTCTCTCAGGAGGCACCATTGGAAGGGGAGAACTTCCAATATTTGACTCCACATCTAGAGGACTAACTCACTAAGTTATATGCAAATAACTCACTATAGAAATGATCACTGGCTCTTATTTCCTGGTCCCTAAAACATGCCACATCTTAGGCCTCTCTATAACATAAGAGCATGTTTGTTCACTTTAATTAAGGATCATTTAATGCAGCATTTCCCAAACTATGTTCTGTGGAACACAGGTCTGCTTCAATTCCCAGAAGCCTTAGTCAGTAGATTGGCTGATTAGTGCTTTGGGAAATTGATTTAGGCTCCTGGGAATTTGAATCCAAAACCAAAAGTTTGGGAAATGTTGATTTAATGCATGGTAACAGGTATGGCCCCCGCTAGAGGAGAGCCTTGTCAAGGTGCGGGGGCTTGAGCGGTCTATCTAGGCAGTGTAGCCCATCTCTGTCAATGATGTTAGGCTGAGACTAAAACTCACCAAAGAGGTCTCCGTTGGATCCCTTGGGCAAAGTGAAAGGGGAGGAAACACATCATGATCTGCCTAGCCAGCAGATGATGTGATATCCAAATGGCTAAAAACGGCACACAGATGTACTTGATTTCCCTGGTCCATTTACATGTGTGGAATGTCATTGCAGAGATGTCTACCAATGTGCAGACTCCTCACTGAAATAATGACTCCAAGGTATCTAAGGTAACAGGTATGGATGAATAGTCCAAAAAGTACTTCCAGGCATCAATAGAAGATTAATATGTGTTTTTAAAAGAAGCTACAAGAATGCCATGGCTATCCTCTTGAGGACAATGCTGGGAATTGATAAAACTTGAGGAAGAGATTGTAATTTGCAAATTAAAGTTGGGTTTGAGATGGAGATTGTGATTTGCAAATTGAAGTTGGGTGTTTATGAAAAAAGGAATTTCTTGTACCTATAGAGATCAGAGCCCTTGGAGGATAATGAGTAACACAAGATTATGCAGATCTGTTTGAGAAATGATTCTGTCAATCAATCACTAATTGTGTTTTTCAAAGTCTAGACTTCACTATAGCAAAGAGGCAATTATGGTTATTAATACTTGATGAATCTTAAAACAATATAAAGGATCAGAGGGACAAGAGAGAGCATCAGCTCTTCAAATGATAATTAATTAGGAAGTTTAAAAATGAGTCTCCAGCATGTGTCCAATCATCAATAAATGTCAGTCAGCAAAGGTGGTGTGGGCAACCATTCCGACAGTCAGTAAGTGTGCTTCTTTTTTGTCATCGATGTGATTCACTTGTGTAATTCTGTCCTACTCAAACTCTGTTAGTAAAGTACAGAGGGGGAGGCAGGAGGGCTGAAGAAGATATTGCTTTGGCTTTAATAAGTAGGTCTTTTTCAAAGGAAGGGCTCTCCTCATGGATCTTCAATTGTGTTTTTTTATTCAGTGATGCAGTCACCCATGTTGTTGACTTACAGAAGTATCATGTGGGGTGGCAAACAAGGTTTTAATGACAGGGGGGATTTTTCCCCCCAGCTTGTATCAAGATAGTTTTTGTTTGGCAAGTTTAAACAATTTACAGTTGAAAATCCTCTCTGGCCAGAAATCAATTGTGGGGTGTGTGTTTTTTTCTATAGGATTTGCTAAACTTGCTGTGGCTAATTTCTGCTAGTTACTAATCTGCGGGAACACATTTCAATTGTGCAATCAATATGTGACAACCATACTGGGTGAGATGTGACCCAGCTCTTCATCAAGTGGTTGTAATTAGTCATGGCAAACCACACAAGCCTTCCTACTGATAAAATTAAGCAACTATCTTCCACTGTCCTGTCACTGAAAATAACTATATGTAGCTCTATTTCTTGCCCTTTTTTTCTTTTTAAAGTTATGCACAAAAGTACACAACTCTAAATATTTGGTCTAGATGCTCCTGGTGTGCATATCACATAAGATTTGCCCAACTAAGTGTGGCTAATTACACCTAATACATGAGATGTCGGACATATCTTGGTTATGTTCCTGATCATGTACCCAAATGAAATGTTCTCCATCACCTTGTCAATACAGAAACTTTCCTTAACTATCAAGAGGATTCTGGCCTGTGCCATATTAAAATGTGCACAGGCATGCTTTATTCAAGGGGAAAAGTGTAACGAAATGTTTCTACATTACTTCTGCAGATTTTAAAAGTGCACACTTTAGTCCAGGGGTTCTCAATTTTTTCAAGCCAAGGGCTGGGTCACACTCCCTCAGACAGCTTAGGGGGCCAGATGGCCATTTTGCTCTGCCTGCCACACATGGCACGTCCGATTGTGGCGGAAGCAGTGAGGGGCACATGAAATGGTATTGTGGGCCACATCCAGTTTCTGGCCCAGAGGTTGAGAACCCCTGCATTAGATAAAGTCTGTCCCCATATATGTGTGTGTGTGTGTGTGTGTGTGTGTATTTCTGCCTGAGAGGGGTGGGAGAAGCAGCCCAGGAAATCTTGTAAGTAAATATGAAATGTAGGTGGAAAGAAAATGCAGTAAAATTTAGGGAGCCAATCTGAGACTGGGAGATTTTCACATCCTTTGGATCATAGGACTTCAGTTGTCAATCAGACATAATGTGTAGAGACTCAGGCAGAAAAGAAAAACCAATGTGGTTGAGATAGGATGTGAGCCTGTGGCCAGGCTGGGTGTAAGGCACACAAAAGAAGACACAGTCAAACCTCTACATATGAATTTAATTCATTCCTCAAGGTTGGTTTTATATTAAAAAAAATATTATTATCTTGAATTTTCCATAGGAATGCATTGAATTTTTTCGGAGATTTCCGGATGTATCTCGAGTTTTTCTTAAGTCGAGGCGTTCTTATCTCGAGGTTTGCCTATATATTTGTTCCTTGGTTACCAAAAGTTTTCATAACTGGATTTCCCCAATGTTATATAGTCTTTTAAGAACCAGAGGTGAGGCATTAAATTAAAGAGGAACCTGAGCAGGGATGGCAAACACAACCTCTTCAGAGGAAAGTTTCAAAATGGACTAAATCATCAGTCTTCATACTTTTTGACTGATGACAGGGCAGAGCAACAGATTCCCCAAATCTCTCTCTCTCTCTCTCTCTCTCTCTCTCTCACACACACACACACACACACACACACACACACACACACACACACACACACACACACACACACACACACACACACACACACACACACAATAGCTGTTTGTTCCAGCTGTAGAGGGTTTTTAAAAGCAACAGAAAAAAGAAACACCATGGGGGGAAAAGAGACTGACAGCTGAATCACCAGTTAAACCCCAGAGCTCAAACTGTTGAGGTCTGGAACAGTATCTGTAGATTCCCATGGGGAGACATAGCCTTTGCCTTTTAGACTAGTCTTGCAGATTATTCCTTTCTTGATGTAAAATAGTACTTTGAAAATGGCTATCTCCCACAACTGGAAAAATCCAGCAACCTGAATTCTCTGTTTATTTATTTATTTTTTTGAATTTTTATTCCACCTTACTCACAGAAGTGACTCAGGGTGGGTTACAAACAGTCATATCATCATCATCATCATCATTTAGATTTATATGCCGCCCTACTTGGAAAAAACCAACTCAGGGCGGCTTACAACATAAAATCAAATACAATACAATATAACAGATCAACAGTACAAAATCACAGCATCCCAAAATACAGCGCAACAAAATAAATATAAACATAATATAATCAAAATACAGTCCGTAACAATAATCAGAACAAATGGACAGTAAACAATATATTCACAATACGGTTCATACCCAATATGAAAAATATAACAATATCATAACAAAATAATAATAGTAATGTAATAGCAATTAAATATCATAAAAATACAATAATATAATGCAATAAACAGCAGAATAACTACACATAAATCAACATTGTCAATACGGAATGACGGGGCTCGGAAGGCGGGCGGGCGCTTCGCCTCACCTCCCACAGGTGCAGGATTTCTTCTCCTCCCCCGGGCGTGATGGCAGGGGCCCATGGGGAAGGCAGGAGCGTCCTCAACCTGCCGTGGCTGAAAGGTCTTTTATCAGCCCCTGTGCCGGAATGAACATATAGAACATATAGAACATAAAAAAATCACAAATTCCTATACAATTAAAAAAAATCTAAAAACAGATTAAAACAGAATCTTATCAGTGATGGGATGACAAAAATTCTACTACCACGCCATGACGTCACGGACGTCATGGGCGTGGCCAATGTCATGACGTCATGGCCGAAGCCGACGTCATGACGTCATGACGTTGTGGGCGGGGCCAAAAATAAAAATAAAAAAAAATAAAAATAAACATACACACACACACCCCTCCCTCTCAGCCCACCCACCCAGACAAAAATAAATAAATAAATAAAATAAAAACAACCACCCACCCAAAACACAAATAAATTACCCACCCACCCCAAATAAAAACCCCTCGCTTACCTTTCTTGGGACCCGGCACCCCGACTGCTTCCACAGCCGCCGCCGCCGGAGCTGCCTGCACCCCTGTGGCGTCCTCCTTGGGCCTTTTTAGCCCGGCTCCGGCCACGGTCAGGGGTGGCGAGCAGCAGTGGCTCTGGCGGTGGCTCCAGCCGCGGCTGCCGAGCCTCCCTGGGCTGTCCCCATGCCGCACCGCCTGCAGCTTCCTCCTCTGCCAGGCGCCGCAGCCGGGCTAAAAAGGGACCAGCCCAAGGAGGAGGCCACAGGGATGCACGCAGCAGCAGGTCCGGGGGCGGGGGGCGGCAGCTGCAGGCACCCAGTCCACAGGCACCCGCCGGCGGCAGCGGCGGCGGCAGCAGCGGTGCGCCGCGCGTCCCCAGGGCATGGGGCTTGTCGGCAGCGGACAGCCCAGGCAGTCCTCAACGTGCCGCGGGGGAGGTGCCCTCCTCAGAGGGCTGGTGCCGCCGCCACCGCCGTCCTGAAAGCTCTAAAACAATTGAGTTTCTGCGCATGCGCAGTCAATTGGAGCCATTTTAGCTCCAATTTTTTTAAAAAAAATTCTTTCGGTGAGGCGTCCGGAACCGGACGCCTCAAAAGTGGACTCCCCTCCCGGAGAACCCTCCGGAATTGGTCCTACCGGTTCCAGGGAACCGTCTGGAACCGGGGACATCCCATCACTGAATCTTATTCTTTTCCTAAAAGAGAGAGAGGGTGGATATAAGATGTTAAATAAGCCAGCATGGAGGGGCCAATGAACCATCACTGCCCCACACCTGTTCCACCAGCCAAGTCTTCACACCCTTCCTAAAGGCCAGTAGCTCAATCTGGAGATGTAGTTCTAGAGGCAGGCAGTTCCAAAGGGCCGGAGCAGACACAGAGAAGGCCCTCCTTCTAGTGCTAGAGGGGTGAGCCTCTCTAGCTGATGGGACAACTAGGGAGCCTCTCTGTCCACTCTGGTGGGACAGACAGATAACCCTCCGGCCCACTCTGGTGGGATGGACAGTTTAACCCTCTTTCTGGCAGCCAAACCCCTATTAAAAATAATGGCATCGTGTAGTGCTCCTGACTGCAGGGCACAACCTTTTATTTTGTTTTCCTTATTTGTAGGTTTTTACAACTGTGATCCAAAAATATGCCAATATGCATCAAACAAAAGTACAAATCAGTTCAGACCACTTCCCAAAAAGCTTGGAGCAAATACATCCCATTCTGAATACAAACATTCAGACACAGGTTGGTATGCATACCCCCAACTAGCAAGTTTCAAAAGTTCAAAAGTACACAGGACTGATATCCAAGGATTTCCTGGATCAATGAGTAGGATTTCACCTATATCCCATTGAGGGACCACTTATTGCAAAGGATACTGGGTTACTCGTGTTAAGTATAATTTATTTTGGCTTATTTGAAACTTCCAATCAATAATACATTGGTATCAAGCCAATTCAAATATGTGTCAACAATCCGGTATATCCAATAGTTTTATTTCCTTTTTGTATCCCATAAATGGACTTTTCTCCTAATAAGAATCCCATACCACACTGTTTCTTGCCAATTCTACTTTATAGTCTAGAAACAAGTTAGAAGTTAATTTATCGAATGTTTTCCGATTGTGTATTTTATTTGGCTTTTTGGATGTGAAATTGTTTGTTGTGAAATTTCCCTGCTATTGTTGACAGAGGAACAAAGTCTTCTTCATTTTGAACCAACTGTGCCAACCTTATGATACAAGAATGAGGAGAAGAGAGATATGGTTTGAAAACAGCAAGAGTTGTTCTTCTTCTCACACTACTCAACAAACAAACAAATATTGCAGTTTGCCAAAATTAATAGATACACATCTCCTAAAAGCATGTTTCTTGTGACCAGTTATAATACATAAGCCTCCCAATTCATACATAATGAATGAAAAAAGAAGGAAGAAAAGGGAAGAAGAAATTATAGTTCTCAGCAGCCAGGTCCAAGCATCTCTTAAAGGAGTAACATTGGCATCTAATGAAGTAAGCCCTGTTAGAGACAAATGTAGGCAAAGCTCTCCAGGATGTTAACTCCAGCTGCTGCATATGAACAGAAATCTGGCAATGCAGACTCCTTCAACATCAATACAAGGACAACACAGGGATGTATTTTGTCACCATTCTTTTTTCTCCTTTCTATGAACTTTGTTGTGCATAGAGTGATGTATAGCCCTAACTTTGACATTCCATGAGTAATAGCTCATATAACAGATTTCGATTGTGTGGATGACATCACACTGCTTGATGAAACAAAGGCATGTTTGCATGAAGTGATCATCAGCTAATGAAGACAGTAAGGTAGGTTCCTGAAGATGTGATAAAGCACTGAAGATCTACCATAGATCTTTAAACATCCAATAGTGATTCTCAATGAAGGAATTCAATTGCCTTTTGGAAATCAATAAAATTGATTACCAAATACCAAATCATATATCCCTATATGGTAAACATTGCCATTGTTATATTTCATCAAGTCAGAACTGACTTATAGCGACCCTCACAGGACTTTTAAGGTAAGTGATCTATTTAAGGAATGATTTTAACAGTTCCACACCCACAGTGAGATTCTGTGGCTGAGCAGAAATTCAAACCCAGGCCTCTTGATTTTTAGTCTGTCACTCTATCCACTACTCCACAAAGGGTATGCCATTGTAACTACTATTTTAACTATATTTAATAAAGGAGAGAATGATTTGCCAATGGAGGATTCAGTTACTTTACATACTTTTTATTTTGGCTGGAAGATTAGATTCACCAGTGTTCCAATACAATCTTAAGGCACGTCCATGTCCTATACAAAAATATAGTTTGAACGACCTAGATTGGACAATGCAACACTTTTTTCCAAAAAAAAAAATATTGATCTTCTGATCACATAAGCTAAATTATTGGTGTACACTTGGCATATCGTGGCTATTGGTCTCTTTTATCTGGATTTTTTTTTCTGTAACAGTGATGGGCATAAGCAGGTTCACACCAGTTTGCCAGAACCGGTAGCAGAAATTCTGGCTGGCCCTGCCCATTCATGTTTTGAAATAGAATAGTCCTAAATCAGATGATGGAATCAAATTATTGCATTCTATATGAAAGCAAATTTGGAAAACACAACAATGGCCACAAGATTTGAAAAGATCAGTATATGTTCCAATCCCCAAAAAGGGTAATGCCAAAGAATGTTCAAATTATTGAACAATTGTGCTCATCCCACACATTAGCAAGGTGATGGTCAAGATAATACAGGATAGACTGCAGCAGTACGTGGAGAGAGAATTACCAGAAGTGCAGGTGGAGTTCAGAAGAGGCAGGGGAACTAGAGACCACATTGCCAACATACGTTGGATCATGGAAAAAACAAAGGAATATCAGAAACAACTCTACTTCTGTTTCATTGACTACACTAAGGCCTTTGACTGTGTGGACCACAACAAAATGTGGCAAGTAATTAAAGAGATGGGAATACCAGAATACCTTATATGCCTCATGAGAAATCTGTACATGAATCAAGAAGCAACAGTTAGGACAGAATATGGAAGAACGGAGTGGTTTGGAATAGGAAAAGGAGTAAGACAAGGCTGCATTTTGTCACCCTGCTTATTCAACTTATATACAGAGCACATAATGCGCAATGCAGGGATGGAGGAATCACAATTTGGGATCAAAAATGCTGAGAGAAACATCAGCAACTTGAGATATGCAGATGATACCACCCTAATGGCAGAAAGTGAGGAGGACCTAAAGAAGCTCCTGATAAGATTGAAAAAAGAAAGTAAAAAAGCTGGATTGAGACTCAATATAAAGAAAACCAAGATCATGGCAACAGGCCCTATCAGTCCCTGGAAAATAGATGAGGAAGAAGTAGAAGCAGTAACAGATTTTACTTTCTTAGGATCAAAGCTCACTGCAGATGGTGAATGCAGCCATGAAATAAAAAGGAGACTGATTCTTGGGAGACAAGCTATGAGAAATCTGGGGAACATAGTGAAAAGTAGAGACATTACATTACAAACAAAAATTCGTACAGTGAAAGCAATGGTATTTCTGGTGGCAATGTATGGTTGTGAGAGCTGGACCATTAGGAAAGCTGAGCACAGAAGAATAGATGCCTTTGAGATGTGGTGTTGGAGGAGAGTTTTGAGAGTTCCCCTGGACAGCAAGGAGAACAAATAGGTCAATCTTAGAAGAACTCAACTCTGACTGCTCCTTAGACGGCCAAATAGTAAAGATGAAGCTAAAGTACTTTGGATATCAAATGAGAAGAGAGGATTCCCTTGAGAAAGCCTTGATGCTGGGAATGGTGGAGGGCAAAAGAAGAAGGAGGCGGCCCAAAATGAGATGGCTAGATGGTATTGTAGACACAATGAGCACAGAGCTGAGCGAGTTGAGGAGGATGGTGAAGGACAGAAGTGTCTGGCGGACAGTGGTCCATGGGGTCGCAAAGGGTCGGAACTGACTGTGCGACTGAACGACAACAAAGTCAGGTGCAATGCAGGGCTTTCCACCTGGCCATTCCCACTATGCAACACACACAGTGTGGTAGTAAATTTTTCTGGAGCTCATCACTTGTCTGTAACCAATACAATTGTGATTTTCTATGGGAGAGTGAAACAGACAGACACACAGAAAGAGAGAAGAGTGACTTGTCATGAAATCAACTGAATGGCAGATTAAGTATGAGGCCCTTCTACTTGTGTTTCTGATGATGGTGTTTGAGTGAGAGGAGGATTTTTTCCTTACTATTTAGTGTCAACAAGATGTATGGCACATAGCAATTACTGTATCCTGAACATCAAGGAAAGGAAAGCTCTGTCCATTACTTGATACATTATGAGTGATTTTAGGGACCAAGTACTGCTGTGAAGAAATACAGCTTCTTTGTTGATGGATTTGTAGCTTAGTTTAGGTGCTCATCTTTGTGCTATTTCCAAGAGAATTTTTCATTTCAAAAAATCCATCAGTATGTGTAACCAAAAATAGAGGTTTCTCTCTTCCAAGCCTCCAGGCTAGTGTTTCTATTGGAGGTTTGCAGTGGCCCCCAACCATAATAGTTATGGGTGGGACAGCAAATCCATTTGAAAATGCCATTTGTCACTCAAAGGCTGAACAATCATCTCTGCTACTCCCCAAATTGGCACTTGCACTGTGAAATGCAGATATAATTTATTTGGGCAGCATTCTACATACAAGGATCTTTTTGCATTAAATCTCAGCAGGTGAAAAATGAGTGACATTTACCGTTTAGGAATATATGCGGTGTTCCAGGAAGCGTAAGAATGTAAAGCCAAACATTTCTCTGCTGAAGAAGAACCCATATCAGGAAAAGACAATGTATGAGATGTTTCAAACTGAACTTGCAAAAAAAAAAAGATCTAGTAAGCTGGACCGTTAGAAAAAACAAATGTTGAGGTTTTGTGAATAAGTCACCTGACATTTCTGCTATGTTTAACTTGGTTCGCATACAGTCTCTCTATCTATCTCTCTTTTTGATCCTGCCATCATCCTTATAAGAATCAGAACAGATGATTTATGTTCCCTATCATTATCTATTCTTCTTTTTCCTGTCTAGGCTAGATGTGAAACTGTCAAAATGAAGGCAACCTTTGGTAAGTTCATTCTACAGGTCCTTTTGCCTGATTCAGTGTGAGAAAGATTAGCTGGCAACACAAGGTTGCTTGTTACAAGGGTACACTCGATTGTGGTTCAAAAATACCACAATCTTTGTGGAGGCTCTTTCTGTGTTCCTCATCATCGTCATCAGATACAACTTGTACCCGAGAATACATTTTTTCCTGAAGCAGGAAAAATGTCATTGGTATGAATTTGCTTAAGGTGGATTCCAGCTTGCCATGAAGTGACCCACACACTGTGATCATGGAGCCTTCTCCTGTGGCACATATGAAATGAGACATGCAAGATTTAACACCAGGACTGCAATAGACTGCCGCAGCCTTAAGAATATTTTCAAGGCACACCTTCAAGGCCAGTCCATCTGGCATGACCTCTTCCACCTCCATGACTGTTGGGAATCAGAGTTCCTCCTCCACTCATTTTGCTTTGACCCCAATCTGGTGGTTTCCTGTGGCATTTCCTCCACTGAGGGGGACCATCACCCTATCTAAAGGGGCTCCTCCGCCCAAAGCCATTAGCCCCTTTAGGAAGTCAGGTTATTTACCACAGCCTGACAATTGCCATTGAGTCACTGGTTGTACGGTCTACTTCATTACCGTAGTAGGATGTCCGTCCAGACAACGTTCCCCATAATTATCTATTGAAAGGTCAAAACATATGTGTTAGAACTAGAAGAAGAAAAGTTATTGTTTCAGAGATGCACAGAAGTGTACAGGGTACCATGGGAAGACACTGGACAGGGAGTGGTGGGATTGCCCGGGGGGGGGTGTTGGGAGAATCCCATACATTGCTACTGGCACCCCAGGGTGCCAGAGATGAGGGTGGGGTGAGACAAAGCCTGATTGCCTGATATACCAGCACCCACCTGGAGATACAGTCTCTCCAAGCTTCATGTTTCAGTGATCAGAACTAACAGAAACCTTTCTTTTCTTCCTGATGGAAAATTACAAATCAAAGTGTGTTTTGGAACATCAGAGGAGTTTGTGTGATGGCAATCTGTTGCCCCACCAGCCTTACATCCCAGGGTGCAGGTGTGGCCAGGTTCATCTGAGATAAAATTACATGGCTTCTGTGTCACTCTCCTTGCTTGCAACAGCTTTAATTAAAGGTACATTCTTTTTCTCCTACTGTCTCAGAGGGTTGAGTTACAGTGCAGGACCCTTGGAGCCTTTTGTCTGTTTGAGTTTTCTGCTAACCTCACCAAAGTTCCCACAAATCCACTGAGAGTTAGGTGGGGGTGGACATGTTTCAAGCCAAGATGTCCTATGTAAGGAGGGCTCGTACCTTTGGATAGTGAAAGGCAGGCACTGCAGCCTCTCCCAGTGCAACCCTTTCTTTGATACTTCTTTCTTGTCTCTCTTGTGCCACATTTGCATTTGGACAAGAGCTACAGTAGGAGAAAGAGGGTGGACTGCTCAGCTTCCGACAGCTGCTGGCAGGATGGGATGTGTTTGCCCAGCATTCTTCCCTGGCTTCCATTGCTGCACAGAACACTGTTCAGTCTTCTGCAGCATCTCTTCTGGTGAACCTGCCTCTCTAGTTGATGAACCTCCTGAACCACTCACTGCTGTTCTCTCAGACCTTTGAGAACAGCCCTGTCTATCTATTCCTCATTAGCCAGATCCAACTGAATCTGTGTGCTCTGGAAAGTTTGCTCCATCCGTCCCCCTCTTTCCCTTTGACTTTTACTCAGTCTGTGAGTTGTGCCCCATCTCACACTATCAGACGGCTTTTAGTACTCAAGGATGTGGCACATCTGACTTTGAGTTCCCTGTCATGTCAAGTTTGACCCTTGGTGTTTTTTTTTTTTTAAATGAAGGGTGGACTTAGAAGTGTTTACTTTGCCCCACTGTCCCACTGAGATGTCTTTATCCCCAGCGATTCTTTAGAAACAGATAAATGGGAATGTGCGGCGGGGGGGGGGTGTTTATTACTCTAATTTTGTTATCTCTCTGGGTAATCCTCTTTTAGTTTTGTGTCCTTTGTATACAAATCCCATACCTTTCAGATTCTTTCTTTTTAGATTCTCCATTCTGATTTCTGGTGCTTGAGCCAATTATGGCCTATGGAACACACAAGTCTAGACCAAAATAAGGACAAGAGAATAGAAAATTGTCCACTTCAAATGGAGAAAATATAACATTGCAAGAGAAAAATAAATAAATCATTCAAAGACTTATGTAGGCACCAAAAGTAATGACAGACTTTACATTCTTAGGCTCCAAAATCACTGCAGATGGTGATTGCAGCCATGAAATAAAAAGATGACTAATTCTTGGGAGACAAGCTATGAGAAACCTGGGGAACATAGTTAAAAGTAGAGACATCACCTTGCAAACAAAAGTCCGCATAGTCAAAGCAATGGTATTCCCGGTGGCAATGTATGGTGGTGAGAGCTGGACCATAAGGAAAGCTGAGCGCAGAAGAAATAGATGCCTTTGAAATGTGGTGTATGAGGAGAGTTTTGAGAGCCCCCTAGATAGCAAAGAGAAGAAAAAAGGTCAATCTTAAAAGAAATCAACACCGGTTGTTCCCTGGAAGATCAAATATTGAAGATGAAACTAAAGTACTTTGAACATCCAATGAGAAGAGAGGATTCACTCACTTGAGAAAGCCTTGATGCTGGGAAAGGTGGAAGGCAAAAGAAGAAGGGGGTGGCCGAGAATGAGGTGGCCAGATGGCATTGTAGATGCAATGGACACAGAGCTGGGAGGGTTGAAGAGGATGGTAAAAGATAGGGGTGCCTTGCGTGCAATGGTCCATGGGGTCACAAAGGGTCAGACTCGACTATGCAACTGAACAACAAAAGTATTTAAAAGTTCACATCTATCATCATTTCACCATTACCAGAAGGAAACAATACAGATGAAAAGAAAAATCATCATGCTGATCAAAAGAAAATACATCCACCCCCACTAATGGCAATATAAGCAAACGCACCTAACCCAAAACTCCAAATTATGGGAGAATGATGAACCAATAGAGCAAATAACCTAAAATGGGATAAAAAGAGAAACCACGGGGTAGGCAAAACTGAGCCTTGAACATCACACAACAGATGAAGGCAGGAGGTTCATACAGGATTCCTCATTAGGAAAATCGGCATATTACAAATATAGATGTGAAGTACATGCACTAATATTTCATTTCTTCCTAAGATAAGTCATTTCAGCCTGAAGGGAGAGTTCAGCAATAAATTTCCAACTAACACAAATACAAGAATTCTCCAGCAAAAGAGATGAATAGGGGCTTGCTCCATCCACTCTATACATCTTACAGATTTCAGATGCTCTTTAACAGAAAGTAATCGTAGACTCTGAAGCTAAAAGAAAGAAACTCTTTCTTCTTGCCTTGCTTCTTCCCAGCTGTACAAAATGGTCCTGACTGTTTTTACCATTCTGAAGCGAAGTATATACATATACACAGAACGAGCACCAAAGGACACACTGTTTGCTTAGAGCAGTGGTTGTGGGGCACATGCCCCAAAAGGGGTCTTCAATTCTTAGAAGCCTAAGTCAGTACATTTGCTGATCAGTGCTTTGGGGAATTAACTTAATTTCTGAGAATTCAAGTCCAAAAACCAAAGGATTGGAAACATTGGCTTAGCGGCACAAAATGACTCTATATTTAATAACACCAACAACAAAGTACAAGTTACCATAGATTTCAGTTTTCTGCATAAACACATATGTGGAAACACCTTCTCACAAAAGCTCAGTTTCATTTTTCTTCTGAGCCTCATCATCCCCATCCTTAGTACCCTGTGATAAGGAGAAAAGTTCTCACAGTGTCTAATTTAACATATGAGAGGGACATAAACCCTCATGTGTCTCATACTTGCTTCAAACCTATTATTTTTGCCTCACTGGAAGGTGAGAAATTTTGTTCCACTTTCAACATAAGAAAAAGGGGATGAGAAGAGTTTTTTTTATGCAAATTAAGCAAGATGGCACACCATAATTTGCACAGAATGATGGATAGACTAGAAGCAGCAGAGAGTTTGTCTGCATCTCTTTTAAAAATCATCCACTCATTCTGTGCTGACTGTGTGAATAATATGTTGCTTCTTAAAAGGAAAAGACACATGTTTTATACATACAGTTTATTTCAGTTGGTAAGGAATCTTGAAGGAATTGATGTCTTGTCAAGACAGCCTACGTTGATATGTGCTTAGTGAATGCTATTCACATCCCTCATGGAGATAAACGTGACTCATTTTCATCTATGAAATTCTCAGAGTCACTTTGAAATACAAATATCAATTCTGCATTTATAGGAAACACATTCAGCATTAGCTTCTTGGAATGCATCTTGGTAGCCACAGGCATTTGTGGGACTGAACTATAACAGAAAGAGCATTGAATCTAATTGGCTGGACCACATTGCAGATATTTTCCTTTCATTTTTTTACCTGTGTTATTTTTTTAAACTTGTCCAATGAATCCTCCTCCCCCACTACTCGTTATCATTTCTGTGACTTGTAATGTTATATTATCTCCTTCTCTGCACCAACACACCTTTACTACTGTTCAGAATTGTTATTTCTTTAGGTCACAACACTTCAATTTATTCAGATTTGTCTTCAGTTCTAAGACATTGGAGATTATATACTCTCTAACTGTTCTATTTCTTATATTTATCACAAAAGAAATGGGTACTTAAATGAATGGTATTAAATTTCTTAAGCAAAAGGCACGTCTTCTTTTACATGGAGACCCTCTTTTGTTGAAAGATGTATGTACAAAAATAATTACTTCAACAGAACTGCCATCCAAGTTATTTTGAGGTAGTACAGAAAAGAAGGGGACATTCTGTAAAATGCCTCTTGTGAAATGAGCGAGCTTGTGAATTAACGCTCCAGTACATTAATAATTTATGTTAATGATATGTAGAAGGAAAGATTTTAGCAGACGGTGTCATCTGCCTCTCCTCGAGAAAAGACAGAATAAAATTTGGTGGACAACACCTTTCTTGCCTCCAGATTAAAATGTGGGCTGCGTTGGCTTCCACAAATCAATGGAAACAAACATCTTAAAATCAACCAGACATGAAATGGATATCAAATGGGTATTTCCATTGTGACTTTCAATGGTTTTGGACAGTCAAGGTTCCTGAGGGACCCTCCCACCAAAAAGCCCATTAAACTCTGCTGCTCCCGGAACTCACCTGAAGCCAAAAATAGGACTTTTCTGACCAAGTCTTGGCCACAAATGTCTCAGCAGGGGCCACAGGTAGGCCATTCCTGATACAGAAGAAATAATTCTAATATTTGTACCATACATTTGATCTTATAATTACATTTACATATCAAGTATATAAAGAATACTTGCATATAGTTACATTTTTTTTATCCAGCCAAAACTGTATCACTGGAGGAATCTCTCATGATTTAAATGTGGCTGCTAGAACCTCCATTTTGAAAGCTACCAGACATTTCAACTTCTACCTTTCATCATAGTTACCATGTAATACTGGGTTTTAAATATTCAAGCTACTGCAATGAGAAATATAATGCAACTCTTTAAATGTATTTCTGTTTTTGTTTAATGCAATTTGTAGCACAGCAAAATTCAGACTGTGGTCCCTCTGTTTCAGAGCCAAGACCTGAAAAAGAAATAAACAATAAAACATTTGCAGGGAGGGCAGGAAACCAAGTCATGTATAACTTGTCCAGTTTCTTGGCTACAGTTGCATTTTCTGTACTAGCCAGCTTGCAGGGATGAAGCTTGTAGCTAATCATTTATCAGCAGCCAGCTGGCTTGATGCTGGTAAGATGTTCCTTATTAGATAGCTATTAGAAATCACTCATATGGCCCAACATGTTGCCCTTTGAGTAAATAATGCACCCCCATTAATATGATGCATTCATGATGTCAGCTTTGAAGATACAGCACTTGTCTAAGGGCTAAAACTATGGACGCACAGAGGAAATGAAGGGCAAAATTAAAAATATAGTTAAAAATAGGGAAGCTTTGTAGCAGGAGTTCCCAAACTATGGCTCGTGGACTGGATCTGACTCGTGGTGCCAAATAATCCGGCCCACGCCATCCTCCTGGAAGTGGAAGTAAAATGAACCTGCATAAATCACTGCCGTAAATGCACCTATGTTGGAGATACATTTATGACAGCCATGGGTGCATTTATGGCAGCACTTTACATGTGTATGGGCATGTTTTACTTCTGCTTCCAGAGGGAGGAACCACATGACCGGGCCACTCAACAACATGACTGGCCCGCGGAATGAAAAATTTGGGAACCCCTGCTTTATAGAGTGGAGGGCCTATGCATCTCTCTCACAGTGCTGCACAGGTCAGATAACATGGAGTTAGTACCAGACACCTGATAGTACCAGCACCCAACATTTACGGAAAGTAAAATGAGAATGAATAGCCAGACAACAGAGTGGAGTAAACTAGGGCCACCTTATTAATGCAATGATGAAACAAGAACAGCATTCCCCGGGGATCTTAAAAGGGGGAGAGGTCCTATGTCAAAGGGGATTTGCCCAACCACTATTGTCTGATGTCATTTGAAGAGGTAGGGGTGTGGCAAAGGAAACACTCACTGCACAGTTGTTCATGTGAATGCCTGTCATACATGGAGAAGTCAGCCATCCACGTTGCTTACATCAGCTTTGGACCTGAGAGTCTCTGTGGCAGAATGTGCAGCTCCAGTATGGAGCACATCTACACATGCAAAATAAGTTGACATCACTGTTAATAAAAGCTACACATATGGTGACAGGATGCCTCAAATGTAAACTAGTTGAGAAAATAGATCTGCTTGTTGATATCATTTCACCTAAGACAAGGAAAGAAGTAGCAGTAGAAAGCAACATCCTCTGAATGGATATGTGCAGTGGTGGCTATCAGCAGGTTTGCCCCAGTTTACCAGAACTGGTAGCAAAAATTCTGGCTGCCCCTGCCCATCCAAATTTTGAAGTGAAGTAGTCCTAATTCAGGTGTAATGCAGGGCTCTCCCCCTAGCTATGCCCAACATGCCACACCTACAGTGTGGTAGTAAAAATGTTTGGAGCCCACCACTGGATATGTGCCTCAGGTTCACAGACACAGATTCAGGAAGAACTTTATGACAAGAACAAATATTGAAGAAGAAGAAGAAGAAGAAGAAGAAGAAGAAGAAGAAGAAGAAGAAGAAGAAGAAGAAGAAGAAGAAGAAGAAGAAGAAGAAGAAGAAGAAGAAGAAGAAGAAGAAGAAGAAGAAGAAGAAGAAGAAGAAGAAGAAGAAGAAGAAGAAGAAGAAGAAGAAGAAGAAGAAGAAGAAGAAGAAGAAGAAGAAGAAGGAAATTTAGAAGGAAATTTTTTATTGATAAATTCTTACTACAGTATCATCTGTTGAGGTGAACTACATAAACTTGTTATCACTTTCAAAAACTTGAAAAAATATAGTTACATAGCTCAGTAAACATTGTTACATATATAGTGATTGTGGAGGGAAATATACAGTATATACAATACCAAAAGAACAATAATATTTACAATTATATTCTCATTTACATGAAACTTAATTTTAATATTCTAAGTTATTCCCAAATTTCTTTCTGTCAACCACTGCCACCATTTGAACCTGTCGGGTTCCTTCTGTCTCACCACCATACTTTTAGCATATACTCTGAGCCTTGCCATCACACTGCCCACCGCTTGTTTGGGACCTGCCAGCTTTCCCGTCTTCCCTTCCTGTCCCCTTTGGAACATCAGGGCACTTAAGGCAAACAGACTGATTAATCGAACCAAGGACCAGGGCACTTTCCAGTTCTCCAGTTTCCCTTTCTTTCTCGGCCCCTTCCACCCCTTTCCTGGCTCTGTCCCCGATAGAATCGTCTCTGCTTTCTTTTCCTTTAAATAAGGCCAGTCCAATTTACTTGCCAGAGCTTCCCAAATTTCTTGCGATGAAGGACATTCTTTTGCAAAATGCGAACAGGTTTCTCTCGGGGGTCTCTGACCTGTTATCCCACCTCTAACATTCTGGCATCTGCACTGGTGTTCTTCTTCCTTTTTCCATGGACAGGTTGCTCCTACATTAAGTACCTGATGATATGCCCTCTACATCATTTCCCATAGACAAAGGGGTATATTCCCATCTTTAAACACAGACAAGTCCTCCTCCTCTGGCTGCAGATATTCTGGCAGATTAGTTTTCGAAGCTCACTTCTCTCTGAATGGCCTAGCGATTCTTTCCTCTACCGCCTCAATATAAATAACCTGTTTTGACTCCCTCACTGTATCGGCAATCTTAAGTGTGTTTGCCCTCACCGCCCAACGATTGACTCCCTCCGCCATATTTCTAACGTACGGCCTCATTCCCATTGTCGAAGCACTGGTCAATCTGGGAGAACAGAGTTCCTCCTCCCACCACTGTTTCCCCCATCCTCTGCTTTGCCATAGGTTGCTTTGCACACCAATCGGTTGGGATTCTCCCTCATTAGTCTTCTGTTTCAAGTTATTGGCCAAAAAGGCACCTAGGAAAAGAGGGCGAAGAAGAAGAAGAAGAAGAAGAAGAAGAAGAAGAAGAAGAAGAAGAAGAAGAAGAAGAAGAAGAAGAAGAAGAAGAAGAAGAAGAAGAAGAAGAAGAAGAAGAAGAAGAAGAAGAAGAAGATCTCCTGTCTTTCTTATAGCTTCTTATAAGTAAACTTATAATGTCTTTCTTCTCCTTTCACAGGGAAAAATGAGAGAGGAGGAGAGCACTTGAGACTGCCCTTAAGTCAATAGCTTCATCACTGTCTTTCCTTGGACACATATATTGGAAGTAGTAATTTTAAATCTGTCAGCTGCTGTGCCACTTTATTGTAACTAAGGAATGGAGAAAAGTACTTCCAATCAATCAATCAATCAATCAATCAATCAATCAGTTATTCAATCAATTAATCAGTCATTCAATCAAACTCACTCTGTCAGCCTTTGGAAATGTTTCCTAAAAGATCAACATTTCTTTAGGGATGTGAGGAAATCTTTCTTAATTACTCATTCACAATGTGACTAGCTGCTGTAACACAGAGATAGCTTGTCAAGGAATTGCTAATCCCATATACAGTTGTACTTTGCTTCAAGAGCATAATACGTTCCACAGGATTGCTCTTTAAGTGAGTTTGCTCTTTAAGCGAAACACCATTGTAAGTGACCAATTGTGGGGGGGATTGTCAAACCCTGATTTATTTGTTAAGCAAGTTTTGGGTTGGTTTTATTTGTTAAGTGAAGTGAACACTCAGAGAAAATTCTTCTCTTTAACTGAGTTACTCTTTAAGCGAGGCACTCTTTGTGACGTTTGACTGTATATTAATAAACTATCAGAGTTTAGCTGCACTGTTCATTCAGTCTGCACAGTTGATGCTATTTGAGCAGAAACTGAAACCACATAATCAAAATCTTGTATCAAGCCTTCCAAAAATATTTTATCCTTGCCTGAAGGATTCACATCCCACCTTTTAATTTAGACAGCTTCTCTGCATATTACTACACCAACTGCCAGGGGAAGAAGAAGCCAGAGCAGGATGAGGACCTTGCCGCCCCTCCCCCTGTGCCTATACCAACTGCCAGGGGAAGAAGAAGCCAGGGCAGGATGAGAACCTTGCCGCCCTGTGCCCACCCCAACATATTGCATTGTACTGTATTCAGTGGTGGGATGTCAAAATTTTTACTACCCCACTGTGATGTCATCACAGTATGGGTGGAGCTAACTTCATGACGTCATGACACCATGGGCGGAGCCAAAGAAACATAATAATATTAATAAAATAAAAATAAGCACACACACACACACACACACACCCCTCTCAACCCACCCACCCACCCACAACACAAGGACAGCAAGGAGGCTGTGCATACGCACCAAGCACTGTAGGCATGCATGCACACCAAGTGCTTGACACGCATGTGCATTGGGGGAACCAGTGAAAAGGTAAACCCCGAAGGTGGTTCCCACCAAAAGCTGCTACCGGTTCTCTGGGACACTGAGAAAAGTTACTACCAGTTCTAGCGAACTGGTGAGAACCTGTTACATCCCATCACTGACTGTATTGTAATGTAATGTATTGTCTGTAAGCCACCCTGAGTCGCCATGGCGAGTGGGCGGCAATATAAATTTGAACTAATAAAAAATAAATAAATAAATAAATACTATACGCAAGTGGACAATACCAAAATCTACTTACCGTACCAATTCTCTAATTAAGGACTAGGATAAATATTTTTCCTTTCATAAGCAGAACTGCCATCCAGGTTAAATTTCCACAACTAAGCTTATTTTAAAATATCTTGATGACTAAACATTTGCTTGGAACCGCAAAAATTACCCTACCATGAAAAGCCAAAATATTCCTGATGTAGTTTTTGATGGCAGTTTGGATTTCATTAAAAGGGGGGAGAGGTTGAGGTAAAAACATTGAATTGATAATCATTGGGAAATACAGATACACACAGATAACAATATTTTGTTAGTTTCACATAATTACAATTTTGGTTGCCAGCAGAAACAGCTCTCAACATATTAAAGAATCATCCTCGTTTTAATTGAAATTTGGATTGCACACATCTTTTAATCTCTGTTGGATAATTAATGAATTGCTTGTTCAGCAGCACCTAGAGAAAATGTCTAGCTTTTAAATTAAAACACTGCAAAGATCAAGAGCGCTTCCAATGACCAAAAAGACATGCATGGAGAGAAGGAATCAGCAAGCAGCACTGACTATTGGAAAACACAACATACTCAAAAATAATTTTATTTTGCTTTATTCAATTTTGCTGGAGCCAGACTTCTTTTATCTTGCACTCCTAATGGATGCAAACATTTGTTTTTCATCTGTAAATGATATACAGGGCTTTTCTGAAGGCTTACAGAAAACAAATGAATAATTAAATTAAAAATAGAACTCCCAAAAAACAGAAAGAGACAAAGACAATGAGAATAAAAATAGGGCTTTCTTTTTGTGACATCATGGGGATTGTAACCATGTTGGTCTTATCATTAAAAAAATGGCAAGGCTACTATAGGTCAAGAGAGAAGGAAATGTAAAAATATTATGGTTAATTTAAAGTTGGTTGATATACAATGGCTTATCATGTTTCATCCAGGGGTGGAATTCAAGAAGTTCACACCAGTTCGCTAGAACCGGTAATAGAAATTCCAGCTGGCCCTGCCCATCCACATTTTGAAATAAAGTAGTCCTAATTCAGGTGCAACACAGGGCTTTCCCCATGGCCATGTCCACCATACCATGCCCAAAAAAGGAGGTAGGGAAAAAACATTGAATTCCACCACTGGTTTCATCTCATCATGCAATAAACTGGTTGATCATGGATGAAACAAGTGGTTTGTGGCCAAAAAGAAATTTTCCACTACTCCATTTGGTGCAGATGTTCAAAGCATAAAGGAGAGACATGTGGAAGTTAAAAACAGCAAGTCAAAGTGAATCTGTAATCATTTCCTTTTGCTACATTTCTTTTTAAACCCTTCCTTTCACTGCTGCTCTTTCTTCCACCGGCACACGAAACATACATAATAGACATGTACTTTGAGTTTGGAGTCCATTCTACTTGTGAAGTGGATTGAGAGCATTTGTTCATTTCTAAAGTGGTCCAATACTAAGCAAGAGAAAGGAAAAGAACAATCACATCTAAATAGGATGCTCCAATGCACCAAAATTTTGTTCAGAGTTTCAGGAATTAAAAATCTATTTTTCCCTCTCTCTGGGAAAACAAGCATAATTTTGGAACAGGAACAAGAAGCAGAAAGAGACTGACAGCTCAAGTACCAATGGGGGGGGGGGGAGGTCCCAGACTATCTTGTAAACCTAATCATTGAATCTTTGGAAGGAGAATTCCTCTGCCCTTATCAATGGGGACTGTTTTATGAGGGCAGCATGTTAGAAAGTAGAAAGAAATTGTTATTTGTCTCTTCTCTTCTCGTCTCTTCTCTTCAGGAGATAGATACCGGAAACATGCATCAGTGAGGACTTAAATTTGACCAATGATGAAGCCAAGAAAGTGGCTTCATTTTGTCAGTCCAGGGTTTAATTGGGCACAAAAGAAGAAGGAGGAAGAGATAGATTTTTTTTTGCTTATATCTTTGTTTAATCAGCTACAAATGTTAGTCCCATTGATTAAGTGCCTCCATGTATCAAATTGGTGACACTGTGCAGGATTTGTTTGGAGTAGGCCAAAGCTGCATTAAGAATAGGACCTAAAGTATCTAATTTGCAGAGCTTCCAGTTGTGGGGTAAGGAAGAGTGATGGAAACTTTGCATGTACTGTATACAGGAAAATCCAACCATAGCTGATGATGTTGTCCCCCACCCCATCCTCGATCAGAGACTTGCAAAGCAGTCGAAATAAGGACTTGTTCTGGATGTCTCTATTAGAAAGGCAAATACAGAGAATGTGTTCTGTGGTTTTGATTACTCTGGTGTCACAGGGACATTGTCTCTCTGACATTGGTGTCCATTGGAACATTCCCTCAAGAACCCAAAAAGAAGAGCCTGAGAGTGGGCTAACATAAATCCCCTCTGATGACTAGACATCTCAAGTAGGAGGATACAGATTGAATTGAGCAGGCTCCTGACTTCAGGTCCAAATTAGGTATAGGTTCAAAGTAAATTGGCTGATTACTTAATTTTTTAAAACGGACTGAACTATAACAGATGGTATTTGCACAATCCTAATGTGTCGTACTCCAGGCTTCTTGAGGAGCTCAACCGATGCCTGGGAATCTACAGTGCAGCAGATGAAACTAGATATTTCAAAGGCAAGAACTAGTTCAATTGCTGAAACTCGTAGCCACATTTTGCCATCAGCCTGACTCAGAAAATTTGTGGGTTGTTGTCATTTATAGATCTCTTGCTCCATTACCTATAAGAACACGGTTTTATTTTTTCTATTATTTTAGCTTTTTTGTTAATATTTATTATATATGATAGTTTTATTTGTAAAGCTAATTTTAGTGTGCAAAATAGTTTGATTGCTCTATAAATCTATACCTAATTTGTATCTGAAATCTTACTTTCCCAGCAAATAATATTATGCCTGCATTTTCTTAATGACACTCTTTTGAGACACTTGGCATGTTCTCTTGCATGCAATAACTTATTAGATCAAACTTAAACCTAGTTTTCAGTAAGTATTGGAAGGTATAGAACAAGTCTTGATTTTCAAACATAAGTACTCTCCCTCCCTCTTTCTGAAACTCTTGCCTCTGAACCTTTCTGACTGATTTATAAGGCATATGATTTATTTCTAAGTGAGAAGCCAAGGGAAATATCCTTCAACTTTCCATTCCTATTTTTACATGTTGAGTAGATTTGTATCTACAGAAATTTAATTCCCTCCCCCTCATCCCCATGATCTGTAGTCTGAATTAACATTTGGTGTGCACTGTGTTATTTACCTTGTTTATACTTTCAAAATCTATGCATACTTTCCAAATACTGCTTTCAAAGACAAATCACTGTTTAAAATATACAAAGAGCTTGTATGTGTGTGTGTATTTTTGCCCCTGTGTGTTTCTCTCATATCTTGTAAGGCAAGTATAGAACTCTGATAATATTGAAAAAGGGAACCGTGGGTGGCTTTCATTGCTAAGAGGAAAACTGGAATTAATTTTGCCTGTTTTCTAATATTCTGTGCATTCTCTTAAATTCTGGCTCTCTTCAGGTAGACAATATTTCATGTGCCACGATGGCTATACTAACCAGCACATTAACACCACCTTATGTATTAAATGGGAAGGAGTGGAAAGGATGAAGAAAACACATTTTCAAATTATGCTTTTGGCCAATTCTTTTTTCCCCCAGCTCCCTGTTGCAAGCAAAGTGACTGACAAGCTGTATGTCCTACAGGCAGATTGGCAGCTGTGTGAGCTATCCTTACTTGGCATCCAGATGTTTGCAACTGAGTGTTGTCTCCCCAGAAGCATCATCGTTAGATTTTCCTTGCAGAAATTGTGAGATAGGAAGCAGGGATGGTGCCAGCCTATAAACTCTTGGATAGCTCTTGTTCTCACCAATCTGAATGACAGACACATGGTCAGCAGTGATGCCTTTCAGTGAGGCTTAAACTTGGCTTGAAGCAGTTAGAACATGTGTTCAGTTTATCTCTATGAAAGGGAGATTTTCACTCCATTCCAGTGCTTACCAAAATGAACTGGGATTGCTGCCACCAACTTCACAAAAAGAACCAGAAGATTAATACTTGATCTTACACAATGTAAAGCTTGCTTTGTTCCCTACCAGGCTGCATATACCCTTAGGTGTACATGGCAGATGTTCCACAGAATGCAGTGACACAGATCAACAGGAAACATCGAGCTCTTGATGCATTGGAAATTGTTGGGCAGAATTAAGGCAACAGAATGCTATTATCTTGAGCGGCACATTTCTAAACCAATGTAATCATTACCTATATAACTGTCAAAACTCCTAGGATCTTCCCAGTGTTAGAAAAGTATTTGATACCAGCAGATCAGTGATGGCATACTGAAAGCTAAAAGCAGGAGACTCTTCTTTAAAAAAAATAAAATTAAACAAGGGATTGCTTTAGATAGAATTGGCATAGTCAAATCCCATTCATTTTATTTGCCATAAGCTTATGGGAACTGCTGCATACTTTGTCAAATGTGTTTTTCTAAGAGTGTGCAGAAGCCCTCCAATCTAATCAATAGCAGAATAAAAGGCACATACACTAATGACAGACAATCTTCTATCTGACTTCTCTTTGAAAACTGTCCAGCTTGCAGGCCATTATTATATCTTGCAGCAGCTAGATTTTGTATTGTATAAAGATATATTTCCTTTCATTTGTCCTGAGTTTCCTATCCTTCACCTTTTAATGGATGACCCTGAGTTCCAGTATTAAGAAAAAGGAATGAAACATATCTTCTATTCATTCATTGTGCAGAATTTTATATACATTTTTTAAAATATTCAATTTCCTACCATCAGTGGAAGCTGGTAACTCTCAATGACAGGAGCAGTAAATAACCTCTGACTTTAGGCCAGACCTTGCTCCTCTACACCAAATGAAGAGTCGAACACATGAGTGGATTCAGCTAGGGCCATCTTTATTAACAGTCAGCAAATGCAACTATGGAAATAGCAACCCTTCCTTTGTGGATCAAAGCAGGGGCCTGAAGTATTTATGAAGTAGTACACTCAGGGGAGATGATGATAATAACCAATACCTGAAAAAGTGGGGAGCCAGAGTGAGGCTGCGCCCACCCAGAGAGGAAACTACGGACTCCCCTCCAGTGAAACTACAGAGCAGATGCCTCCCTGTCTGATGTCACAGAAGAGGGGTGTTCTTAAGGCCCATCCAAACATCTACAAGAAAGTAATCCTGTCCCACAATGGAGAGGTCACAGTCTTCCCTTGTGGAACAGTCGCCTCGGCAAGTGGGCGGCAATATAAATCTAAATAAATAAATAAATAAATAAATAAAATAAAACAGCTCTAGCCGGCCATGCACAATGGTGGGATAGGCCAATTAAGACCCACCCTGAGTGACAACAAATTCGACAATTTGCCGGTTGATGAAAAGGCAAGAACACTCCATGCAATTGAACAAACTGGTCCCTTGGTCTACAGGCAAGGGAGGATCTCAGAAAAGACAATGTGTGTGCCAGGCCAAATCCGAGCCATTGAGATCAGTGCATGAAGTGCAGTGTTTAACAGTGTAGCCTCTGAAGTGACTCCCCAAGTCTTCCCCACCAACATGTAAGAGTAAGATAGCTGGAGGCCCCCGAGTGACAAGGCCCAAGTGTTAACATCCCTCCACCGCATGCCAGGTTTACTACTCCACTGGATCCAGAAATGAGGGAGGCCTAGCTTGTCTGTTCGATAAACTGCCAAGCTCACCCGGCTTTCCGAAAAATAATGGCTGTTGTGGCCAAAACTGGAAACCTGTAATACAAAGAAAATGTATGGGATGTAACAGGTTTGCACCAGTTTGCCAGAACCAGTAGTAACTTTTTCCAGTGTCCCAGAGAACCGGTAGCAGCTTTTGGGGGGAACCACCTTCGGGGCTTACCTTTTCACTGGTTCCCCCACTGTGCATGCGCACCAAGCACTTGGTGTGCATGCATGCCTACCGTGCTTACCACGTATGCACGGCCTCCTTGCTGTCCTCCCAAGCGGGGAGGAGGAAGAGAAGCTGCTAGTCTGAAGCTCCCTATAGCCTGCTCCCCAGGGTAAATGACTCACCTTTGGATGTGGTGTGTCTGTGTGTATTTTAATGTGTATTTAATGCCTTTACCTATATTGATGCACTACCACAGTTCCTAAAAAGGCCTGGCAGCCAGCAGGCCTGGTGGCCTGGCTTGGGGTTATCTCATCAATAAGCTACACCTGTGCTGTTCCAATTGCTGTTCCAACTGGAGAACCCTTAAGGAGTTACAGCTGTTTTACATTTACATTAAGGAATATTATCCTAGAGAACTGGTTAGGCAAAGACTTAGTACCTAACTTCTTTAACTGTTGAAAAGTTGAAAATTGCCAAAATGAAGCCATCTTGTGGTGAGTTCATTCTGGAGTTCCTTCCATCTGACCTAGTGTGAGAAAGATTAGCCAGAATAAGCTTTAAGCTCTGGTTTAAAAGCTCTGGTTGATTTGTGTTTGGGGTGGGTGGGTGTATTTTAATGTATTTTTTATTTTATTTATTTAATTTATTTATTTATTTAATTTATTTACGGGTTTGTGTTTTGGGTGGGTGGGTGAGTTGAGGTGTGTGCTTATTTTTATTTATTTTTTATTATTATTATTTCTTTTTTCTTTGGCCCCACCCACAACATCATGACATCATGATGTTGACTCTGCCCACTACATCATGATGTCATGACATTAGCTCCGCCCACACTGTGATGATATCACGGTGGGGTAGTAAAATTTTTGACATCCCACCACTGTGTAAACCAGTACACAAATATGGCATGACCAGGAGCCTCAGCCTGTTTCTAGCCCAGTTTTACTTCCCCATGATTGTTTTTGTGGCCCTGTTTTTGTGGTCCTGGAGTTCTAGTCCAATGAGGAAAACCTTCTGCCAGCCACTCAGCCTGCTGTCAGCATGGAACTGCCTCCTATTGATCAAGCTGATCAAAATATAACGGAAGCAAAGCCAGTTAATGCTGAATCACCAAGTGTTAGCGAAGAGGATGTAGAACCTAGCACATCAGAAAGATACAGGCTGCAGCTGCGAAATGAGCTACAGATGCAAAGAAAGGAGGTGAAGGCTCATTTTCAAAGACCACTCCCAGCTGTGAGCCCTGAGCCTGAACCTTCTTAAGGAGATGCACATGCCAGTACAAGCCTTGTCGGAACAATCTTTGTGTGTCCTGACTCTGCACCACTCAAACCTATAACTTTCATTAGTTTGTTGACTTTGGACCCTTTGCCTGGACATTCAGCTAAGCATCCAGATGATTCTTCTGTCTCAGTTCTCCAATGACCAGCTTCCAAACTCAGCTCTTCTGACCATCATATCTGTCTCATCCTTTGAACTTTAGTAAGACTCCGCATCTTGTTCCTACTCTTTGTGTAGTGACTGCTAGCCAGCCTGCTCTACCTTGTGGGGAAGGGCATTACACCTATCAATTCATGAGTCGCAATTGCTGAGTCAGAATCTGACAGTGATGAACCTTTGACCTCAGAGCCTTGACGGCAACTCCTATGTAATGATTTACAGATGCACTGTAAATCTGCCAGAACTCGCTTGCAAAGGAGGCTCCCAGCTGAGAGCCCTTAACAGAAGAGCTCTTAAGGGCACTTGCTACAGTTGCCAGTACAACTTCAGTGCAACCCAACACCCTGCCTGATACCTATGTTATCCTGATCTCCATTGTGACTGATTGCCTTCACTGTAGTATGGACTTCTCTTATGACTCGGACAAAGCTCTTGGACCTCTCTAAAGACTGCACATTCTCTGAACTGGTAAACATAATTTGGCTCTCCCTTTTGACTTCACTATTTGGATCTTCCCTAGAAGGACTGTTCCTAAAGCGCTTCCAGATATGAAAAGAATGAGTACCAAAGATGAAAAGAATGAGTACCAAGTTTCCACCCTGTGATGTCCACTCCCTCCAGAGCCCTAGTGGTTACAGTCCAAAATTGGAAACGGGTGAGGATGACACCCCTCACCACAAAAACTAGGCAAAGGACAGGGATGGAACATTTCCCAAGGACAAGGCAGGACCCCTTGCCACATTTATTGGTTTTGGAAAAATGGACAAAAATAAACAGCTGTGAGTCAGTGAAAGCTATGTCCCAACATTGCAAATCCCTGGAAGATGCTTCAGCTTCTGAAGTGGCTACCAGCTCACTGATGCGCAAAGCAAAAAATAAATGCCACTAAGGAGGCAACCCTGAACAAGGATGCCTCAAAATGGTCCTCACGGAAAGACTTCCAGGCGTCAGGTCATTGCAAAATGATGGCCAGAGCAATTGGAATGCATGAGTTAAACATTTATAGCCTGATTTATCACAGGTTCACAGGGAAGGTTCTGAAGCAGCATACAACAATTTTTATAACAGAATATTTAAACCAATTTAAAATCAAGTAGCAAAAACATTAAAACATTAAAAACATTACACTAACACCTATGTAGTCCTCAGCCCTTGAAGAATCTAATAAATAAAAAGATAGATAGATAGATAGATAGGTGTGTATTGACTTGGTGATGATCAAGCCTCCAAGAGGAGGACATTCAACAGTTGGGGTGCTATAGCAGAAAAAGCCCTCCTTTCTGCCTTCACATAAATGAACTGTTCTCATTGGTGGTACATAAAGGAAGCCCTCCCCAGTAGATCTTAGTGATCAATAATGTTTGTATGGGCAAGGGACTCCTTCAAATATCCATGTTCTGAGTTGTTTAGGACTTTATAAGTTATTGGCAACACCTTGAACACCAGCAATGTACTGAAAACCAGTGAAAATCCTTCAGAACTGGTGCCATGTTCCTGTAAGCAGACTAGCTGCTTCATATTACACATCAGTTCTCAACCTTTTTAAGCTGAGGGTCGGGTCATGCTCCCTCAGTTAGCTCTGGGGACCGGACAACCATTTTGCCCTTCCTCCACCAGATGGCACTTTCTGGTGTATGGAGGTGGTGCTGGGCCACATGATATGGTGCCATGGGCCGCATCTGGCTTGTGGGCCACAAATTAAGAATCTCTGCTGTACATGCTGGGCAATTCAATAACTACTCCCCTGGGGGTTTCTTTTTTTGTACTTTTCTCTCTTTTTTCGATCTTCTAAACATTTAAGAATCCTCCAAATGTTGCCCTAGCCAAAAAGGAAAAAAAAGAAAAAGAACAATGAGGAGGTCTTCTTTTACACTGAAGGTGACATTGTGTTTTCTTTTCTTTTTTTCCCTCTTGACCCATTTCCTTTAATACAGAAAGATAAAAGAAGTGTTTCTGAGTTTCAAATGAGAAATAGCAATTTGTCATACATTAATGTGTTTTTCCCAGATTGAAATGCACCGACTAGGCTGGAGTCTCAGACAAATAATGAAACAAGCAGTATTGCACATCTATAGAAGAAATCCCATCAAATATTAGAAATGGTTCAATTCATGAACTGTTCAAACTGTGGTTTGGGCACTGGATCTTTCAGGGTTTTCTTCCCTTTACAGAGAACAGTTATAAGGAGGAACTTAATTCATGGTGCTGCACAGCTAAATGAAAAGCAGGAGTATTAGGACACGCTCTGCAGAATCTGGCAAATGTACCAAGCCTTTGTAAATCAAATTGTACGTGCATATTAAGGGTCTGAGTATTTCTCTTACAGATATGGCAAATCAAGAGCAGTCATACAGGAGTGTAACAAAGTGTTTATCAGATTGTTCCACAGACCTTCTAGAGTTCTCAAAAATACTGAAACAGGTTTCATTGAAATCATAATATCAAAAATATATGAAAAAATGGAATGGTGTTATACATCATTTATTTCATATGGTAAACACTGTTAATGCTGTTTTTTGTCACTGCATTAAGTTGACTTCACTTAGGTAAAGGTAAATGTCGCCCTTGCTCAAAAGCCAGTCATATCCAACTCTAGGGTTCAGTGCTCATCTCTGTTTATAGCCAAAGAACCAGCACTGTCTGCGTCTGCATACGTTTCCATGGACATGTGGCAGGCATGACTAGAAACCAGAGTGCCTGGTTTGCCTTCCCACCAAAGTAGGAACACTGTTTATCTTCTCTCCCCCCCCCAAGTGGTACCTGTTTATCTACTTGTAATTTCTTCAGTGATGGGATGTAACAGGTTCTCACCAGTTCGCCAGAACCAGTAGTAACTTTTCTCAGTGTCCCGGAGAACCGGTAGCAGCTTTTGGTGGGAACCACCTTCGGGGTTTACCTTTTCACTAGTTCCCCCAATGCCCATGCATGTCAAGCACTTGGTGTGCATGCATGCCTACAGTGCTTGTTGCGTATGCACAGCCTCCTTGCTGTCCTTGTGTTGTGGGTGGGTGGGTGGGTTGAGGTGTGTGTGTGTGTGTGTGCACTTATTTTTATTTTATTATTATTATTATTATGTTTCTTTGGCTCCGCCCATGGTGTCATGACATCATGAAGTTAGCTCCACCCATACTGTGATGACAGTGGGTTAGTAAAAATTTTGACATCCCACCACTGAATTTCTTGCTTTCGAACTGCTAGGTTGGCAGGAGCAGGGACACAGAGGGGAGCTGACTCAGTTTTGCAGTACTTGGATCTCGAACGGCTGACCTGCCAACCTTCCAGGTGTCAAGTTCAGCGTCTTAACTACTTAGCCACCTTACAACAGCCTTCTTATGGGGTTCAAGATACATGAGATGTATAAGGTGTGGTTTTAATATCTCACTCCCCGTGAGTTTCCATGATAAACTGTACATTTAAACTCTGACCTCCAAGTCCTAGTTCATCACTTCATCCACTCCCCCCTCTGGCTCAGTTTTTATCATGTGTAATGTCCAAAGTTCCCCTGCCATCTAGGCAGAAATGAAACTGGGTCCCTAACATTGCAGTGGTCACTCCAGTGACATTGCAGTACATGCACAATCTAATCCAGATGTGGACTCACTTCAAAAAGTAGACCTTCATGGACCTCTGCCTATGGGAAGAGAGAAACCATTCCACAACCACGGAAAATGGTCTGGCTAATGATTTGGAACTTTAAAATGTTGACCTAACATATGGCTTATTTATCTATTCAGATGTTAAATTGAATAACATTTAGTATAAATTCATTTATACTGAACTATTCTTGAATTTCAACATTTACAATACCAAATTTCCAACTGAAAATTTTTATTAGTCATATTGAAATTATTTTGGTTCCACAGAGGTTTCTGAGATTCTTTATCCAAGAAGATAAAACACTTTTCATAAAAAAAAATTCAGTTGCTGGAGGAGACTATTTATTGCCGTCATGTCCTCTAGTAGCCTATCCAGAGACATTTTATTGGGCAATGTAGTGTAATGGATGGTTGAATAGATAGGTCTTTGGTCTGGTTCAACAGTCTTCATTCAAAGTTCTCAAAACACCAGATTTGCTTTGTACTTAACTCTTGGTAAAGTTTTGTTGCAACAGAAATATGTATTAGTATTGTTACTATTGGTTATTGCTATCAGGGCATCTGATGCATTGCTCATAGACAGCACCATGTCTAATATTCTTCAAACATTTTTCTTTCATTCTCTCTCTCTCTCACACACACACACTCACACATTTTTGTCTTTCTGTCAGAGACTCAGGTATACATACTCTACATTTTCTCCATTTTTGCATCCTTTGCTTGAAATTGTCTGAGTCCAGAGAAACATCTGTGTTTGTTCTCTTTGTAAGTGATCAATAGTTGTCCCTGGAGTATGGTAGATGCTGTAAAACCAGACAAAAGAACAAACAGAAAAATCTCCTACAGAAACAGAGCCTGGTCAAAATGGAAATCAATCAAGTAAATACACAGCACGGCCTATTTATACTATTCACGAACCATAGCTTCTAAGATGCCTATCCTCGTTTTCATGCAGCCAGTTACTTTTGTTGTTCAGTCGCACAGTTGATTCCGACCCTTTGCGACCCCATGGACCACTGTCCGCCAGACACTTCTGTTCTCCACTATCCTCCTCAAGTCGCTCAGCTCTGTGCCCATTGTGTCTACAATACCATCTAGCCATCTCATTTTTGGCCACCCCCTTCTTATTTTGCCCTCCACCCTTCTCAGCATCAAGGTTTTCTCAAGCGAATCCTCTCTTTTCATTTGATGTCCAAAGTACCTTAGCTTCATCTTTACTATTTGCCCTTCTAAGGAGCAGTCAGGGTTGATTTCTCCTAAGATTGACCTATTTGTTCTCCTTGCTGTCAAGGGGACTCTCAAAACTCTCCTCCAACACTACATCTCAAAGGCATCTAATCTAATGGTCCAACTCTCACAACCATACATTGCCACAGGGAATACCATTGCTTTGACTATACAAATTTTTTTTTTGCAATTGTTTGCAACTGTTCCACAGTTCTCCTTGATGACAGTGTGCTTGACTTAAAACTCAGTGACTTCTGCTCGAAGCAGAAAAGTGTAAGGATCTTTACCCTTTTGGAACTTCGGGCGGCTTGGAGGGTTGCGCGGCGTGGCAGCAGTGATGGGAGGATGCGGGAAGGTCCCTTGCATCCTCCTCTCACCGGCACCATGCCGCGCAACCCTCCAAGCCGCCCGAAGTTCCAAAAGGGTAAAGATCCTTACACTTTTCGAACTTTGGGCTTGCACGCGCGGCGCGGCACTGGTGAGAGGAGGATGCGAGGGACCTTCCCGCATCCTCCCATCACTGCCGCCGCGCCACACAACCCTCCAAGCCGCCCGAAGTTCCAAAAGGGTAAAGATCCTTACGCTTTCGGAACTTCGGGCGCGCGCGCGCGTGTCGTTCGGGGTTAGGGCAGGGGACGGGGGGGGTCTTTCCCGTACCTTGCCCTAACCCCGAACGACACACGATCGCGCGCCTACCGGGGGGGGGGAGAATGCCAAGCCTTGCCTCGGCGTGGTTTGTCCCTGACATCAGGGCTTTTTTTTAGCATTGTTCGATCAATGTATCGAACAACGTTAAAAACCAAACAACGTCATGACTTGTGGAACCATGTCATCACATTGTTCAGGGTTCTATTGTATCTTAGTTTTCATAACTGCACCGATTAAGATTTCAGCCCATCAACATTTCGATCCTTTGTTAAATATATATACTTACATTTCTTTTTCAAAACAGATACACCACAAACATGCTCCTAAATCCCTACTGCTTTTCATAGTTTCTATTTCATCCTTAGTTCACCAGAGATTCTTCCAGCGTCCATTCAATATGTTAAAAGAAAGGGGGTACATAGGTTACAAATAAAAATCTTGGAAACTCTGCAGGTCCTTTGAAATGATGTCTTCCTCTATTATTCTATCTGTATGGTCTTCATGACTTGCAATGTCCCTGACAGTTCTCACTGTGTGCTCATATGTTATATATTCCCTCTTTGCTCATAGATCCATGATTTTATGCAACAATGTTTGTAATAAACTATGCTGCCTTGTGCCACACAGCTAAACCTGTCGCCCACTCTCCCATTTGCACTTGGAAAAGAAAACAAATTCTAGGAAGAAACAGATATTTCATTCACTTGGCATTCTGAACCTATAGAAACTTACAGCTACAAAAATAGATAGCAGGCTTTGTGCGATACAGCTCTAGCATGGACCTTCACGTGAGAAATGGGGCAAATCTATCCTACAATGCCATTTCTTGGTGCTGTATTTACTGCACTATTTCTCAGTGTATTTCTGAGAGAAAAGCGTGCTAGTCTGTTTCGGCAACAACATATGGGAATGAAGCAGACACTGAACCGAAACGTCAGAAACAGTAACATAGAAAAGCCAGTGGCACAATATTTCAATCTCCCAGGACACACTGCAACAATGTCAAAGTGTCTACTGTCACAGGAAAGAAAAGGCTGTACAAATCTAAAATTGATAGGGAAGCAATAGAGCCCTGGTGACTAACCTTGGCACACCAGCTGTTCTGGAACTTCAATTCCCAGAAGCCCAAGTCAGCACACCTGCTGCTCTGGGCATCTGGGAATTGATGTTCAAGAACAACTAGAGTGCCAAGGTTAGCTATCACCACAATAGTAGTAGGCTGGATTCATAAACTCCTGTGTGCATCTACACAATTAAATAGAGAACAAAGGGCTGTGGTTGCTCAGTGGTTGAGAAGCTTGCCTTGTTAGCTGGAAGGCTGGAAAGCTGGCAGTTTGAGACCCGAGTACTGCACAATGGAGTGAGTGCCTGTCTCTGCCCCAGCTCCTGCCAACCTAGCAGTTCAAAAGCAAGGAATTGCAAGTAGATAAATAGGGACCACTTCAGTGGGAAAAGATCTTGGGGACATGAAAGGAGCCTCATTTGGGCATCCAAATGAGCAGAATTTCTCCCGCAAAAATCCTTTCAACCCAGAATAATTTCGGACACAATATTAATATTATTATTATTATCATCATCATAGAGAACAGGGCTTTTTAGAAGTTTTTTGAAGTGGTAGCCATGTTAGTCTGTGCATGCATATCAGAGAGAAAACAAAACAAAACACACACAAAAAGCTGTGGTACCTTAAAGACTAACTCCTGTATTTTAATGTTAGCTTTCATGAACCAAGTCCACTTCATCAGAGAGAAGAGTGGATATTATGCAATACATTTATACATTTCTGGTATTGGAGACCTAAAGTAGCTAAGTGAAGTTCTTTGGACATAGGAATCAATGGGTTATTTACAACCAGTAATAAAACGTTTTACAGCAGAAAATCTCTGGTGGAAGTCAGCTGAGGAGTTATTTTCCTAAAATAAACATTTTGACATTACTTTTTAGCACACTGTTAATACATATCAGCAAGCTGTATATGCTGCCAGGTGTATAACTAAATAGTTATTTTGGACAAAACATGGACTACAGTGGTGGTGAACCTATGGCACGCATGCCAGAAGTGGCACTTGGAGCCCTCTCTGTGGGAACCTGTGCAGTCCCCCCAGCACAGAGTCTGTCCTGCCCCTCTGCCCAGCAGCCCAATGGGAGCACTTCCTTCCTCCCCGCAGCACAGAGTTCACCCCTCCCTTCTTCCAAACAACCCAATGGGAGTGTTTCCTTCCTCCCCTGTAGCTGTGTTGGAATTTTGCGATAAATAAGTGGGTTTTGGATTGCAGTTTGGACACTCAGTCTCTAAAAGGTTCACCATCACTGCCAGCCCATTTTCCTTGAAAATTTTAATTCAGAAAATTCACACAATTTGCATCTTATGACTGCATAGATACCAATGTAATCAACCTTTTGCATGTTTACTACCTTTATTAATAAAACCATTGTTATCTTGGAAGCATCCTAGTGAATGTTAACATACTATCTTATTTCCATCCTTCCAGTCTATGCATTGTATATAAAGTTGTGCCCCACATGCATACTCAATGTGTTTGAATGGGCAGGTTGCATGCTTGATCACACTGAAATACATTCATTAGTATTAAAAGATCCTATGCTGGTCTTGAACTGTAATAAAGGTAGGTTGGTTGGTTGGTTGGTTGGTTGGTTGGTTGGTTGGTTGGTTGGTTGGTTGGTTGGCATTAAAAGATCCATGATTCTTTGCCTGTCTGATTTACTTGCTTTGATCCTTGGTGGTGCAGTGTTTAATTTGCTGTCCTGCAACCAAAAGATTGTGAGTTCGATCCTGAACAGGGATTAAGGTTGACTCAGCCTTACATCCTTCCAGGTTCAGTAAAATGAGTACCCAGCATGTTGGGGGCAAAATGATAATTAACTTGTGAACCGGCCAGAGAGTGCACTAAGTGCTATGGGACAGTATATAGTTGAGATTGCTTTGGTTTGCATTCCTTGCATTGTAATCTTCATGAACAAAGATTGCTAAACATACAGCCTTAAAGTTTAAAACTTTGATGACATAGCCAGTGTTACAAATATCTATTTATGTGCCTCATGCAAAGAATCCTAATGTCTCTATCAAGCCAGCATAAAACCATGACTGGTTGTGGAAGAGTGATTATTAGGCAATACAGGGTTGATTTAATAAAAGAAAAAGATCTACTTTTGTTGTAGTATTTCTTGGAAATGCCATGTTGAATCTCGGCTCTCCGTGATGAATTATTAGCACAATACAGTAAGGTTTGGGTGAGATTATAGCTGGAAGGAGGTTTGGCATGGAACATAGGAGAATATATCATTATATCATTTGCCCATTTGGCAGAATATCATGTATGCTGACTGGCAGCAGTGATCCATAACTTTCCCAGGACTAACAGGATGACAAGAATTGGACCTGGGGCTTTCTATGTGTAAAAAAAGATTTGAAACTGGTCAATTTCAAGGATATCCTAATTTTTTCAGTGTCAATCTTCTTATGATTCAGTTCAATTCAGGAACCCAAGCCATCTGTCCCCGAACCTCAGAAATGTACAGTATATGTATTTCTCTGTGCATGTTTCAACACAAGAACATGTTTGTGCACATTTTCAAATGGATGCATTGGCCAAAAATCTGTTTCTAAGTATAAGCCAAATCATTACTTTCTGTGTGTTCCTCCATAGCAAACAAACTATTGCCACCACAAATCTCAGGGGAATGCATGCGTGCTGGCTTGGTGCACACATATGCGTATCCTGGTAGCACCTCATTTACCAGGAAGAAATGGACCAAAAGTGACAATTTGTCCTCGTGTAAGCAACAGGATTTTGACAATCTTTTGTACATTTATCCATTGATTAAACATCCAATTTCCAAAGGCATTCATATTTTTTTCCAGATGGATACATGCTTTCCAAAAGCTTAATACTTGACCTGCATTTGACATTGCAAACTGTGAGTACAGAGACAACTAAACTCTTCTCTCAGTTGTGAACTAGGTTGCTTCACAATGAAATATGAATCCAAATCATATATGATCATTGAGCTAAATAATCCTGGCCATTAAGGACTATGACAACTGTCCGTTCTGCTAAACAAATTTAAAAGCAAACAGAAAACCCCAGTATGTATATTGTTGTGAAAGAAAAAAGGAATATTATAAAGGAAACAGTGTGTGTGTTCAAAAATAAATAGCTGTTAAAATCTTTAATGACTCAGCTTGTCATTTTTATCTGTTCTTCCTCAGACTCATAGCTGTGACTATGATGTGTTATCAAAAAATTAAATCAAAAATTAAAACATCAGGGAGTCTGAATGCCTGGTTTCAGGGATAAAACAGTAAATATCTACTTTTTACTTTAAAAAAACTTTTTTCTTATTGCAGTGTTTAATAGTTTCACAGCTAAGTTAGATCCAAAAAGCCTGGGTCTTTATTCTCCTGACTTTAAACCCCATAATAATAAAGGGTTGTTTACACAAATAAATAATGTATAGAAATCACCTCTTGTGCAGTACTATGTAAGAGATAGAGACCTTTGCAGACCTAACAGGGGATACCCTTATGACCTGAGCAGTTGACATGATCACACCCAATTGCCCTGCCAATTCCAGAGCTCATCTTTCACTTTGGTATGTAGACCCATTAAAAGCAATGAAGCCCAAAAGAAGAAGGCTACTGAGCAGATGGTTTTTAATTTATCTGTGGTTAAAAAGATGGCTAATGAATATAGTGCAGCTATAGGTAAAGGACTCCCTTGCTTGAAAGCCAGTCATATCCAACTATAGTGTTCAATGCTCATCTTTTGTGGCCAAAGAGCCAGCACTATCTGCATTTGCAGATGTTTCCGTGGACATGTGGCAGGCACGCCTAGACACTGGAGTACATGGAACACTGTTTATCTTACCATCCAAAGGGTCCCTATTTATCTACTTGCAATTTCTTGCTTTCGAACTGCTAGGGTGACAGAGATGGGGGCTCATTCTGTCATACAGTATTTGGGTATCAAACTGCTGACCTGCCACCTTCTAGTCAAACATCTTAACCACTTGAGCCACTGCAGTCCTGGAGTGTAGCTATAAAAGCAGGAGGGAAGCTATGCCATCAAATGGAAAAGTAAGGTTTCTACCTGTCATGTGGAACCATGGCGAGCTGTCTGCGATCTCATGAATTCTGGACAAGAGAGGAGGCATCACCCTGATATTAATTTGAGTAACTAATTCACAGCACATTGTCAATCTAAAATTGAAGCCATCCCTAGACAGCTAGACTCCATTAGTGGTACAGTTAATCAAGAAGAAATGTCTAGTGCGCTGTCTTGTTTGGTTTTAATAGATCAATTTCAATTGGTGAAACCTGATGACATGGACAAGATTCTTGCATGATATAAAACTATTGCCTTTCTCTTTGATCCTTGCCCTTCAAGGCTACTAAAATTGGTGAAAGAGTTTACCATGGAACGAGCAACACAGATTGTCAACGCGTGTTTCGAGGAAAGTTTTTGGTTTTTTGCCAGAAAGATGATTGTGCAACTCATCCTTAAAATGACAGAGAATCAGAACAGTTTTAGGCCAGTCACTGGCATCCTATTTATGAGCAAGGTAACTGAGTGGATAAGGAATAATCAGGCCCACTTCACCAGATCTTCTCTTACACCTCAACTCCAAGTACCAACTCCCAGGTTTGCTAAAAAGTCCATTACCCATCGGAGGTTTTCTCAGTGGCAGCCACAGTGGTGGGGTATAAGTAGAATCAAATAAATAAATAAATGGTGGATCAATTGCAGGACTTCTTGGAGAATACTAATCATTTGAGCCCATTTTGATTGAGATTGATTGAGCCCATTTTGATTGAAATAATTGTTCTTATTGTAGGATAGAATTGCTATGGGTACACTGTAGGTAAAGATCCTGTGGGGGTTTCCCCCCTAATATCTCATGATCAGGTGCCACACTGATACCACAATCATTTGTATGGTTGGAAAGACAAAAAGCTAGACATCTACTCAGGAGAGTAAGCAGCAGTAGGAGAGTAAGCAGCAGGAACAAAAAATCAACAAGAAAGCAATGGGTGAAGAGGAGAAAGGTCTTCCTCTTTGTCTGGGCGAAAGGAGGACAAATAAAAATCATCTTTCAGGTTAGTTTAGATTCCTGATATACAGTGGTGCTTCGCTTAAAGAGCATAATGCGTTCCACAGGATTGCTCTTTAAGCGAGTTTGCTCTTTAAGCGAAACACCATTGCAAATGACCAGTTGTTGGGGGTACTGTAACCCCCAATTTATTTGTTAAGCGAGTTTTTGGTTGGTTTTATTTGTTAAGCGAAGCGAACATTCAGAGAAAATTCTGCTCTTTAAGCGAGTTACTCTTTAAGCAAAACACTCTTTATGCGAGGTTTGACTGTACTTTCTCCTAACCCAGGGGTCTGCAAACTTGGCTCTCCAGGTGTTCTTGGACTTCAATTCCCAGAAGCCCAAGTCAGCACTCCTGCTGATCAAGGCTTCTGGGAACTGAAGTCCAAGAACACCTGGAGAGCCAAGTTTGCTGACCACTGGCCTAACCCTACCAGCAATTGTAGGAGTTTGGGTTCATTATAAAATGAAATAAAAATATTTCCTATGTGTTGCTGCAGGTTTGTAGAGCCTCTTCTATAAGACCTTTTCTAGCAGTCATTTCTAGCTCCTAGTAACCAGAAAAAGAGTTCTTAGAAAATGAATGTGCTTCTTCTGCTCCTCATTGCGTGTGGCTGGCTCTTAACCTGGGTCTATTTTCCTCAGTCTTTCCTGTCAACTTCCATACATAGCATAGCAAGCAGAGTAAAGCTGGCATTGAGGGTCCACCAAAATGTCATCAGTCAGGAAGTATACATATATTGGTTAGTACAGTGACTGAGCTATAGGATAAGGGGCTGTGGTGTCTTAGTGGTTAAGACTTGATGACTGGAGGGTTAGCAGTTCAAGGCCTGAGTGCTACATGATGGAGTGAGCTCCTGTCATCTGTGCCAGCTCCTGCCAAACAAGCAGTTTGAAAGCAAGAAATCACAAGGAAATGAATAGATACCGTTGCAGCAGGAAAGGTAACAGTTTTCGGTGCACTCCGGCATCTGGTCATGACTGCCACATGCCTACAAAACATCTGCTGATACAAATTTGGTGGTAGAAGGACATGATTGGCTTTCAAGCAAGGGAAAACTTTACGTAAGAAAGGCTGATGCCAGCCCTGATCTAAAATAGTCCAGCAACTGATACTGGTGGCCAGGGGGGCAATTCCTCCCACTTAACCTCTATGGGAGCAGGGGTTCAGTCTCACTGTATAAAGACCGAAAATGATTTTCCCATGTCTCAGGTGGAATGCTGCATTCAATATATGGTGATCTTACTGCCGTGAGGCCTGCCATGATATGCCAAAATATTGTAGAATGCCCTCCTTTGACTGCTTGTATGAGACGCTTCCATGTTAACTTGGCATCCTCATTTTTTTTTCTTGGCTATCAACTTCTTATAACTCTTTTTTGCTTCCAAAAGAGCTTGTGGCAAGAGAGGATTGGGACTTTCCTTGTAAGCTTTAAATTGGGTGATCAATCTTTGTTTGGCTAAAATGCATTCATTGTCAAACCTGGGTGTAGACCGAGGGTTATTTCGCTGTGACCTTCTATCAGATTTGAAGGTGAGATGTTTATTCAGGTCTGCAACAAGTTCATCGTAATGAGCTAAAAGCCCTTTTGGGTCCGCCTCCGAAATAATAGCAGTGGCCCTTTGCTGGTACTGTTCAGAGTCCGGGAGTGTCTTCATCCTGCCATCCAGGGCTTGAGACCATTTCACACCACAGCCCTGTGCCCACTGAGTTAGTTCCAAATTATGCCTCTCTCTTAAGTGCAGAAGGTAACCAAATGACCTCAGAAGTAGACGGAGTGGAAAATGATCGCTGTCCACGCACGGAGTAACCTCAAGCCGATCTATCCACTTGAGCAGATTATTAGACACTATCATATAGTCAATGGTACTCTGTCCGGCTCTGGCCCAGTATGTAAACTCTGCTGGAGAGTCCCCTGGGGTTACCCCATTAAGGACCTGGAGATTTAATGCATGTGTCATTTGAGCCAGGCAGAAACCTGCATGGTTTGACTTCTGGTCTTTGAACATCCGATGATAGCTAGGCATGGATAATTCAGGGGAAGGGCATGTGTGGTGACGTGCATATAGCGTTGTGTCATCTGGGCCCATTCTAGCATTGAAGTCCCCCCCAATCAGGAGGTACGTGGTAGGAAAAGCCAATAGGAGATCAGCAATATAAACCTCGAACTTGGCCCAGAGCTCCTTAACTTGGCTCAAATCTTGTCAGAGGTGGAAAATAAACACAGACCACAGTAAGAGTAATTTTTCCAAGGGAAATCCGGACTGTCAAAGCTAGTTGATCCAAAGAAGAGATGGTGTCGGAAGTGGCCCGGAGTGAGCTTGCCACCAAAATCGCAAGCCCCCCTTTGTTTCGGCCCCTTGAGGACTCTCTAATTGCTGGCAGGGAGTGGGCTGCAAATCCGTTAAGGACAATATCTGTGGTTGCCCACGTTTCCTGAATTAAAGCCACCTCAGTCATGTTGAATTTTTCAGAGCTCTTCTCCCGCCATTCACAGACATTCCAAGTTAAGATCCTAATTTGGGGGTTTTGCTGGTCAGCATCCCATCAATTGGTGGGTACCTGCACACTTGTTAGAAAAGGCTGTGTGACTGATGCCTCTATGTTGTTAATGACTGCATGCTGAGGAGACAGTTGGCTATGCAATGGAAGCACAACAAGCCAGGGAGCTAGTGAAACAGAGAATAAGAGACACAGAATGACAGGAAGATGTGGCCAAGTCTCCTGGTTTTTATTGCAATGTTTCTATCAGGTACCAGCTTGTCCCTGCAGCTTATTTACAGCAATTAGATTTTCCAAATCATAGGCCTGCTGTGGATGCCTGCCTTCAGCTGTTCTTGAGGGCAGATATAACGGGATACCCTAACCAGAACAATTATGTCCATGTGGGGATGGGGATGTTGAATCGATTGAGCATGTTCTCCTTTTCTGCTCATTCTATAGGGATGCCCGTGAAGAATTAATAATCCCTTTGCTGCACCAATGCACAGGAAAATTGCCGGCCCAACAATCTTCCTTCCTACCCCAGGACAGTAGTATTGCTATCACGCGCAAAGTGGCGGGTTTTTATGCACAGGCTCGCAGGATACATCGGCTGCTGACTAGAAAGTCTAGTTTGGCTTTATAGTTTATCGAGACTGCTCCCGCACTGAGCAGCTGACCTACACTACTTTATTATGTTATCTCTTCACCCTTGTTATTATCGGTCTGGCCATAAATTACTGAGTTTTAGTAAACTACAACTCTAGTAGATAGTATTTTATATCCTTGTAACGAGGCTATCCCTCTTTTTCTTGTAAATATTAGTATTGCATTTTATTCTCATGACACTAGGTTTTAGTAATTATTGAGGGATTTTAGTAATATTGTTTTTTAGATAGGCACCCTGCTGTTTTATGTCGATTCCCAGTAGGTTTTTAGTATTATAGTATCATAGTTTCCTTTTATTACCCTTGTCCAGACTAGTTTAGGATGTGGTATTTATGCTTTTGTGTGTTATGCTGGTCATGGACTGTAAATAAATTGAATTGAATCCAGCAACTGTCAGGCAGTGGTGGGAAGCCAAAATGTTTACTACCCCACTGTGAAGTCATCACAGTGTGGGCAGAGCTAACGTCATGATGTCATGATGTCATGGGCGGGGCCAAAGAAAAAAATACAAAATAATAAAAAAATAAAATAAAAATAAGCACACACACACCCCTCAGGCCTTTTTAGGAACTGTGGTAGTACGCCAATATAGGTAAAGGTATTAAATACACATTAAAATACACACAGACACCACATCCAAAAGTGAGTCACTTATCCTGGGGAGCAGGCTATAGGGAGCTTCAGGCTAGCAGCTTCTCTTCCTCCTCCCCGTTTGGGAGGACAGCAAGGAGGCCATGCATACACACCAAGCACTGTAGGCGTGCATGCACAGTGGAGGAACCAGTGAAAAGGTAAGCCCCGAAAGTGGTTCCCTCAAAAGCTGCTACCGGTTCTCCGGGACACTGGGAAAAGTTACTACCAGTTCTCGCGAACTGGTGAGAACCTGTTACATCCCATCACTGCTGTCAGTGTACCTGCAGACCAGAGAGAAAAACAATCCTTCATGACAGAAGAAGTAACAGCTTCCTCCCTGGACTACATGATGGTAGACATTTCCTTATCTGAAACATTGTCTCCTTTATACAATGGAATATAATGAATCCCTCGTAAGCTAGAAACAGCAACATTTCGCTGCTAATCAGCAACATTCACACAAAAGTGTGAAACATGCACTGTAAAAGTCAATTGAAACGGACTAAAGAAAGAATAGGAAGAACCAGTGTTGTAATACACAAATAATGGGGCAGATGGATTTTCTGACTTAAGCATGCATTTATCATCTATTGTGTTATTTTTAAATGCATGGAAATTCTCCACCCCTCTCTTTCCCCTTATCTGCTTGATATAATGGAGTTTTTATTACAATATGAAGTGGCTATCTATCTAGCTACATCTTTCCTGGAATTTGTAAAGCAGAAAAGTAATAGGAAATACATTTACCTTCAAATGCCCTAAATGCATTAAAATACACATAAATATATGCTGAATAGTTTCTTGGGGTGAAGCTGAAAGCAAGATCAGGGAAAAGGGATTCGGAGTCAGTCATGAGGACTAATTTGCATTTAAATGCACATTCTTTAAATTAAATAAATAAATAAAAATGTTGATGAAGAAGAAGATAATAGAGGATTTTTTTCCCTCTACACATTCAGATCCTTGAAGAGGGATTTGGCGGACAAGATTCAGAAGAAGACAAACAAGAGATCCCGCAAGAGGACATGAAAGAGCCTGTACCTCAGGAAACCAGAGATGGGTTTGAAACAAAAAAAAAAAAATGCTGGGGAAATCCTTGGAACCATCAGGAATGCTGTCTCCCTGGATTACAGATAAGGAATGTGATGAAAAGATTGCCATCACTCATAAAGCCCACAGATGCTTGTCCATTTCTTTTCATCAACATGGGAACAAATGATACTGCGGAGAGGAATTATAATGAAATTACATCAGACTTTGAAGCTCTGTGAGGAAACTCAAGGACATTGGGGGCCAGATAGTCTTATCATCCATCCTACTGGTGCCCAGAAGAGGACTAGGAAGAAAAAGGTGAATGACTGGCTATGAAGGTGGTGCTGCCAAGAATGATTTGGTTTTTGTGACCATGGGCTACACTTCCTGGAAAATGGATTGCTGGCAAGGAGTGGGTTGCACCTAGAGTTGCCATAATTCTCTCCCACAAAACAAGGGCAGAAGTATATTTTGACAAAAATGGGTGGGTTATCTACAAAATAGCCTTTTAAAAAACAAACATAATATAATGACAGCTATAAAACATTTTCAAATTAAATATATCAACACATAAATGAATTTATTTACAACAGTTAATTCTTAGTATAAGATAATCTGTTGTACTTCTGAGAAGTTGCATCATGGTTAACTCTTAACATTCTCAGTTCCAGGAAACACACTGGTCACACTTATTGGGTGGTGGTGTGAGGTGAGGATGTTAAGATTTGTCTTCAGGTATACTCCAACTCCAATGTGGCAGGAAATGGCTAGTTTGATGGAAAAAGTTCAAATTTATTTTAATAGTGTGTTATAATACACAATCAGTAATTTTAAAAATCTAGGAATTTAATATAATTTTTATTGAACTGGCCAGGACAATTTTTCTGACCTTGAATCTGGGACAATCCCAGTTTTCTGGGCTGTATGGCAATGCTAGTTGTACCTCATAAGAACTGGAAGTTTTTAAATTGAAGCTGAAGGGGGAGGCATGACATAAAATCAGAGGCAAAGAAAGATGAAGGTTTATGTAAAACAAGGGGAATAGACTAAGTATCTCTAATGGAGACCAATAACATAAATTTTCATTAAAAGAGAGAAAAGAAAGCAGGTCTCTGATCACAGAATTTTTGATGTCTATATATGAATGCCAGGAGTATGGGAAACAAGCAAGAAGAATAGGAACTCTTCGTTCTTGAGGGGGGGATAAGATTTGATTGGAAAGAACCAAAAGGGCAGAAAGGGAGGTGGAGTCATGATATAGGTCAGTGATGGCAAACCTTTTAGAGACCGAGTGCCCAAACTGCAACCCAAAATCCAGTTATTTATCGCAAAGTGCCAGCACAGCAACAGGAGAGGAAGGAAATACTTCCATTGGGCTGCTGGGCAGAGGGGAAGGATGAACTCAGTGCTGGAGGGAGGAAGCACTCCCACTGGGCTGCTGGGTAGAAGGTGGAGCAAACTCTGTGCTGTACAAGTGCCCACAGAGAGGACTCTGTATGCCACCATTGGCACATGTCCCATAGGTTCACCACCACTGATATAGGTTAAAAACTCACCCCTGCATAGAAATTCAGGATGATAAGCTTTCATGGTCCATATAAAATGTGTGAATTAATATGGTTGGAGAAGGATGGGACAAAAAGAACATGGTAACTGGAGTCATCTATTAACTGCCCAATCAAGGACAGACAAAGCCTTTGAAAAACAAATAACAAAAATGTCAAAGATAGATGATATATTCATAATGGGAGATTTAAACTATCCTAATATATGTTGGGAGACAAATTATGCCAAATAGGGCCCATCCAAAAAATTCCTGGCTTGTGCAACTGATAATTTTCTCCTACAAAAAGTGGAGGAAGAAACTAGAGGAGTAGTTCTCCATTATTTGATTCTAACCAATAGAGATGGCTCGGTACCTGCACATACTGTAAAGGTTGAAACAAAAATAACTCCCATGTTTCTTCTTTCTGGAATGCAAGCAGATATTTTCCTTTTCATGCTAGCATTGAACGTCGATTAAAGCACTTAACCACTTAAACTCAAGCAACCATTGTAGGACAGATTACAAAAGTATCAAAATAAAAAGAAGGAAAACAGAGTGAATTGTTGGTGAGTCTCTTCACACACTCACACTCACACAATCCATTATTCACATGCTGAAGTTATGCCCAGTCATTGTCCTCTTTTGATATGAAAAGAAAAGTACATTAACTTTGTACTTAACGAAACACTAGATTTTTCAGTTTATAACCTGCTGCGGTGCCTGTTGGCATATTGGAACACTGAAAATTGGCGTAATCTGTATGCCCTAAAGGCAGCCTTAGAGGCCAAATTACTTTACAGAAAGGAGAGTGCATTACCATGCCACATACCGAAAACTTGACAGATCTCATAGGTCTGGCCAAGAAAATCAAAACAGCATACAACAAGAGGATGTTAGGTGAAAAGCTTCTTCTTCTTCTTCTTCTTCTTCTTCTTCTTCTTCTTCTTCTTCTTCTTCTTCTTCTTCTTCTTCTTCTTCTTCTTCTTCTTCTTCTTCTTCTTCTTCTTCTTCTTCTTCTTCTTCTTCTTCTTCTTCTTCTTCTTCTTCTTCTTCTTCTTCTTCTTCTTCTTCTTCTTCTTCTTCTTCTTCTTCTTCTTCTTCTTCTTCTTCTTCTTCTTCTTCTTCTTCTTCTTCTTCTTCTTCTTCTTCTTCTTCTTCTTCTTCTTCTTCTTCTTCTTCTTCTTCTTCTTCTTCTTCTTCTTCTTCTTCTTCTTCTTCTTCTTCACCTCATGTGAAAATGCAAAATGAAGTCACCTTTTGTGAGTTCATCCTGTAGTTCCTTTTGCCTAACGTAGCCTGTGTGGTATGCCCAGTTGTGATTAACCTGTGTGGTATGCCCAGTTGTGGTAATAAAATACCACAATCTTTGAGGAAGTTGTTTTTGTGTACCCCAGTAAATATCAGTGAAGTTACTAATTCCATGACTAATTAGTTTCAAATGCTATTTTAGTGTGCTAAATATTATTTAATAGGAATAGCCAAATAAGTGTCTACTTTTAAAATAAATGTTTGAAGCATCAAATACACAGGAAACCTTACAGCAGAAGCCATGGAAATCCTTCATCTTGCTTGTAGCAGCGATATATGGAGCTATATATATGGAGAGATAAGGAAACCTACCTGAATGAACAGTGCAAAGAAATAGAAGAAAACAACACAAAAGGTAGGACTAGAGATCTTTTCCAAAAAAAAATGGGGAAATCAAGGGAACGTTTAAAGCAAAAATGACCATGATAAAGGACAAAGATGGCAAGCAGTTAGCTGATGCCGAAGAGATTAAGAAAAGATGGAAAGAGTACACAGAGGAACTCTACAAAAAGGACCTCAACACCCCTGATAATAACAATAATGAGGAAATTGAACATGAGCCAGACATCCTAGAGAGTGAAGTCAGAAAGGCCCTAAAAAACACTGCAAACAACAAAGCCAGCGGAGATGATGGTATCCAGGTTGAACTTTTCAAAGCCCTAAAAGATGATGGAATCAAATTATTACATTCTATATGCCAGCAGATTTGGAAAACACAACAATGGCCACAAGATTGGAAAAGATCAGTATATGTTCCAATCCCCAAAAAGGGAAATGCCAAGGAATGTTCAAATTATCGAACAATTGTGCTCATCCCACACGCTAGCAAGGTGATGCTAAAGATAATACAGGATAGGCTGCAACAACATGTGGAAAGAGAATTACCAGAAGTGCAGGTGGGGTTCAGAAGAGGCAGGGGAACTAGAGACCACATCGCCAACATAAGATGGATTATGGAAAAAACAAAGGAATATCAGAAACAAGTATACTTCTGTTTCATTGACTACACTAAGGCCTTTGACTGTGTAGACCATAACAAAATGTGGCAAGTAATTAAAGAGATGGGAATACCCACCTTATATACCTCATGAGAAATCTGTACATGAATCAAGAAGCAACAGTTAGGACAGAATACGGAATGACAGAGTGGTTTGGACTAGGAAAAGGAGTAAGACAAGGATGCATTTTGTCACCCTGCTTATTCAACTTATACACAGAGTACATAATGCGCAATGCGGGGATGGAGGAATCACAAATTGGGATCAAAATTGCTGGGAGAAACATCAACAATTTGAGATATGCAGATGATACCACCCTCATGGCAGAAGGTGAGGAGGACTTTAAAAAGCTCCTGATTAGGATGAAAGAAGAGAGTGAAAAAGCTGGCTTGAGACTCAATATCAAGAAAACCAAGATAATGGCAACAGGCCCTATCAGTCCCTGGAAAATAGGTGGGGAAGAAGTAGAAGCAGTGACAGATTTTACTTTCTTGGGATCAAAACTCACTGCAGATGGTGATTGCAGCCATGAAATAAAAAGGTGACTGATTCTTGGGAGGCAAGCGATGAGAAACCTGGGGAGCATAGTGAAAAGTATATACATCACATTGCAAACAAAAATTCGTATAGTCAAAGCAGTGGTATTCCCTGTGGCAATGTATGGTTGTGAGAACTGGATCATTAGGAAAGCTGAGCGCAGAAGAATAGATGCCTTTGAGATGTGGTGTTGGAGGAGAGTTTTGAGAGTCCCATGGACAGCGAGGAGAACAAATAGGTCAATCTTAGAAGAAATCAAACCTGACTGCTCCTTAGAAGGTCAAATAGTGAAGATGAAGCTAAGGTACTTTGGACATCAAATGAGAAGAGAGGATTCACTTGAGAAAGCCTTGATGCTGGGAAAGGTGGAGGGCAAAAGAAGAAGGGGGCAGCCAAAAATGAGATGGCTAGATGGTATTGTAGAGACAATGGGCACAGAACTGAGTGAGTTGAGGAGGATGGTGGAGGACAGAAGTGCCTGGCGGGCAGTGGTCCATGAGGTTGCAGAGGATCGGAGTCGACTGTGCGACTGAACAACAAAATTGTCTTGTTTTTTTAAATATATATATAATGGAGTTTCCCTTTAGTCAAGGGATCACTCTTAAAATCTCTATACTCCCTGCATGCAAATTGTTCTCCCTGTATTTTAAGAAGCGAAAGGCCAAGGGACTCTAGTGTGCTGACATTTAGATTTCTCTAAAAGTGTTCCCTATCAAAGAGCATCAAAATGCTATTTCAGCTTCAAGTTTCAAATAACAAGAGAATTTTCATTGGCATTTGATTGCTTATCAGGTGTTCTTCATTTCAGACACATTCCAGATTTGTGTGCGTGTGCGTGTGCGTGTGCGTGTGCGTGTGCGTGTGTGTGCGTGCGTGCGTGCGTGCGTGCGTGCGTGTGTGTAGAGGAAAACATTCCTAAAAGATTGTTGGTGCAAGTTGTCTGGTCTGGTGTAATTTTTGAATTATGTCAGTTCATTTACTCCAGGTATAAGCTCATTAAAAAGGATAGCTAATGTTCTGGACTTGTTCAACATTTTTGTTAGATTTCTCATTAAAGACAAGGAGCGACATCAGGTTTTAAGGATATGATTAAGTTCAGTATCCAGTAACACTTCAGAAAGATTCAGAGCTGGGTCATTTTGACATGGATGTAAAATGTGCAGTCAGAGTCAGAAAAATACTTGACTGCATTTTGCAGCCTGTCATTCCATCCAAAGGCGTAGGAGGGTTCTTGCTTAATTTTTCTAACTGCTGCATATCCCTGTTTTGCCACAAGCTCCCTGTCTTTGAGGAATATTCACTGCTGGGGGAAACTGTAACATTTTTTAAAAAAATGAGGGATATCTGGATAGGAAATAATTATAGGTTGTGAAGTTACATCCAACATTAGCGCCAGGTAGAGTTGAACCATTGGAAAAAAATGGGGGATATTGGGTACTTGGGTGAAGATCCCCTTCTATTTGTCCTTGGAGAAGACCATCCTGTGTAGCCTTAGGAAAGCAATCCTGTCCCAGATTCCCTGCTCTTACTGGAAAAGTGGGGATTGATAGGCTCATTCTCTTAATCTCAATTTTCCTGGGGTGACAGGGCAGGCAATAGGATTCCTGGAAGATGGGAAAGATAAAATGCTTCTGGATTATTCTGTGCCTAGAAAACTCCACAAAAGGTTGTCATCAGTCAGAATTGCCTCGATAGCAAATCATCATCATCGTCATCGTCGTCCTTGTCCTCGTCCTCATCATTGAATACAAATTTGATCAGCAATGATTTGCAGCTCATTATGACATCACCATCTACCATTTGATTCCCAGTTGAAGACTGGAATAAAATTAACAGTTCAAGCCCTAACCAAGGACCTAAGAACTGTTAAGGTAACATCTGAATATACATGCAGTTCCTAGTAGAGTTGTTTTCTTGAGAGTTAGGATGTTCAAGTCAGATAAGTCCAAAATTTCCAAATATCTAGGGAGTCCTTTAGGTATTGCTCTCAGAGCTCTGAACACCATGGGTACAACATTAGATTTCTTCCTCCATAGACGCTTGAGTCCCATTTGCAGATAGCAATATTATGTGATGTTCTTCAGTCGCTTGTCTTCAATTTGTGTGTTTCCTGGTATAGCAATGTCAATAAACCAGACCTTCTTCTTTTCCACAACAGTTATATCAGGTGTGTTGTGAGTCAGATGTCTATCTGTTAGAATTATAAAATTCCACAGGATCTTGACTCTCTCATTTTCTAAAACTTTCTATACTTGTTGTCGTTGTCATTGTCATCATTGTTGTCATTGTTGTTGTTGTTGTTGTGTTTGCTCACTTGAGATGCAAGTGCAGTGAAAATTCCATTATTTTGAAGAGTCTACTTTAGTTAGTTCAAATATAGAATTTAGTTCCTAGTTAGTTGTAATATTTTGGCTGAAATCTGTTGCACAACTCCAAGTGCACAATGGTGATGTCATCATCAGCTGCAAATCATTCCTGATCAAAGTTGGTTTCAAAGTGCACATGATGTATCCTCAATGCATTCACCCTGAAATACAGTTATACCTAAGTGCCCTGCCTCTGATACCAAAGTCAGTTCATAGCCATAATGAAAGGTAACCATCATTCTCTGCAAATTGGTCTAACCCCCTTTAAAACCTGTCCAATTGGTCACTCCCACTTCACCTTGTTGAATTCCACAGTGTATCTACATGCCATGTGACAAGTTACTTCCTCCCCCCCCCCCTCTCATTTTACAGATTAAAGCTGGAATCATATATTGCCCTCTGAGGTAGGAACACATTAGAATGAACAGAAATGCATGTTGCTATTTGTTCTCCAGCTTATTTGTTTTCTACCTCCTTGCATTCACTTCCACCTTTTTGTATGCCAAGTTAATAAGAATTTATACTGCTATTGTGCCCCTGTAGCATCTAGTCATTGCAAGTAATTAGTCCTTCTGAGATCAATGTTGAGTTGCAAACTGATAATTTTCTACTGTAAAAACATGACCTTTGGAAATGCTTTTACGAAATAAAATCAACAAGAAAATAACCCCTAAACAGCTTGCCACTTTATTATAGCAATATATTAAACACCCAAATGTGTCAGACAGTCCTAGCAGTTCAGTAGACACATTTCAGATGAAGACTGAACATATTTTAGATCTAGTTACATAAACCAAATGCAAGCTGAATGTACTTATTGTAAGTACAGAAGCAACAAAATTGATCCTGTTACCTTTATGGTATAGGGTTTTAAGACTACACCAGTATGAATTAATCCAATATTTAAAGGGGATGGAGATGCTTGTATATTTCTCAGATGATGAAGAATCTACTAGGAGCTGTACTTGTTCCGGATGCAGTATCCTGGACAGCCCAACAGAGACTAAATTACTTTACAGAATGGGGAGTGCTTTGCTGTGAAACATACTGAATATCGGACAGCACTCATGGATCTGGCTAAGAAAGTCAAAATAGCATACAACAAGAGGATGCTAGGCCAAAAGCATCATAATGCACATAGCCAATATCCCAGTATTGTTATATGTTTCATCTGGTTAGAAAAAGGCTATAAAAGACTGTTTGATGGTTGATCTAAACCAGGAGTTCTTAATCTTTTTAAAGCCAGGGGCCGGGTCACGCTCCCTCAGCCAGCTTTGGGGACCGGATGGCCATTTTCCCCTTTCTCCACCACATGTCACTTCCTGGTGGGGTGGAGGTGGTGGGAAGCACATGAAATGGTGCTGTGGGCCACATTTGGCCTATGGGCCACAGGTTGGGAATCCCTGATCTAAATAGATAAGAAGCAGAAGTCATTTTCCTTGTCTTTTATGTTTATTTGAATGTCTCATTTGTGTTTATTTGAATATAAATATGCATGGTCTGTAGGGTATAGAATTAGTTGTAGTTATAGATGTATTTACTGGGATCTTTAGTGAACTAGGGTAGGCAAATGCCTAGAAGGAATAGGCATGCTGGGATCGAGGGACATGTATACTTTTTGTTGAATTTTCTTTTTAATATACAAGTAGAAATTCATGTTAATATAAATAAGTGGCCAAACAAATGAATGAATGAGAAGCTGATACCAGCTAAGGCTCCAGAAACAAGATTCAGGCAGATTTTCATGACTAAGCAGCTGAGCTTGCAAAACTACCTCTCAGTCAGGAAAAACAACAATAACACAAGCCATTTTTCAAGGAAATGTGTGAAAAACAACTTCTAGGTCATCCAGATATTTTTAGAATGTAAGGAATTCTGCCCAATAATGATAGGCTAACTACTAACATTTGGGGGGTTTCTAACTTTTCTTCTTCATTTCCATCCTTCCTTCCTCAACACTGCTCTGTCTCAAGTGCAAGGTGTTATCTTACTTTCTGTTGCTCTTAATTTGAGGTAGGAAAGGGGGTTGCAATTCACTAAATAAACCTTTGAATGGCATTCTCAATGCAACTATAATGTTGAGTTTATTGATCCTGAATATTTATTAACAGAGCTCTTGATTTCTTTTACTCATTCAAATATTTGATACATTTTAAATAAAACGATTTTGAGAGTACTAAAGCTATATAGTTGTAATTATGGTTATTGTATTTCAATGGACTGTTGTGTAAAGTGCTTCAAGTGAAATAGGTTTTTAGAAAATGAAGTACCTAAATTAGCAGTGATCTACTCTACTTAAAAATTTGAACAATCACTATATGTGATAGATGCTGGAATTTTGCAAAATGGAATGAGCGAAAAGAAAGATACTGTACATGATTGCCAAGACAACAGGCTCTACCTGACCTCGAAGACAACGGAACAGTATGGTCAAGCTATGAAGTTATTATTATTATTATTATTATTATTATTATTATTATTATTATTATTATTATTATTATTATTATTATTATTATTATTATTATTATTATTATTATTATTATTATTATTATTATTATTAAATTCAATTTATATGGGTACTTTGAGTGGCTCCAGGCCCACAGCGTAGCTTGATAAGATGCTATGCTCACATAATAGGCCACAGGACAAAAGGCTAATTTAGTCCCTGGGAATAAAGAAAGATTACGCAGTATACTTTTTTCTCTGTAACTTGTTATCTGACAGTACAATACTGAATGTTAAGGATTATGGTAGAGAAGTCAACCAGAATGCAGAGAAATTAGAGATCAGTGGAACAGGAACAGTGATGGGATGTAACAGGTTCTCACCAGTTCCCCAGTACCAGTAGTAACTTTTCCCAGTGTCCCAGAGAACCGGTGGCAGCTTTTGGTGGGGAACCACCTTTGGGGCTTACCTTTTCACTGCGCATGCGCGCCAAGCACTTGGTGTGCATGCATGCCTACAGTGTTTGTCTGCACTCAGTTTGTCCTCCCAAGCAGGGAGGAGGAAGAGAAGCTGCTAGCCTGAAGCTCCCTATAGCCTGCTCCCCAGGGTAAGTGACTCACCTTTGGATGTGGTGTGTCTGTGTGTATTTTAATGTGTATTTGATACCTTTACCTATATTGATGTACTACCACAGTTCCTAAAAAGCCCTGGTAGCCTGCAGGCCTGGGTTGGGGGTTTTAAGCAAAGTCTTGGAGTTACCTCATCAATAAGCTACACCTGTGCTGTTCCAATTGCTGTTCCAATTGGAGAACCCTTAAGGAGGTACAGCTGTTTTACAGTTACATTAAGGCATATTATACTAGAGAACTGGTACGATAACTATATCCATCTTGCAACATGGTGCTGCCTAGGGTGGCACGTATACTAACAGGTAAGTGACGGGTTTGTGTTTGGTGTGTGTGTGTGTGTGTGTGTGGGTTGATTTATGTTTGGGGTGAGTGGGTGAGTGTATTTTAATATAATATTTATTTATTTATTTTAAGGTGTGTATGCTTATTTTTATTTTATTTTATTATTATTTTATTTTATTTTTCTTTGGCCCCACCCACAACATCATGATGTCGTGATGTTAGCTCCGCCCACACTGTGATGACATCATGGTGGGGTAGTAAAATTTTTGACATCCCACCACTGAACAGGAAGCACTTGCTGCTTGGAAGAAGGAATTCAGACTCAGACTCATTCACACTCACATGCCTTCAATTCACCATTTTCCTCATGTAATTTTACTTTCATAAATTTTGACCACTCTGGGGACTTGGGGACTTAGTTTGCCATGATTCTGAGAGAAGCATCAGTTTTTACAATGGATTACATTACTTCTTATGGAAGAGTCTATGTCTCCCTTACTGTCCTCTTTTATTTATTACTTATACTTATAGTTACACACACACACACACACACACACACACACACACCATTGATTTCACTACCTCAATTTACATTTTTCTTCTTCTGATTTTCTTGTCTAGATTCTCTTGGATCAATTCTCCTGCACATTCCCCTGAGTGTTCAATAACATATTTCTTAGGTAGTTATACATCGTTCTTTCTCAAACTTTAGGCCAAAAACTGCTGAACATAGTAAACGTAAGATAAGGGCTGGTGGAAGATTAGGGGCAACATATAGTGTTTTATAAAAGGGCTGATTGTGGCTAATATTGCACAACTGTAATTTCCTCTGAGACTTTTCATTTTATAATTGAACTGTGTTGATATAAATTCATTGATTTTCCTGAAAATTCTTTTATACTGTGCCTTCATTTTATAAATCTCATCCCCTGTTTATCTGCTGATTTAAATAAGCCTTCAAATTAATTGCACCTTTGAATAGCCTAGTGTGGAGTACACAGAAAGAGCCTCGTCCATGATTGTGGTATTTTTTTACCACAAGTGGGCATACACAAGTGGGCATAGACTGGTATCAGCAAATTTGTGTTGCTGGCAAATCTTTTTCACATTGGGTCAGGTGAAAGGAATTTAGCAGCTTCACATCTGGACTAGACACAGAAGAAGAAGAATAGTCCAGTGTCATCTCTGCTTATATAGTGGTACCTCGCTTGAAGAGCATAATGCGTTCCATGGGATTGCTCTTTAAGCGAGTTTGCTGTTTAAGCGAATTGCCATTGTAAGTGACCAAATGTGACTTCTGGCGGGGGTGGGGGGCTGTGAATCCCGGTTATTTGTGAAGCGAGTTTTTGGTTGGTTTTAGTTGTTATGTGAGGTGACCATTCAGAGAAAATTCTGCTCTTTAAGTGAGTTAGTCTCTATGTGATGTGCTCTTCATGCGAGGTTTTACTGTACTCTTATTCCCACTGTTTCTTTATAATTATAGACCTCAATTGACTTAATAATGTCTTGGGATAAGCATAAGTGGTACTAAAATGGGCAGAAAAATCCTGACTAGTCTTTATTCACATTAACAGATATTGCTCATATTTCAATAAAAGTAGATGACAATGTTAGCTGAAACAGAGACAGTGAGCATATAGACCAACGTTCCATGAATTCAGTCCATACCTAAATTCTGAATACGCAGCACTAGCCCATAGCATGCCAATTCATGGTAGAAGTTTAGCATCAACAGTACAATTTTGCAGGACATACACTTTTTTTAAAAAAAAGCCAAAGAGTAGGAGTTCAGTACAATATTGGTCGGAAACTTATTGAATATTTGTTCAGTCCCAGAGGCCTGTGACGATTGAAGTGGTGAGAAGATTGTCCTGGTTGATCAAGTCTTGAGGTGGACAGCCCATTACCTCCAAGGCCTAACATCAGAAAGAGCCAAACGAATAATATTTAAACAAAATCCCTTGACTGAAGAAACCATTTTTGGCTGAACAATGACTAATTTCTTCATTCTCAGAAACTGGAAAAAATATATATAATGAGATAAAACTCCTGGAAGAAAAAAAATATGTCAGGGAAAGGACAGGAGATTATTAAAGCACCTTAATAATGAACCAATTTAGAGGGTCTACTCATGCCAATATTTCAACTCATCAAATATTCCATCAAATCCTCATTAACTGCAGATATGAACATCAAAATAGGAAATTAGAATTTAAAATTGAAAGAAATAAGTAACTGAAGGCCAATGACCATACAGGAAATAATAATAATAATTTTGTATCAGAAATTATTCTGGGTTGAAAGGCTGGAGAAACTCTCCTCTCCTCCCAAAGATATTTTCCCACTGAAGTTGTCCCTATTTATCCACTTGGTTTCAAACTGCTAAGTTGGCAGGAGCTGGGACAGAGACAGGCACTCAAACCAGAGGCGTAGCTACCGCCGTATCAGCCATATCAATTATACGGGGGCCACGGGCCCCCCCAACGGTAGGGCGGCCAACCATCCTGCATTCTGCAGGACGGTCCTCACAAGCAGGAAATTTCTTTTTAAAAAAATTGGAGCAAAAATTTACTGCGCATGCCCAGAAATGAGTCAGATTGAGTTTCTGCGCATGCGCACTTTATTGGAGCCATTTTTGGCTCCAATTTTAAAAAATAAAATTTCGGAGTCGGAGCCGCAGCTTTTCAGAGTGGCTCCGATGGTGGCCCTCAGAGGAGGGCACCTTCCCTGGGGCCACCCAGCTCCCATGGGCAGGTTGAGGCCTGCCCAGGCTGTCCGCTGCTGCCAAACCCCCATGGCCTGGGGACGCCTGGCAGAGTGCGCCACTGCCTCCTCCGGGTCCGGCGGTGGTGACGGCGGCAGCGACAGCGGCAAGTGGCTCCGGAAGAGGAGGAGGAAGCTGCAGTCGGGGGCAGCACGCCTTGCCATGCGGCCCCGGGCCATGGGGGCTCATTGGCCCCAGGAGGGTAAGTGAGGGTTTTGTGTTTCAGGTGGGTGGGTGGTTTATGTGTGTGTTGGGTGGGTGGGTGGATTTTTATTAAATTTTTATTTTATTTCTTTATTTATTTTAATTATTTAAGTTATTTGCGGGTTTGTGTTGTGGTTGTTTGGGTGGGTGGGTGGGTTGAGGTGTGTGTGTGTTTGTTTGTTTATTTTAATTCTATTCTATTCTATTTATTTATTTATTTTATTTTTATTTTATTTTTATTTTTGGCTCCCCCCACGACGTTGATGTCATGACGTTAGCGCCGCCCCACTGTCCCGCATATAAAGGGCCCCCAAACAAATTTTTATACGGGGCCCCACCAAGGTATGCTACGCTTCTGACTCAAACTGTCATGCAGTATCCAGGTCTCGAACTGCCGACTTGCTGACCTTCCAGCTAACAAGGCGAGCTTCTTAACCACTGAGCCACCACACTAAGGGTTCAGCTAAGCAAACTGCGGGAAAAAGCTATTTGTAGCTGAAAAAATAGCAACAGATTAGGCTTGGATAACATGCATGCAGAACATAAAACATTTTGGAACAATAACAAAACAGTGGCCTTCTTGTTGGTTGTTGTTTCCACGTATATGCCACCATATAATGCTAAGCACCCTTTGGGGACTTCACAAGGTAACAAACTACAGTTTGATCCCAACAAGGTTGATAGTTATTTGGCTGACCCTGGAAAGATGGATGGTTGAGTCAAGCTTGAGCCCATCGGGATGGAACTCAGACCATGATCAGAGTTTTGGTGAACTACTGCACCATGGGGCATAATTTCTTTAACAATTGGCTTCATTTTTTCAGAATGTTGACAATTTAGAGAAAGAAACAAGCGATAGCTAATCTGAAACCTGATAAAGATTCTACGGACCCTAAAATCTCCAGCCGTATCTCATTGCTTTGTCATATTTATGAATTCCTGGGGGAAATGATCTAGTGAGAGTAGTGGAACCACTCTTCATTTCATAATTTTTTTGAACTGCTAGGTTGTCAGGAGCTGGGACAGAAATGGGAGCTCACTCAGTCCTGCAGTACTTGAGTCTCAAAATGCTGACCTGCTGCCTTTCAGTCAGCATCTTAGCCACTTGAGCCACTGCAGTCCCTTGGCAAAAAAATAATAATACCAGGATTGTAATTTGGAAAGAAAGAACAATCCATATCTTAAAATACATGAAACCATAGGAAATGTAGACTATGTTCACACAGAAAACCAACTTTCTTGAAAATCTATTAACAGGTTACAAACTGGAGCTTGGAGAACAAAAGTTAACCAAAGAAAACAGGGTTTTCAAGTTGGCAAAGTCCTTTGCAAATGTGGAGAAGAACAGACAACTTAGGACCTTTTGGGGAAATAAATGAAATGTCAACCCTATAGTTCAGCAGGAACATCCTATGCCAAATTAAGGGACTAGGATCCATCAAATGGCAGAAGAAAGAGCAGTCTTCTTACTTCTATGCTGTTTCTGTGCCACACCTTTGTGACCTATGAAAAATACCTAGTTCCACCTATGTGACTTGTGCAGATTCTGTGCAACTCAAAAAGATGCATGAGGGAATGAGTTCTGATGGGGTTTGCCTCCGTACACTTTTTACGTTTGCTTTTCCTACTCAGCCCATTGCACACCCAAAATAGCAAATAAGCTTTCTAGAATGGTATTGCTTCTAACTGCTCAGTTATTTTGAAATGGCAAATCAATGCCCCCAAAAATGGAAATAAAAACATTAGGCAGCTCCAAGAATGGAGAATGTGACTTCTACATAGAGCTCAAGAGATATTACCACTGCTGTCACTTTGTTTTGTTCAATAATAAACTAATAACTGGGGGCTGGTGGTCCTAACAGCCGTGTTCCAGTTTTTAGTCCAAACCTCAAGAGATTCTTATCTGGCATGCTGACCCTACCTTTGAAGACAGAGGTCAGCACTTTGGATAATTTCTGTACAGTTGATTTCAAAATGTGGAGTAGATTCACTGCCCTGCTGTACTCAGAGGAACTAGTCTTTGCTAGAATCAATTTTGCTTTCCCCAGTTTAGTGTCAATTCATGCTGAGAAAGGAAGGAGCAGAAGTAAAGAAGGCCACCAAAAGGAAAAGACAGAAGAGATGAGTTTCAGTTACTTTTATTCTGCTCCCTCAGTCACCACTTTTGCTTCTTCTTGAGCTCCCCCCCCCCCTACATTGCTGTGATTATTGAATGGACAAAATCAATTGATGACCTCACTAATGAAAATGTCATTCAGTTACCCATCACAGTTCAATAGCCAGACTGAAAGGGCACATTCTCCAGCCCTGTCATCAATGGACTTGCAGTCATTTCTTTACTGTTCATCTGCTATTCTGTACTGAGACCACAGGAAGATTAAATCTGCTATTGTTTGAAAGGGCAGTACAGTAAAACCTTGCATGAAGAGTGTCTCGCTTAGAGACTAACTCGCTTAAAGAGCAGAATTTTCTCTGAATGGTCGCCTCGCTTAACAACTAAAACCAACCAAAAAAACCCTCCCTTAACAACTAAATTGGGGTCCACAATCCTCCCCACACTAAAAGTCACAATTGGTCACTTTAATCAGTGTTTCACTTAAAGAGCAAACTCTCTTAAAGAACAATCTCATGGAAGGCATTAAGCTCTTTAAGTAAGGTACCATTGTATTATGCTTTGACATCGGTCCACTTTTTCAGTGCATTTAATGTCAATGAACTTTGGGCAAAGTGTTTTTCCCCCTATATCCTTCCCTGAAAAGCATGATTATATGCAGAATTATTTATTCAGATGTGGGAGCACAAACCTAAGCTAGAGTCAGATGAAGGAGGAATGAAAATTGATGGAAGACACTTCAATAATTTAAAAGATGCAGATGACACCATCTCACTGGCAGAGAACAGCAATGAGTTGACAATGAAGAAATTAAGAGAGGTATTTTGTGTACCATGCTTCAATCAGTCAGAATGGGGACTGCAGCCAAGAAATCAAAGAGGACTGAGACTTGGAAGGGCAGAAATGAAGGAATCAGAATAGACTGTCAAGTGTAAGGATGATTCTGATCACCATGTAGGGATGTGAAAACTGGAGAGTAAGGAAAGCTGATAGGGGAAAAAATAATTCATTAGAAATATGGTACTGGAGGAGAGTTTTGTAGATATCCTTGAAGCCATAGGGGATTGCAGTGGCTTAGTGGTTAAGATGCTGATCTTGATGTTTGTAAGGTCGGCAGATCAGCAGTTTGAGGGTTGAGTGCTGCATGACAGAGTGAGCTTCTGTCTGTGTCCCAACTCCCACCAACCTAGTACAGTAGTTTGAAAGCAAGAAATTGCAAGTAGATAAATAGGTACCACTTCAGTGGGAAGGTAAACAGTGTTCCATGCACTCCGGTGTCTAGGCATGCCTGCCACATTTCCATGGAAATGTCTACAGACACAGACAGTGTTTGCTCTTTGGCTATAATTGGAGATGATTGCTGAACCCTAGAGTTGGATTTGTTGTTGTTGTTCAGTCGCACAGTCGATTCCGACCCTTTGCGACCCCATGGACCAGGCACTTCTGTCCTCCACCATCCTCCTCAACTTACTCAGTTCTGTGCCCATTGTCTCTACAATACCATCTAGTCATCTCATTTTTGGCCGCCCCCTCTTTCTTTTGCCCTTTCAAACAAGGGCAACCTTTACTTTGATGCCAGAAAGAACAAGAAGTCAGTCCTAGAACAAGTTAATTCTGAACGCCTTTGGAGGAAAAAAGCATTGAAAGTGAGTCCGTCTTACTTTTGGGCACATCATGTAAATTCATAGTTTAATTATTTTTAATTTATTTTTAAGTAATTTTGAACCTTAAGGTTTTAATTTATGTATTTGTAGGGGGATTGTTTAATTGTTTTGCATTGTGTATAGTCTCTCCCCCTTATCTGTAAGCCGCCTAGAGTTAGGTTTGCCTGATTGGGACAGAATAATAAATCTAAATAAATAAATAAATAAATCATGAAAAGGAAAAAAACCAGTACTGCTAGGGAAGAAAAAGGTGACCAAACATGAGATGGATTGACTCCATGAGGGAAGTCAAAGGATTTGTTACCAAGAGATAAGCAGGAGAGATAAGCAGGGCTGCTGAGGACAGGACATTTTGAAGACCTCTTGTTAGATAGGTTCAGAGATGATCTGATGGCACATAACCAACATCTGAACAGAGATTCAAACTCATCCTTTAAAAAGTTACGGTAGGTACTCGAAGTTTTGAACCTGGATCACTCAGTTTTGCTTCTAAAACAAATCCTACCCTCTAAATATCAATAAATTGGTAAAAGAGAAAAACCAACCAACCAAAAAAAAATGTATCCATCCTGAAAGTAAATATGGCAAATCTGATCTATAGAGGAGGGTTTGTAGCACCTACTCTACCATAGGTTGCCAGCCTAAATCACTAGATTGGAGTGCCTAGATAAAGAGTTTAAATTCCCACTGGACTTCCTAGGAGATGGACTAGCCTAAAGGGTAGAGATGAGAAAAAAAAGAAAGGGAAAGGGGTTGATGGACTCATATGCTGTAACCCATGTATGGCCTTAGGCAAACTACACAGTCCCAGAACACTAACCAGAAGAGAGACTGGTCAACAATATCTGAGAACTTTATACTTAGAAAATCTTAAGACAGTGATGGTGAACCTTGGCACTCCAGATGTTCTTGAACTTCAATTTCCAGAAGCCCAAGTTTCTGTGAATCCACACAAATGGGTTTATTGTGTGTATTAGAAATTCCGGGCCTAAGAGGACTAATGTAAGTCAAAATTGATTTGAGGGCTTATATTTAAGTAATTGTTGTAGCATCATTCCAACAATGAAAACCTTGTGTTTTTTTTGTACAAAAACAAAATTTTGCTTTCATCACACTACATTTTCGAAGCTTAGCAATTCCAACCCTAGAGCAAGGAAGTGTGGGTGGAAGCCTGGTAATTTAGATCCATAGAATGTACATTCCACTGCTTTGGCTTCAATGAATTCTTACATTAAAAATTTTCTGTCTCTGCAGTTTACAGCAGACTTTGCCATGTGTGCTTTGCAGAGCAAGCAGGACTGACTAAACTGATTTCCTTGGTGACCTTTTCGACTGTCAGCTCAAAACAATTTAGTCTATTTTAAGTCATTTGAGAGTACTGTAAACATTATCCATGTGGCTCAGGAAGGACTGTCTAAACCCTGACCTTTGAAGCTGATGGTACAGGGAGGTAGGGGCATATTCCACTTTAAGCTATTTTAGAGCAGGATGATAAAGGTCTCCTATCCTGTGGAAGAGAGGAATTTCTTTTTTTTATCAAAGAATCAGACAGAGCAAAAAAAAAGTCAGTTATTTCATGTGGTGGAAGAGTGCACATCCCAGGGGTTAAATAAATAAATAAATAAAATTGTATGTAATACTGAAACAATGCATAAGAGATCTTAGTGTCGTCTTCTTATATAAAAGAGGGAGTAATGCACTTTTTTAAAAAAAGGATGAACCAGAGGCATGAAAAAAAATACTAGTTGAATTCCTTGTTTTCAGTTTAGACTGTCTCAACTTGATGAGTCACTTGGTTTTGAAAGTTCTGCAATGTTTTGTTTTGTTTTTCCTTTCAGCCATTAGTGAAACAAAGAGCTAAGATTTCTAACTCCACCCCACCCATGTTAAAGGAAACCTACATATGTCTTAAAACTTGTTAATTTCCACAAATCCAACAAAGAGTTGGCACAGTTCTCAACATTTTTTTGAGCAAATTCTTTTCATGTTTTGTTCAAAAAATGATCCTCTCAAATGTAAGAGAAGATGTTACACAGTCCTTAGTTGAAGGTGAGTAAAATAATAGCATGATTTCTCATCTGCACCTGAAAGGATGAGACAAGTAAAGATTTACATTTCTAGACAGAACATAGAGTCTTATATATATCCTACTGGATTTTTTTTACAACCTCACATACTGCCAGAGGTGTAGCAGAGTGGGGTGTAGTGGGGAGGCACCCTGGGCAGCACTTCTTGGAGGTGGCAAAGTTCAAAAATAAATAGGACTTTGCCACCACCCCCAAACTTCCTAGTGGCTGGGGCAAAGAGGCCGGTGCAGGGATGTGCACCAGGACCTTCCCCCACCGCTGGCATCCTGGGCCCCACCCTGGGCCAGGGCACAAAAGGCCACTATGGCAGCTGGACTTTGCCACCACCCCTAGACTTCCTAGCAGCCGGGGCAAAGAGGCTGCTGCAGGGATAGGCGCTGGGACTCTCCCCCACCACTGGCATCCTGGGCCCCACCCAGGGGATGGCAAATTTGGCCTATACCCCGAACGGCTGAAACCCATGATACACCACTGCATGCTGCTTATAGTTATGGTGACTGTGAGGGAATTTTCTGGGCTGGGTCACTATCTATTTTGCATTATTTGTTCCTTCCCACCTCTGCTCCCTGTTATTTCCTTTTTTGATGTTTGTCAGTGTCACTTCTTTGTTGCTGTTGGTTGTTAGCATGCACAAGTCTGTAATCCCAAATAACTGTAAATAAAACATTTTTATTATTTATCTACAAATGTCTCTCATTGAATGCTAGTCAATGGGAAAAGGGGGGCCTCTGGAATTTCCTTTTTCCCTCTGAGATTCCTAACCATACTGCTAAAAGAAAAAGAAAAAGGAAATTGGGTCTTGATCATAGTAAGGAATTTCAGGCAGAGGGGGGCTTTCAAAGTTAGTATTGCTGCATTTCTCTCAGTGGAAAAACCTGCAGATTAACCTCAGCGTCTTAAATGTGTATGGTTGTTTACAAATAACAAGAGGCAAACAGGCCAAAGCTAAATGTAAAGATGAGGATTCTAGATGAAAAGTAATTATTTCACAAAGCCTCTCAGACAAACACACAATCTCTATTCAAAGGTCACAATACTAACCAGGAGATGCTAGAAATGCTTGAGAGATCTTATGGTTTTTCCAGTTCTAAACCAGAGACAATTTTTTATCAAGGCACATGTATGGCTTCTTCTTAACAAACAGGATTGAAAAGCACATGTCTGCTTTATTATCAGTGTTTGACAATTAAGTTAAGAGAGCATTGACTTTGCTGATAGACAGAAAATGGAATTTCTTATTGAGCCACTGGGTGAATATTTTGATGCTTTGGTAGCTATATTGTACAACAAGAAACTAAGTTTCTAAGAGTATTTGTGTTGTCTAAAGGACTAGTGCATAGACCAAAAAGGCTCCCCTGAGACCTCAACTAAAAGTGGCTCAAATGCTATCCAGAGTGGGAACAGGAGGGACACGTGTCACAACCAATCATGCAACTGCAGTAGGACAAACCACATCACAAAATATTGCTTATCCCCCAGAAATTCCTCAACCAAAAGGAACTCATACAATGGTGGCTCATACAATGACAACCACTTGTACTTTTAGGTTTTAATCTCAATTTTTAATTAGTGGGGGTATTTTTAGCAACAGGTTTTAATGGTTTTAAGCGCTAACAATTTCTGTAATTTTTAACGTTTTAAGAGTTTTTAGGACAGAAAATGGAATGACTGAGTGGTTTGTAATAGGAAAAGGAGTCAGACAAGGCTGCATTTTGTCACCCTGCTTATTCAACTTATACACAGAACACATAATGCTCAATGCAGGGATGGAGGAATCACAATTTGGGATCAAAATTGCTGGAAGAAACATCAACAATTTGAGATATGCAGATGATACCACCCTCAAGGCAGAAAGTGAGGAGGACCTAAAGAAGCTCCTGATTAGGTTGAAAGAAGAAAGTGAAAAAGCTGGCTTGAGACTCAATATCAAGAAAACCAAGATCATGGCAACAAGCCCTATCAGTCCCTGGAAAATAGATGGGGAAGAAGTAGAAGCAGTGACAGATTTTACTTTCTTAGGATCAAAGCTCACTGCAGATGGGGATTGCAGCCATGAAATAAAAAGGCGACTGATTCTTGGGAGGCAAGCAACGAGAAACCTGGGGAGCATAGTGAAAAGTAGAGACATCACATTGCAAACAAAAATTTGCATAGTCAAAACAATGGTATTCCCTGTGGCAATGTATGGTTGTGAGAGTTGGACCATTAGGAAAGCTGAGCACAGAAGAATAGACACCTTTGAGATGTGGTGTTGGGGGAGAGTTTTGAGAGTCCCCTGGACACTGAGGAGAACAAATAGGTCAATCTTAGAAGAAATCAACCCTGACTGCTCCTTGGAAGGTCAAATAGTGAAGATGAAGCTAAAGTACTTTGGACATCAAATGAAAAGAGAGGATTCACTTGAGAAAGCTTTGATACTTGGAAGGGTCAATGGCAAAAGAAGAAGGGGACGGCCCAAGATGAGATGGCTAGATGGTATTGTAGAGACAATGGGCACAGAGCTGAGTGAGTTGAGGGGGATGGTGGAGGACAGGAGTGCCTGGCGGACCGTGGTCCATGGGGTCGCAGAGGATCGGAATCGACTGTGTGACTGAACAACAACAACAATTTTCTGAGTGTTGGAATGTTAACATTGTGAGCTGCCCAGAGTTGCTCTGGTGAGCAGGACAGCTATATAAATTTGAGCAATAAATAAATAAATAAATAAAATAAAATAAACTGTTGCAGAAAGGGTTTACTGAGAACATGTGGAACCTAACAGAGAGACAAAAAGAATAACTAGAAAGGGTACATAGCAAAAAGATTTTTTTAAAAAAAAAAAATCTAGATGAAAGTTCCCATGGAAATATTCATGGTACTAATGGTGACTCCATTAAAACTGAAGAAAAGGAGACTGAAGAAAATCATTCCTTTTTAATGAGGCCTTTGAGAAAGTGTCGACAATGGCTCAGTGCTAGGTTTCTTATTTAGCTTCTCTCTGCCATCAATGGGGTTTTTGTATTTTTAATATGTATTTTTAATATGCGAGTTCATCTTGTCAGCCGCCCAGAGTAGGAATACCTCCTAGATGGGTGAGGTATAAATGGAATTAATAATATTAATAATGATGGTATTTTGTAATATGAACTGCCTGGTGTGGTTAATATCCTATTTGTTCATGAACTGCAAGGCAACATGTTTGGATGAAAAGGTTTTTCCATAAGTTTTGAAAATGCATAGTAAAGTGAGGTGGAGAAGTATATTTTCATGTCTTTTTTTAAAAAAAATAATGGTATCTATAAACTGCGTGGTTTAGATGAGCATCAGCAGATCAGCATAGTAGATGCTCAGAGAAAGAATGTCAATAGTATAGAGCTATGGCATCATTGCTTTACACCAGGGGTGGCCAAACCTTTCATACTCTGGGCCAGACCACACACACCCGACAGTTGTGCATGCCGAGGGCTTGATTTCTCCCACCACTTCTGCAACTTCTGGTGGTGGTGGTGGTGGCGGCGGCGGCGGTGGCGGCAGATGCAACTACGGTGCATTTTTGCTGCCTCCACCACTTCTTGTGGTGGCTGGAGCAAGGGCAGCATGTTTTTGCTGCATTTCTGGGTATTTTTGCTGCCTTTTTGTGGTGTTTTCACAGCATTTTCAGTGTTTTCATGGTGTTTTCACTGCTTCTGGTGTGTTTTTGGTGCTTCCGGTGGCAGCGGTGGTGGCGGCAGCTCCGAGATCCTCACCGTGGGCTGGATTAATTGGTGCCACATACCAGGTCCAGCCCAAGGGCTGTAGTTTGGCCACCCCTGTTTTACAGAGCGAGATCCAAAAGCAATTCTGGAGCTGTAGAACCGAAACCTTACTATAGGTTTCAAGGTAAACGGACGTAATGCAACCAGCACAACCAAAAGAATGTTAGACCCTCATTCCTGCCGAGGATTAAGAAAAGGAGCAGCAGGATGCTGGACCTGAAACACTTGTGTGGGCCATTCAATACTTTATCACTGGGACATAACAGATATATTCTGATATCTGTGGGAGATTTATTGAGGTACACTGTTGTACACTGATATGCTGAAGAACAAGGATATGGTGAGTAACAAATGTGAAAGAAACACTCCTGGAAAGAATAGAAATATTTGAAAGGTAACTGAGATCTCTTTTTAAATTGACAGGAAGCAGGCCTGTGGATGCAAAAGATGTCGAAAAAATGTTGACATGATGCAATCATGACAGCAATGTATTTCCAGAACAGATTGCCAAGCAAAGGCACCACAAAAACATCATTTGAGCTACAGCATAGCAGAGTACCAAATGTAAAACATATCAGAGTTTTTGGAAGCCTGGCATATGCTTATCCTGTATACCAAAACAGAAAAGAAACAAGCTGAGCAATAGAACTGAACAAATTATGTTGCTTGGCTATGCCCCTATTTATCTGCTTGCAATTTCTTTCTTTCAAACTGCTAGGTTGGCAGGAGCTGGGACAAAGATGGGAGCTCACTCTGTCCAGAGTAAACAGAAAATGAGGCTTGAAGAGAAAGAGGTTCTCACCTTGTGTGGACCTTTCTTCTCCTTCCACCCAGCCTATGATCATTCAGGTTATTGAGCATAAGGATTGTAGGAGGAAGGGAGAAAGAGAGGGCAGCATCATTTTATCTGGAAGCTCATGGCAGAAAGAATGGTGAGGTGGTGGGTTGAAAAAGCATTGCCTGGGAAACCAGCTGAGAGGGATTCCAAAGCCTTGAAATAAAAGGCAGGAAGCTGGGAGTAGATTTACTCCCATGAATCTGGTGGCTGGATTTCCTCTCTCATCTCTCTTTCATAGCAATCCATTTTGTTGCCGCCTCTAGCCGTTTCATTAAAATGCTTTGAGGCAGCAGCACCTGCCAGCTCTTCCCACTGCACATATTCTCACGACTTACTGCCTGCGCACTTACAGCGGCTTGCACTGAAAATGAAATTCCCTCCTCTCTCCTCACATTTATCATGGCTTAGTCCCTTAGTACATCTCTCTGCTCACCCTTACGGAAGATGACTGCTTTACAAGCACATTGCCTGCTCAACCGCCCCATCTCTCATTCCCTCTCCGGACACTGAAGTGTTGAGTGGTGTACCTGTAGAACAGGTGCTGCTATGAATCCTTTCCATCACCTCCATAACTGTCAGATTGGATATAATGCTCCCCCTCCCCCAGCAAGGCAGCATTCCAGAAAACTCATTTGTCCTTTTGGAAAAAGAAAGTATCAGTTCTCCATAGCATCGGTTATTCAGTGAGAGAACTGCTGGCAAGAAGAAAAGCAAAATTCATCAGGAGCTTTCCGGAAGTATGCCCAGACTTATAATTTATGGACTTCTCCTGTCCAGGTCTGGAGTGCTTCAGCACACATATCACAGCCAATATATGACAGATTGGCTCTGAAGAAAGAGCGGCAAGTAGAAGAAACAATACTGTTTTAACATAAGGAAGATTGGACCATTAAATTTATGTTATGAATTTGCTGTCCATTGCCATTAATGGTTGCTTAAAGTGTGTACAGGGGTGGGAGTAGGGTAAATAAGCAAAGTACTATTTTTAATTGCAACTGCAAAACTAAAAGCCCAAGCATTTCTCAGATGTGGTACAGAGTAATACCAGACTGTCTCATCTTACTATACCAAGCGGGGCTGTAGTGGCTCAGTGGTTAAGAAGCTTGCCTTGTTAGCTGGAAGGTTGGCAAGTCAGCATTTCGAAATCTGGGTACTGCATGGCATATTGAGTGCCCATCTCTGTCCCAGCTCTTGGGGATATCAAAGGAGCCTGATTTGGGAGTTCCCTGAGCAGAGTTTCTCCTGCAAAAATCCTCTCAACCCAGAATAATTTCTGAAATGAAATTATTATTAATATACCAAATGAGCTGATCCAAATTCTGGTTTGGACATTATGGACTTTTACTACGGGTGCTTCTTTTTAATAATGACTCACATACTTTAGTATGTATCAGACCTCTAAATAATCCTTTTAGCATCAGAACAAAAGAAGAGGGCTATCTTGTGAGATGAAAGTTTGACTGGGGTATTCATTTTGTTGTTGTTCAGTCGCACAGTCGAGTCTGACCCTTTGCGACTCCATGGACCACGTCATGCCAGGCACCTCTTATCCTCTACCATCCTCTGCATCCCGCTCAGCTCTATGCCCATTGTGTCAACAATGCCATCTAGCCATCTCATCCTCTGCTGCCCCTTCTCCTTTTGCCTTCAATTTTTCCAAGCTCGAGTGAGTCCTCTCTTCTCATTTGGGCACCTCTGCTTCAGATCGTTTGGATATTTTTCCTTAGGATATATCATGAAGTACCTCAAAATGTAGGAGCAATTCATCAGGTCTGTCCATTTGGTCGAAACTTGTCCCAGAAAACCATGAACAAAATAAAATGTTTCCATGTATTGAGATCTGCCCTTGTCCAAAATCTATTATCTGGTTCAAAACTGAAAAAAAATATTTATTTATTTATTCTTCAAATTTCTATTGACTCTGGGTGGCTAACAACAATTAAAAGCAAAATCAAAACTAACTAAAAGCCCTTAAAAACCACATTAAAATCAAAATAATTTACCCACTAACCCCATCCAATAAAAGAGAGAGAATATTAATTATATAAGCCACCAGGTGGGGGTCACCCCTCCATTGGTGCTCCACAACTGCCCTACCGGCCAAGTTTTCAGTTCTTTCCTAAAGGGCAGCAATTCCATCTGCAGCCGTAACTCTGTTGGCAGGAGGTTCCATAGGGCTGGTGTGGACACAGAGAAGGCCCTCCTTCTTGTGCTAGACAGACGAGCCCCACTAGCCACTAGCACCCAAAATGTGGCTCCTCCAAAATACAGAAAAGGGTGCTGCCTTTCCCAAAAGCATGTTTAAAGGAAATATCCATAAAACACATCATATTAAGAAAAAACTCATAAAATTTGCAAATATTAGGAAATAAAGGAACCAAACGTGTTTCTTAGGACAATCCTTAGCATGATTGTAGAAGGATGCACATATCAACCCAAAATAACTTACAGGTAAGGAAATGATACATTTGATAAAAGTAGACCTCTTAACTGTACTCATATCTAGTACAATCATTAGCCAACAAATTCCTTCCTCTCTCCCTGCTCTTCCATCTGGCTGACACTGACAAGAGGAACACAAAGTTTCCTGTATCACAGCCATGGAAACCAGGAAGCGTTGACCTCCTGAATAAAAGTAGCAGGAGATTCTTTTTTAATTACAGGACTCAACAGATAGCCTTCCAGGAAAATGAAATCTCTTTGGCACAGATCTCTTGTGTGTGCTTTGAAAGAAGAGATAAAAATGTAATTCTGTTTTCTTGGGAAGCTAAGAATGAGGTCTAATTAGACCCACGTTACAGGAATGAGTCTCAAGCAGCCCAGCCTAAAACGTGCTTTATTCCAGTTCATGTTTCTGAAAAAGGATGCATTTCTCTCTGTGTTGAGTTTCTGGCAAGAGCTGCTGAAGGGAGAAACAGAGAGCTTCCTCCCCTGCATTTAATTTGCTTTCCTTGTGGACCGCAATAGACAGGTTAGAGCAGGCCGGATCTGGCCTGTGGTGCCAAATCATCTGGCCTATGCTCCCCTCACCACTCCCAGAAGCAGAAGTAAAACGCACCTGTGCGATCACAAAACTCTGCCGTAAATGCACCTGTGGCTGTTGTAAATGCATTTATGACAGCTGTGAATGCATTTATGGCAGTGTTTTGCACATTCACCTGACCTGCCTGCTGAATCACCTGACAGGCCCACGGCCTGAAAAGTTTGAGCGCTCCTAGGCTAGAGCATCCTTCTGGGTGCAAAGGCACTTAGTGGATTTTTCATACTCTGTTTCCAAGATGCTGAAATGGTCCTGTTACTCAAGTTATCACCCATCTACAATGGAAGGGTTATAAAAGGTTCTTCTGTTCAAGATGGAAGCCCGCTTGGCCAACAATAGTTCTCTGGTCCTGGCTTATTCTCATTTTTGGCTCATTCCATGGCATTACTCTCACTTTGAATCTTTCCATGACACTTCATTTGTGATGTCTAGTTTCCACATAATGTCTTCCTCTGCATCAGCCCTTAGCAGCATCTACTTTATTTGATTGGGTGGGGGTGGGGGTATATCTACCCAAAATTTCAAGGAAGGCAACAGCTACTGCAGGGGTTCCCAACCTTTTCAAGCTGGAGGCTGGGTCATACTCTCTCAGTCAGTTTTGAGGGCTGAACACCCATTTTGCCCTGACTGCATGATTGGGGGTGGTGTGGTGTCCATTTTGTCCCAACAGCTTCAAAGGGGTAGCCATTTTATTTCTCAAATGCACCTGGAGGCGTAGGGAGCCACATGAAATGACACCAGGGACAGGACCTGGCCCACAGGCCTTAGGTTGGGAACCCCTGATCTACTCCATCCACAAGCTTCTGTGACCAAGGCATCTTGCACATGTACAGAGTGACAAATGGAAAGTACTCAGAAGAATTGAAATGGGATCTTAACACCTTGAATAGAGTCCTCTGTGAGGAGGAGGAGGAGTTTTAGGAAGAGCAAAGTCTTGAATAGCAAGTTAATCCTAGCTGTGTTGTTGATTTTAGTAGAATTGAGTCCTGAGGCACAAATTACCATGAGGCACACTGTCAGAGCCAGTGATAGCCTCTGATAAAGTGACATTGGACATCTGAAAATAAAATGTTTCTCACCCATACGTGTAGGTGGACTCAGAGCCAATTTTAGGAAAACCCCATAGCCAATGGCAATGGTAGATATTGCCTCTTTCCTTTTCTAAATACAGAAAAATTAAATAGAATGAGAATTTTGGGAACAAGGGCATGGGGAAGGGGGAAAATAAAGAAACATGGATGTGATGTACCAATATCAGAGGCAGCCAGGAACACTAGAAATCAAAGCCTCAAGCTGGCATATCGGTAAGTGGATAATGTGCCCAGCTCAGAATTCCCTATTGCATCGCCTTCAACACTTTCTTTAAAATCTCTCTTCCTTTCACAGTGACTTCTGTGTTTCCATGCTTATTAAGGCCCAATAGAATTAGATATGTGTTACCTGAATTTCAGACTCCATGACCTTAGAGCTGTAGGCATCCAGGCCAAAAAGTCTGAAATCATTTTATTTTTAATATTAAAGAACATTTTCACAGGCGGAAGCTTTAAAAATGAGCCAAAGACCAATTGTTTGATACATAATAAAGAAGTTTACTTGAATATCAAATTAAAATAAAAAAACCAATAATTTAATACAGATTTAAACAGGCAAAGAGCCTGTGGTTTTTGACTTATCTCTAGGCAGATGGTAAAGCCAGGAGAATAGGTAAAGTCTACTGGCTGCAGAGTTCAGTTCTATATGTTTCAGGGGCCCGAAAATAACTCTTACAATCTCAGTAAAACAAAGAAAGGAAGATCATGACTATTCAATTAAAATAAGTACACAGATTAAATAGTAAATGTTACAGTTTACAATCACAAAGGAAACAACTTTTGGAATTTCCCAGATCTCTGCATTCTTCTCTTGATGACTTCTCATAGAAGAGTGTTAATCCAAAAGATATCAGCAAACATCAGGAGAGGAAGTATTCAGCTCCTTTCCTTAGGCAAGATTATCAGATGTTCTCTTTAGCAGTGCAGGGAGACAGTATTGTATTCTGTATGCTTAATTGGTTTCTAGGTGAGACGTCACAATATCCTACTTGAAAATACAACAGAACATGTTAAAAATCAAAATATTACAGAGCAAGGGAAATACCGTACTACCTCGGATAACATTTACCTCGGATAACACTAAAATCGCAGAACGTTAAGTAATCTGGGGAGGAGAATTGGATCGAATAACATTAAGGTCCTATGGGATGGATCGGATAACAACCGCTAAAGCCTGTGCGGTTACAATGTATCTCTATGGAGCTTTAACATTATCCGTTCCATCCCATAGGATTTTAACATGCATCAGATAACACTAAAAATCGGATAACACCAAGACTTGTGGAACCAAGTCTTAGCGTTATCCGAGGTATTACTGTACCAAAAAAGAGACCCTTATATTAACATTTATACAAAGGGCAATTTAAGAACCCCCACTCATGATCTGCAGCTCCAGTTCTTCCAAGTCAGTCATGTTAACAACTAGCCCCTAAGGCAATTCACACCTTTTCTTCAAGGTAAACCCTCCCAGGACAATTGGCGACATTCTATGGTGTGAAGAGGAAATGAGGAAATTCTGGTTTGAATTGAAAAGTTTAAAGTACATTCCTAGGTTGAGATCAACCTTTGTAGTCACCCCATCAGCTAACAATCACTTGCTAGCAGTGTGGTGCTTGTGAACATGGAAGACTAAACTTGAAGTGGATGGCAAATTAAAATAATGAGAGAAGCATATTTTACTGAGAATTAAAGTATATATAATAATAAAAATATTAATTTCAAAATTAGGGTTACATATGGATACCACATCTTGCCAGTAGTTAGCGTGGGTTTAGAACCAAGCTGGAACACTACTGTTTTTTGGACTGATTCCTAGCATCAACACACATTTAAGCCTTTGGTCAGCTGGGAGTTTATAAAATCCACGAACAGTGGTCAGTTATGTCATTCTGTTAAATTTACCCAGCAGACTGAAACAGATCTATTTTTAGACTGTCAAAGCCCAGGTGAATAGCAAAGATAGTATTAGAAATTAGGACAAATTAGACCATTTTCTTCTTGAGTATTATGCTTCTGATATGGGCCATTAAAAAACACTTTCTCTACTGCTGCAACAATGGGATTACAGTAGCAAATTAAATCACCATCTGCTGTTGAAATGAGAATATGTTAGCCTGGTGATGTGCCATTAAGGCAGATTTCACTGAGCAGATTTCAGATACTGTTTCTTTAAATGCCAAAATAATGAATTCATTTTTAATGCCCATAAAGCATGAAATGTTCAACAGATACTACATAGGTCTGTGAGAAATTGGTGTGTGTGTGTGTGTGTGTGTGTGTGTGTGTGTGTGTGTGTACCATTTTTAAATTGGAACGGAGAAATCAGACTATTTATAGTCTCTATTCTGTTTCTACAATAACCCACTTTTTTAAAAAAAAAAAGGAAAGAAAAATGTACTTAAGCATTTAAATATGAAGTGGAACTATAATTTCTTCCAAAAAATTTATTCCAGCACCTTAAAAATATATTTTGTTATTTCAGATTTCATTTCATTTCATTTTTGTTCTTAGCTAATGTCTTCTTCCATGAATAAGCCAGATGTGAAACTGCCAAAATGAAGGCACCTTTTGGTGAGTCCATTCTGCTGTTCCTTTTGCCTGACCTAGTGTGAGAAAGATTAGCCAGCAACACAAAGTTCTTGTTACCAGGGTACACCCGATTGTGGTGCAAAAATAGCACAATCTTCAACAAGGCACTTTCTGTATGCCTCAATCAAAGAATTGTGTCTGAACATTAGAAAAATGTTGATAAAAGATTTATTGATTGATTTGATTTTCATCACATTTTACTCTCTGAAATTGGTATCTAAGACAGCTCATAGTATAATTATAAAACAAGTACAATCTAAAAATGATACAAAATATTCAAACATAATTAAATCAATTCTTATATCAAAAGAGGAAAATAGTTTAAAAACTTTTCAGTTAATAATAATCATAATTGGTATCATATTCTTCAAAGTCCTTATGGTTAGTAGTTCATCCATTGCCAAATGCCTGCCATTAACAGGAAAGTGTTTGTGTGCTTGTGAAAAGAACATCAAGAAAGTGGACAACTTCATTACTTTCGCAGGGAGTCTCTAATTTTGGGAAAAGCCACTGGTAAGGATCTGCCTTATGTACTCAATCAATGTGTCTCTGGTGGGACCATGAGAAGGATATTTCCTGCAGATCTCAAAAACCGCCAGGCTTGTATGGAAGGACATGTGTGGTGTTTTCGATGAATAGTTACATTAGTTCATGAGATATAGTTCAGGTCAGTTTGAGTAAGAATTTGGAGATACTGTATTACCCAAATATAATTTGCTGTGTGGAAACTCTACTTTAAATAGGAAAATCTAAATTCACTAACTTTGGGGTTTGACTTAATATCTTGTTGACGACGGCTGCAACTCGTATCTGAAAATGCATTTTCCCCTGATGCAGGAAAATTATCATTGGTGTGAATTTGTTTAAGGTGGATTCTAGCTTGACATGAAGTGACCCACACACTGTGATCACTGAGTCATCTCCTGTGGCATGTATTAAATGAGACATGCAGGATTTAACACCTGGACTGCAATGTACTGCTGCAGCCTTGAGGATATTGACAAGGTGTGCCTTCACAGCCAGTCCATCTGGCATGGCCTCTTCCACCTCTACGACCATTTGGAATCAGAGTTCCTCCTTTGCTCATTTTGCCATTGGACCCAATATGGTGGTTTCCAGTGGCATTGCCTCCAATGAGGGAACCATCACCCCATTTAAAGGGGCTCATCTGCCTGTAGTCATTGGCCCCTTTAGGGAGTCAGGTTAGTTAACCACCGCCTGACACTCAATGTTGAGTCACTGGCTATATGGTCTAATGGATGTGGTGTTGGGATGTCCACACACACACACACACACACACACACACAATAATATATTATGCAACAAACCCCATTTAATGTTTGTCTCTTGTCAAGTTTTTTTCTCTCTGCTAGTTTTTTGATTGGGTGAAGTGAAGTAATAGTCAGAGAATCAAGTGCCCTGTATTGGTTTTCTGTATTCAAATTCAACCTGCTATAACAGTAGACTGAGGCAATGTGTAAAAAAAGGCAGGTACAGTACTTGTAAATGGCTAATTGGGAAGCCCCCACCCTTTTTTGGATTTTCTTTGGTACGAGGAGATCATTAAGTAGCTAGTGTTGATTAATGTGAATTTTAATGGGCAGCTGCTTTAAGAAGTTAAGCTGGTGAAACGCCAAGGAAATGTCTAGAGGGAGAACTTGAGAAGTTTTCTCTTACAATTTGCATTCATTCCAAAAAAAAAAATTCATCTTAAAATGTTAGTTCTAATGAAATGCAACATTGCTTTCGTCAACCTTCCTAGCAGTCAGGATTGTTAATTTGAAAAATCTCACTTTTAGCTGAAAGCAGAGATGTCCAGTATTAGCATATTCGTTGTTGGCTGCAGTTCGTATCCGAGAATGCATTTTTTCCTGAAGCAGGAAAAATTCCACTGGCATAAATTTATTAAAGGTGGATCCCAGCTTGTCATGAAGTGACCCACACATTTTGATCATGGAGCTGCTTGCTGTGGCACATATTAAATGAGACATGCAGGATTTATTATTATTATTATTATTATTATTATTATTATTATTATTATTATTATTATTATTATTATTATTATTATTATTATTATTATTATTATTATTATTATTATTATTATTATTATTATTATCGGCGTCGGCGTCGGCGTCGTCATCATCATTTTGTGTTAGAAATTATTCTGGGTTGAAAGGATTTTTGGAGAAGAAACTCCTCTCAGGGAACACCCAAATGAGGCTCCTTTCATGTCCCCAAGAGCTGGGACAGAACTGGGGCACTCAATCTATCATGCAGTACCAGGGTCTCGAACTGCCAACTTGCCAACCTTCCAGCTAACAAGGCGAGCTTCCTAACCACTGAGCCACTGCAGCCCCTAGGAAAAGGGAGCCAAATGAGCTGGATTCAGCAACCTTAACAAAAATGGCAAAATGAACTCCATCTTAAGAATTTCAAGTGTGTACAAAAGAATGTGCACAATTTGACGTGAAGATGCTTAGAAATGAACTGAATTGGCAAAAGTGCACAGAATTACTTCAGTTAATTGAAAATGTGTACATTACCTTAAATGTGTATATTAGTAAAATTTTACAAAAACCTGCATGGAATTTCATGTGGAAAAATCCATTAATTACTGCATTCATACATGAACCAAGGATGAACATGCAGATGGTATAAACAAAAGGTACTAAAATAAAAATAAAAAAGAAATATATTTATATCCTTATTCATAGGCTCTGTGAGGCATTCCTGTCATGCACCTCTTCCTTTCCATTTGGGCAGTTGAATGGTATTTGTTATTAGAAAAAAGAAGGAATTCCCTCCCGCTTGCTCTGTCCCTGACTGGAACATAAATACACTAGGGTGTCTAGTGATTCTGGGAATCAGAATGAGGCTTTTGAGAAGGAGAGGAAGGGAGTGGAAGGGTTCCTGTTACCAATCACAGACAGAACCGGACAAGCTATTTTGCAAGCCAAACTGGTCCTTCAAGCTGGAAGTTCGCCTTCCCTTGACCAAAGGGGTATTCATTTACAGCACAGCCAAGATACATTAGACATATAAGCCTAATCCAGTTAGTCTTCCTCAGAGAAAATGAAAGGTTCATGGCCTGAGTCAGTGCTAAACTTTGACAGAGATGAGTTTCTGCAGAAGTGTTTGTTACACACTCAAGATCTATAATTCTTGGATACCAAAGGATACATACCCATCTGTGAACTAGTGCAAGACAGAGTCTATTTATATTACACATAGTTTAATCCACTTTAATTTAACATCATGGCTCAAGCCCAAGGAATCCTCAGATTTATCATTTGGTAAGGAATCAAGGACTGTTCACTATTTTTTTGGAGGAGAGCACTGAAGCAAAGAATCCTAAATCCTTCACCAAATAAGTAATTCCAATGTTCTGTCAGATGGAGCCATGGAACATAAAGTGGTATCAGAGTGCACATATACTCTTAATTTTCATTATCCCCATACTTGGCTGCCTACAGCCCAGCTCTGATACAGCGTCAATAACTCTGGGGCACATTGTTTTTTGACCAGTCACCAATCATCACTACAATTGCAACAGCGGCTGAAAAACAATGCCTAAACAGAGTAGTGTAATTAAAGATAGGCTTGGAACATGTTCTGTTTATGTTCTTTTCATGTTCAGTGTCAAGGGAACAAAAGGCATCATTCACACTTCACTGGAGATATTTTAGACTAATACTAAGTTAAAATCAAAATGTGTAGAAACTGCCGAATTAGCCTGGTATCTTTAAATAATACATATATAGACTTTCAGCTTCCCTGGTTAAAATTCAGCACATCTATTCTTTCAGCTCCTTCTTGTATGGCTCCAGTATTGTAAGTCTCACCTGCAACACGTTCATTTTTGAGCCTTTTGTAAACAGGCGGCATGATTTCTTTTGGTGTGAGTGGGGAGGAAAAGATATTTGTTTCAAAAATCATATTGCAGGTCCATTTTGAAAGGGCAACTTTGGAAAACAAAATGATGCATTGCAGGTACCTGCGTCCTAAAGCTCGTTGTTTAATAAATAAGTAAATCAATCAATTTATTGCTCTCCTCAGGTGGTAGAGTTGTATGAATCTATGAGTATCACTCCAAAAGAGGGCTTACTATAGGGCTTACTATAGGGCAAGCTAGAGCAGCAAAAGTCTTTTAAAAGGAATACTCAGGCTGCTTTGATGTTAAAGATGAATTCTAGTGACAGTTTTGTCCCTCCTGGTTCAGTGTTTAGACTGAAAATGGTTACATGCAGAGAAATGTGTGGAATTCAAATGGAAAGGAGCAGAGTTATGGGTGAGACACACCTTCTGCAGAATGATTCATCCTAGCTTTATATGGAGCGTAAACCTTGTCTTGGTTCATCCAAAAAGACTCAAAAAAGGAAACAATGCAGAAATGCAGGAGTGTAAATATTGGGAGCCAGGTTGGGTTGGTCTCTGGAAAAAATGCTATACATTTTCTGAAACAGAATTTTCTGCATATGTTGAAACACTACTTGCCATGTTAGCCTTTCACTGAAAGCAAGATCTTCTGAGAAGGTTAGATAATTCTCAGGTTGCTCGGTCCTCTTGCTATGACAGTTAATGAATAGATTTTGTTCTCATTTCTATCTCAGCAAGTGGGAGACACTCATTAATGCAAAAAGGGCTATCAAGGCAGCAAACTGCTCCTCTCACATTCCCTTCACCACACAGCTCTACAAAATGACTGGAAAAACAGCTGCAATGAGCTGCATATACAGTGTGCTGACTTCAATTTGAGCCTTCTCTAGGACTGCAGTGGCTCAAGCAGCTAAGACGCTGACTGGAAGGCAAAAGGTCAGCAGTTCGATACCCAGATACTGCATGACAGAATGAGCTCCCGTTTCTGTCCCAGCACTTGCCAACCTAGCAATTCGAAAGCAAGAAATTAGAAGTAAATAAATAGGGACCACTTCGGTGGGAAGGTAAACAGTGTTCTGTGCGCTCCGGTGTCTAGTCATGTCTGCCACATGACCACAGAAACATCTGCAGACACAGACAGTGCTGGCTCTATGGCTAAGAAACAGAGATGAGCACTGAACCCTAGAGTTGGATATGACTGGCTTCCGAACAAGGGAGACCTTTACCTTTTAGTGCTTCAGTGGATTCGAGTGTCAAGGACAGATCTTAACCCTATATGACAGTGGGGATTGGGGGGGTGGTGGACATCAGCTGTCCATCATATTCTCCTCGGGTGCTAGCAGATCAGACTACACTTACTGAATTATTTTTATTGGCATTTCCTCAATCCATCTATTTAATGCTACAAGTGCTGAGTAGGATCTAAATGGTACGTTGTAGTTCTGTTCCACCCTAGAGATAAAGAGCAGTTCCTTGCTACTGAATCATACAAATGTTCCTGATATAGTTCAAAGTTGCATATTTGTCTAAAGACTGTGCAAAGACTCATTTGGAACCTTCTCAAATCATGATTTTCATCCACATTCGTCCTTGGCAAAGTCATTAAAGATATACCAACTTGATGAAACCTTTTTGCAGAAGATAATAATAGTAGCAAGAGCAGAGCTAAGGGGAGAGATTCAGATGTATATTACAACTGAATTTCAGTCATGTTTTTGATGCAACACCAAAGAGCTCAAGCATTGCTCAATGGAGATGAGTTACTGAATAATTTTAAAGAGATGCATGTTCAGTATCAAAGGAATCTTACAGATGGGAATGGTTTGCAATAAGAACAGGGAGTAAAATACTACAAAGTTTGGTTTAGTTTCTGTTACAATAGTTCTCAAGCAACTTAGAAAATGTCACTTGGATTAAGGTGACAAAATGTGCTTTAAAGACAAAAAAGGGGAATAGCTGATTTTATGTGAGCAGAAGGGCTCTAGATTCACAATGGCACAGATAAGTGCTTTATAGATCTGTTCAATAGAAGAAAGGGCAGAGATGATGAATAACAGAAGCATTATGAGTTCTGAGTGATTTGGTGCTACAAAAGAATACACACTGAAGAAACAGGAGAAATTTGTCACTCAGCAAGAGCAATTGTGAGCAAGTTGAATATTCTATGATCAAATCTAACGGCTAAATTGAGGATGTTATGTATACATATGTAGTTATCACTAAATTCCCTTTTTTCTTTCTTTTAAACCTATTTTAGGATTTTCAAGCATTTCCACAAAAGAAAAATGTTGGAAAGCGATGATGGGTCTGCCTTGATTTTATGTTTCTTCAAATTCCTCCTTTTTACTTCTTGATCTTTTTTTCTGACTGCTCCATTTTTTCTTCTCCTCCTGAAAATTCATTCAGACTTTAATAAATGTATCCTTATTTTCCACATTTTACCTAGTGTAGTATCAGAGCCACTTTGTCACTTGAGCAAACACACCATCTCTAGTTTTTGTACCACAATGCTAGCCTACCCCGCTCCCCGAGAAGAGGAGATGTATTGGGTGTCTCTCCAGAACTAAGACCAAGCTTATGCTTTCAAAAAAGGGAGAAAGTGAATAGGAATACAATACTGTTTATTCTCTTAACAGTCACAGATTTTGGTGTCCTCTAGGGGTTTTTTTTTTGTGCCCATGGGGAGAAGCCCATTACTCTATTTTATTTACATCCCTGTGTACAGTACACATTTCCCAACACTGACTAAACCATGATGTATTTTTCCTCTAATTGCATATACAGTAATACCTAGGATAACGCTAAGACTTGGTACCACAAGTCTTGGTGTTATCTGATTTTTAGTGTTATACGATGCATGTTAAAATCGTATGAGATGTATCGGATAACATTAAAGCTCCATAGAGATACATTGTAACCACACAGGATTTAGTGGTTGTTATCCGATCCATCCCATAGGACCCTAACGTTATTCGATCCAATTTTCCTCCCCAGATTACTTAATGTTATGCGATTTTAGCGTTATCCGAGGTAAATGTTATCCGAGGTATTACTGTATATTAGCTATTTGTAGGCCCATAAGCCTCACCATCAGAGGAAGTGGACTTGATCCACAAAAGCACACATTAAAATAAACCACTTAATTTTTAAAGTGCCACAATGTTCCTGTCTTTATTTTTTTTAAAAAAAAAACCAAACAAACTGTTGTGTTTCTTGTCTGATACAATTTGAGATATTAATTTAATTTAACTTTAATTTATTTTAATAGATTTATATACCGCCCTATCCAATGGGCTCTGGACGGTGTACACAAGTTAAAACCAATATAAAACTATTTTTAAAACCCTTAAAAACATAGCAATATTACCCCTGCTGTGCCATTTACTATCTAAAAACAAATATAAAATATACAAAACTTAAAATTAAAAAAATAATTACAGGAGGGGGGAGCCTCAGATGAGCCAGAAAATGGAGCTTGTTGACAATCCCAGCCCCCAGACCCATATTGCCGACCACATCTTCAATTATTTCCTAAATGGTAGCAACTGGGCCTGGAGGCGTAGTTCTACCGGGAGGAGGTTCCATAGTGTGGGGGCTAAGACTGAGACAGCCATTTTCCTTGTACTGGAGAGGCGAGCCTCCCCAGCTTGAAGGGTGCCCTTTTGGTCTGTTCTCATGGGATGGGTCAATATCCTAGGGATGAAGTGGTCCCTGAGGGATCCAAGCCCGCTACCATGAAGGGTTTTAAAAGTGACAACCAGCACCTTGAATTGCACCCAGAGTCATATAGGCAGCCAATGCAGCTCCCACAGCAGTGCCAAGGCATGGGCAAAATGACTACACCCCACCACTGTGCAGGCTGCCACATTCTGGACCAACTGCAATCTCTGGATGGTCATATGCAAATGATACTGCCCTAATGGCCAACCTTCTAGTTGTCAAGTTCAAGTTCAAAGTTCAATCACTAAGCCACTGCAGTCCCTAGGCTGCTAGCAGTCCCTAAGCTGCTAGCAAAATATAATTACTGTTTTAATTTCTTAAGTGACTTACACAATTGCAGATACAGTCAAACCTCACATAAAGAGCGCCTCGCTTAAAGAGTACCTCGCATAAAGAGCAGAATTTTCTCTGAATGTTCGCTTCGCTTAACAAATAAAACCAACCAAAAACTCGCTTAACAAATAAATTGGAGGTCGCAATCCCCCCTCCCATTGGTCATTTACAATGGTGTTTCACTTAAAGAGCAAACTCGCTTAAAGAGCAATCCTGTAGAACGCATTATGCTCTTTAAGCAAGGTACAACTTTACTGCATTTTAAAGGTAAAGGTCACCATTGCTCGAAAGCAAGTTGTATCCGATTTTAATTAAAACTATAGGGGTAAAAGCAATAATAGTATTGTAAGCTCTAGATCAGACACATATCTCATGTTTGTGTCTATGTTTTCATAGATTTATTGTGGGTTATAAATGATAAGGAGCTTTCCAACTTTGTTGAATAAAGTTGTTCTGGAGATTAAATACAGTACATGAATTGGAATGATGAAGGTGGATTTTTTCATATTTTAATCTCTTCCTCAGGATCCCAATGTTCATTTAACATACTCTCCAAATAGACAATTTTATTCACTCTTCCAACTTCTTGTGTTCCTGCCATTAGCTTGCAATGAGTTGGTATTTGGCTTATAACCAGATATTTTGTCTTCTTTGAGTTGATATCCAAACCATATTCTGTGCTTGAAGCTCTAACTTGATCCAGCATCAACTAGCTGGCTGGAAACTCAACATCAAAGAAACCAAGATCATGGCATCTGGTCCCATCACTCCCTAGCAAATAGAAGGAGAAGAAATGGAAACAGTGAGAGACCTTACCTTCTTGGGATCTAATATCACTGGAGAGAGTGACTGCATACATGAAATAAAATGACACTTACTCCTTGGGAGGCAAGCTATAGAAAACTTAGCACAACAAAAAGTAGAGACATCACCCTGCCGATGAATGTCTGCATAGTTAAAGTGATGGTCTTTTTAGTAGTAATGTATAGCTGTGAGATCTGGACCATAAGGAAAAGTGAGTGCAAAAGAATAGACACCTTTGAACTATGGTGCTGGAGAAGACTTTTGAGAGTCCCCTAGATTGCAATGAGATCAAATCAGTCAATCTTAAAGGAAACCAACCCTCACTGCTCCTTGGAAGGCCAAATACTGAAGCTGAAGCATTTTGACCACCAAATGAGATGTCTCACTGGAGAAGGCCCTGATGCTAGGAAAGATTGAAGGCAGTAGGAGAAGGCCCACCCCACCCCACCCCCAACAGAGGATGAGGTGGTTAGATAGCATTGTTGGTGCAGTGTGCATAGATCTGGTCAGACTCTGGAAGATGGCAGATGACAGAGGAGCCTGGGGGCTATGGTCCCTAGGGTTGCAAAGGCTCAGACTTGCCTGTATGACTGAAAAACAACAAATATATTTGGAGTCAGAAAGAGATTGAACTAGGCTGAACCACTCAGATTGAATAGACAGGTAGACTAAACTTCACCACAGCCAGTGGGAGAGCGTGCTCAGTAGTTATACAGAGTGAAAAGAAGTTACTTTTGGAAGGAAGAAACATTCAGCCTGCTGACTGGTTGTTTAAATTCAAACTAGGCAATGACTACGTTTGTTATATGCTGGCCCTTTCCATCTCCATGTTATTATGCAAAACAAACACAAAACAAACAAAAAGCATGGTGGGATTGCCTGCTGTACGTTCAGCACACTTTGCCCCGGAGAAAAGAGGCAAGAATGAAATGAACATCTGAAATTGTTGATACTCTTCCCCAGTAGCAATAAGCCTTGTTGGGCTTAATCTAGACTTTACAGATGTGACTGTGAATGGGTTGGGCTCACAGATAGGAAAAAAAAAATGTGAAGGTTTTCAGAGGATATATTTCAATACAGCACGAGAGACAAACCTGGTAGATTCCCCCCCCCCTTTTCTACAGATAAGAATAACTTCAAGAGACATTGAATAAGGGCTGTGGTACATGAGGGGAAAGGTTATACTTTCTGCCATCACAGTACTGTTCCCCAGTCCACTTTACAATTTTGCTCCTTTGTATAAAAAGGCACGAGGAATGCTTCATCACATGTCTCACACAATATGTTTGTGCTGGCCTTCGCCGAGAGTTCCTTTAGACATAACTGCCAGCTCTCATTTGCTATCACACACCATCCCCAATAACCTCTCCACAGAAATAGCCATCAGGAAAGTCAGTCAGCAGATGACAGCCATGTGTAGGAGCAGACTTTCTTTATGGGTTGTAAAGCTTAATGCCTGCCCTGGCAGCAGTTTCCTCCTCCTCTGCCTCTCTCCCCTCCTTCCATTCCACAGAAACTACAAAAGGACCCTGCTGGATGGGGAATTCGAGGAGCTATGGAGCAAAAAATAAAATTTCCAAGCTACAGAAAATTATGAGATGAGATAGCACCAGCAGATCTCTCTTCATCCTTGGATTATTATTTATTTATTTTTGTCACTGGTGGGTTTATTGAAAATGAGCATTAGAATAGAACCCTGTATAACAAAAATAATTCATTCTATGAAGCACTTAGTTATACAAAGTTTTTTGTTATGTGATGCATGCATCATACAACGAAAATCTCTATGGGGAAAATCGTGCATCGAAAAAAATTGTTGTACAATTTTTCCCATATAGATTTTTGTTGTATGATTGTTTTCCCCATAGAGATGAATTGCATCGTATAACAAAAATTTCAGTTATACAAGCACAATGTTTTTCCCCCCAAATTTTCTTCCTTGTACAATTTTTTTCTTGTATGATGCATTCGTTATGTGGTGTTCCACTGTACTATCCTGGCAGAATGAGGACAAAACATAGAAGCCTTCTCATTTATTTAATCTCTATTGTAATAGCACCATGCATATGTAGAGAAGTTAAATACCTTAAAGAGTAGGGTGATTTATTACCTACCAGATCACTGGTCAACACAATTTTTCTGGCATGAGGTACTCTAACAATTATAAGGTAATTTTGAGGTGCTGATTCTGAATCTGGCATCAATTTTTTTCTAGCACATCAGGTTTTTGAGATCTCAAATATTGCAATATACCTACAAACAACAAATTTATCATCATATTCGCCGAGCTAAACAGACATATGGACCTAATAAAATAACATCCAATATGCAATACTTTATTGAACAAACATATATAATTATGAACTGAAGCACAAAGTTGAGAGTGAAAGCATATTAACATGTAAGAATTGAAACATTAAGACGAAAATACTGTATGTACAAAAAGGTAAATTGACAATATCGACCTTACATCGCCATGAATGACCTTTTCTTGGGTGCTCTGCAATGTTCAATGTGTGTAATGTCTCTCATCAAGGACCAACAGTAATCTGCCATCATGTTGGTGTTCCATCGGCCTTGGTAACATTCTTCCATTACCTTAATGTCTTGATAAAAACGTTCACCATGCTCTTCGCTCTCTGGAAAGTTGGCCAAGTGACTATGTAAATAGTGAATCTTGATACTCATTCTATTTCCAAGTGATTGAAAACTCAAGAGCAGCTCCTCCACAATCTCTCGATAGTTGTCCGCTTTCTTGTTGCCAAGGAAATTTTGAACAACATCAGTGAATGCATTCCAAGCTCTAGCCTCTGCCGCCATCATTGTTGGAAGAAAGTGTGGATCCCTGATGAGAGTTCTAATTTGAGGGATATCAAATATTTCTGCCTTTTCCTTCTCCATGCTGAGACCTGGAAAGGCTGTACATATATAGCTGAAGCAGTTTCCAGTGCGATTCGGGGTTTTGATGAATTGCTTCATTAACCCAAGTTTTATGTGCAGTGGAGGTAATACAATTTTATTCCTATCGACCAGAGGCTCATTTGTAATGTTCTTGTCACCAGGCATCAAACTGATTCTTGGTGGCCAGGTCTTTTCCACCCATTGTTTTACTGTAGCCCTACTGTCCCAATAGCAAAGGAAGCAAGGGTATTTGGTGCAACCTCCTTGCTGGCCCAGCAAAACATTTATCATTTTCAAATCAACACAGATCACCCATCCATGTGTGTAATCCAATCTATCCAGAATTGTCTTTATATTGCCATAATCTTCTTTTATTTGTATGGAGTGTCCTATTGGGTTTGAACCAAATATATTTCCGTTGTGCAATAGCACACATTTTAAACTCCTTTTACTACTGTCGATAAAAAGTCTCCATTCACTAGAATCATATGTGGGCAGTCCTATATGGAGAAGAAGCCATTTAACATCATTACAATAAACAAGTGGACCATCAGATTGGAAGTACTTTCTCAGTGCTGCTTCTCTGTTATGATAAAAGGAGACACTAGTGCCAGGTCTGAGTAGTCCTTTTTCTTTCAGCCTGAAAGCCAACAATTCTGCAGACTGCTTTGGAAAATACAAATCTCTTACCAGATCATTCAATTTAGGTTGACTAAACAGAATAACAGAATCTGCACCAGGTTGGAGCATCATTATCCTCATCATGTGTAGTAGAACCAGATGAACTGTGGGATTCAACATCAATCTCCAGTAGCTCTTTATATACAGGCACAGGTATTTCCTCACAGTGTCCAACTGGTCGTTTGGCAGACGGAATATTGGGGTATTGTATGTGGTGTCTGTTCTTTTTATTGAAACCTTTGACATTGACAAGACAAAAGTAGCAGTCATCCACATGGTTCCTTGGTTCTCTCCAAACCATCGGCACACCAAACTTCAGCTTAGAATTCATTCCTTTAGACCATGACCACAATGTTTCAACATAGGTTTTGCACACTGTATGAGGAGCCCAATGTTTGTCTTGGTCTCCCAGTGGTACTTTACAGTAGGCAAGATACACCCTCTTGACAAAGGTAGTGATGTTGCACTGTTGATCCCACAAGGTGAAGCTGCCACAGATGTAACAGAAGATATCTGCATCATTATGGCATTTCCATCTTTCAGATGTTGTGTCCATTGTTATATCACAAACTGCACTAAAAATATATACATAAATAAGGTTATCTACATAACATCACATTATAATCACTAATTTGATCACTATAATTCTACAACTAACTCGCACCAACATGCAGTCAGGAATGACAATTGGGTTGGCCAATAGCATAGAAATGTGATGTGATATAGAGCAAATCTGAGATCATATTTGTAATCAGCAACCTGAAATTAGTATAAAACAACTGCAAAAGCTCATGCCAGCATTTTTTTTTTTTTTGTATAACTGTGAATTGGTCAGTATATTCTAGTTTTGTTAAATTTGACTGTAATGGACCCGTTACTCATGAATAGAACTTTAGTTTACCATAGGTGGGCCACCTGAATTGATGCCTCTCTTCCTCACTAATCAATCTAGGATTTTAACTTGCCTTCTCATGTGTCTTGACCTGAGTCCCAGCTGCAAGTAACATAGCACATAGGAAATTAAACCACTCCCGGTCATCTTCATGTATTTAAAAAATATATTGTAGGTAAAGCCACTTACAGATTTCTTTGTTTCATGAAGCAAAACAAGTCTAGGCAATGAAGCAATTTTAAATCAGTAAGCATATTGAAAACAATAAAAGCCTGACTAAGTGTGGAGGGCCCAAAGAAGGGCTTCTCCCTCTGTTTTAATAGACTACATGTTTGCTCAGTTCACAGTACACCCATAGAACTACTTACTAAACATGACAAAGATCAAAGAGAAAGTCCTTTCTCCTCCTTGTCCTTTTATGTCCTTCAACAAGTTTCACCCTTAGGATGACTCCAGCCAATCACAGTATCACATGCCTATCACAAATTAGGTTTCAATTCTCCAAGAAAGGGCTAGCATGTTTTGACTATCAATCTTTCTTTGGAATGCAACATATCTCCTCCTCACCTCAGAAATCTCCATTACAGATTGAAAGAAAACAAAGGCCCCATTCTAATCATGACATTGACCAGCAGAGGTTCTCCAAGGGTTCAGAAAGGATTATCTCCTAACCCTGTTTGAGGATCTTTGGTATTCCATCTTTCTCTCCTCTCCAAGTATTAACCAGCTCCAGCCCAGGCTTAGCTTTGAAAACTATATGAAATTGTTGTGTTCAGTATGGAATGGTATCTTCCTCCTGACACTAAAACCAGAGTAAAACTATTATTAGAGAACCACTGTTGGGCTAGGATTCAACCATGTTCGAGTCTCCTCTCAACTTCATAAATTTATAGGGAGGTAGCAATGGTAAACTTGAACATTTCACATAGTTAAAAATCCTCCTAGGGTTGTCATAAGTTGTAGGAAGTATGAAGGTACCATTTTGTCTATTCTAATTAAATAGTGACATTTTGTTTTAATTACCAGTTTCAATTTTCTCCTGCCGCCTTACTTTTTAAATAAGACAGTGTAAATAACTGTGGGTTCTATCTCTCTTTCCATTTGTGTTTGCTTGAATATTCACATACATTAAGAGTTGAAAAATTGCAATTGTTGTTCTAGCAGGTGCTTTAACACCTGCAACTCCTGTTGCTCTGCCTTTATTGTGTGTTACCACAAGCAATCCAAATGTCTGCAATTTTGTCAATATTTGTCAGCAGTCTCTATCTTCTCCCAAATATGGGAAGTCTTCCCACCTGTAAGAAGCCTTTATAGCTGCTTGACTTTTCCTAGCAGAGGGAAACAGAGAACATCATTAACCAAGGTAATGTATTCAGAGAAGACTAAATGAAGGTGTTTCTACAATGTGTTTAACACATTAAATTACCCAGGCATGGGAAGTGGTGGCACTTAAGGTGTTAGATTCCAGCTCCCAAGAATCCTAAGCCATCTGTGGAATGCTAAGTGATGATGGGAGTTATGGTCCTAAACACCAGGAGGGGAATAGATTCTACATATCTGGAGTAAGTGCTTTTTTACTCCCTGTGTACTTTGTATATAATGTCTACTGTTTTGTGTCTTCACACTTACATGATGTTCCAGAATGTTTTCTCTATTTCATTTCAACACTCCTTAAGATCTGTGTAGGATTTAGGCTAATGCAGTGTGACCTATGTTATGAGATATCCCCAGGAGATAAAGTTTCATTTAGCCCAGGGACTGAAAAGGTTCTGAGTAAGACTTCTTATAGCCACGGTTCTGCAGTTTAAAGATACTACATAGCTGGCTTACAGTGCAAATCTCACTCAAAAATACAATAGTTTTAGGAGTACAATTATGCACAAGTATTTTCTACCACCCAAAATCTCTTTCCATTCTCTCAGTGACAATAGACATAACCTAATATATTGACTTATCTCAAAGGCCAGCCAACAGGATGACCTGCCGGGAAAATTATGCTGACTAAGGTCTACTGGCAGAAGAGAGAAAAGGGGAGTAGAGAAGAGGCAGTGTATGGAAGGAACCGAGAGACATATCTACCACACTGGCGCAATGTGAGGTCAGAGTAAGATTAGACCTAACTAATTTTTAGCATTCCTAGGTTGGAAGGAGTTTGGATTGAACATAGCTTGAGCTGACCTTGTGTCCTTCAGCTGGCTCTTGGCCATCTTTGCCATTTAGAATTGCATTCTAAATCTTCTGCTGCTATCTATAATATGATCATCTATAATAATTTATGCACCCTTATTCTATTGTACTTATATCCAGTCAAATAACTACAGAAAGAAACTACATCCACCAACAATTAACAAAGTTTTTTTCCTTTCTCTCTGTTTCATTTTAGAACCCATATATTTCTGGACACTTTGTTTGTTGTCCCCCCCCCACACACACACAATGATTTATAATTCTGCTTTTCAGATTTTGCTGTTTATTCTTACAATCACACATCAGCTGCACTTTCAGCATAGTATTGTGCAGATCTTAATGCCTATAGCCTGAGGTCTTTGCAATATGGGTGTGAACCGATTTCATACTTCACACAGTTAACTGGGGAAAAACAACTACAGTGGAACCATGTATAACGAGTGTCCCCCTACAGCAAAGAAATTGTACAACGAAAAAAGAAACCCAAAACATGGTGCCCTGTACAAGGAAAAATTTCTCTATGCGATACAGACTCCCTATGGGGAAAATCATACAACAAAAATCTCTATGGGAAAAATTGCTTAGCAAAAAAAATGTTGTATGATTTTTCCTATAAATATTTTCATTGTATGATTTTTATTAGTTTAAGAAAAAATGGTACAACAAAAAATTGCACAATGAAAAGCCCTGTATAACAAATTATCTTGGTTATATGGGATTCCGCTGTATATAAAATTTCACAAAGGTTTATCCTTAATATAAATTCTGGGAATTATTCTCAAAGCCTGTTTATCTGTCAATATATTAAATGGGTGGCTTCCCATTTCTGTCCTTCCCAAGGGCATTGTTAGATTTTAATTAACATTTGTTGTTAAAAAATCATTGAATTAAGAGTGTAATGTAAGTGTGATTATTACTGTGAGCTAATTATAGCAGCTACGGTCATAATACCAACATTTAATTGCATACAAATGATTCAAATCTGAATTTACTAAAAAGAAGATTGCCTACATCCATGCCAATTATCGAGCAAATTCAACCCAGCTCTGCTTCAGTCAGGAAGAAGGCCAAAGATGGCCAGTATAATAATGATGTGCATGCCTCTGGCTTCTGCAGACCATAATATACACAAAAGCTGAAGATGAACAAAGGCTATATTTGTCAATGTCAGCTTGAAGAACATAGTATTTTACTATTTGGTCAATCAGACTTTCTTACAGACAGTCCAATCCTGTACAAGCCTGTTCAAAAGTAGGCTTATCTTTTCCTTGTAAATGAGGGATGAGGATCTGTTACATTCTTCACCTCAGCAAAGAGGATAGCAAAGAATTTGCACGTAATCTTAATATTGTGGCAGTGGCAAGAACAAGGTTCCACATAATTGTCCAAGTGGTTTCTCTCACCATGCCATAGTAATACTTCAATGCTTGATTTGTGAGGTGTTCTCACTAGTCCCCAACTAAGCCCAATGTTTGCCAAAGCCCACTTTCTGTTCAACTGGGCTTGGACTGCCCTCAGTCCAAATCTGGTTCCAACCAACTGAGCCCAACCCCCATCTTGTTACCCAGGCGTGACTCATCTGCTCCGTACTTCTCTCCCCCAACTATAATATCACCACTTACCTCTCTGCAGGCTCTTGGTGTCCAGCTGCTGGTGCTTTCATCAAGCATGCCACAGGGCATGGGGTGAGGGCAGACATTCTGCTCAGGTCCTGTGGAGCATTCTCCTCACAAGTGTCTACGAATTTGCTTGGTCCAAACATCCCACATCAGTTGATTAAATGACTTTAATGATTATTCTTGTCATCCTTACTGCACTGCAAGTTACATGGTTTACATCTGGGTTTACTCCAAGATTAACCATGTGGGAATGAAAGCCAGAGCTCTGATACATCTGGCACAGTGTTTCCCTATAATCTGTAGCATTTTGTGGAAGTATGAAATTGGTATTGAGATCTTTGTTTTGATTGTGCTTTAGCATTGGACTTCTATTTAGTTGTTTAAGAAATGTGTACTTTGTCTCTCTGTGAGCATCAGCATCAGCTCTCCCAGTGGCTTAGAGGTTAAGGCACTGAGCTAGAGACTGGAAGGTCAGGTTTTGATACCCAAGAGCTGCACTTGGGGACATGAAGGAGCCTCATTCGGGTATCCCCTAAAAGTCCTTTCAACCCAGAGTAATCTCTGACACAAAACAACATGAAGCATCTATGCCAAGTGCCAGGGCAGTGGGCACAACCTCCTCAGTCATTGAATCCATGGGCCCCAGACTAGAAGAGTGAGTTAAATCCACTTTTATTGGCTTTGAGTGGGTAGTTCTGGAAAGAGCAAAAGCAAATCCCCCTCCCTGCCCATTTGTCCACTGGAGAGCTGACTTCTGATCATTAGCCACTTGAACAGTTCTGTGCTCTTAGGCTCTCCAGTGGGACCACAAGTACAAAAATTGATCTCCATCAGGGGGGTTGTATACTTGACCCACCATTACCCTTTGGAATTTGCTGGGCCCTGTTATAGTCACTGCTGATAATTGCACTGGTGCTGTTGTCTCAGTGCCTCTTCTGTGTCAAAGTCTTGGTTGGCTGTTTCAGCTCTGGCAGCAACTCAGGCATGAGAGTGGCTGACAGGAAAGACCCAGGCATGACCAGGCAGATACACCAGGATCCCTTTCCATTGATCCTCCATGTGTAATCCTATACAGTAAAACCTCACATAAACAGCACCTCGCTTAGAGACTAACTCGCTTAAAGAGCAGAATTTTCTCTGAATGGTTGCCTTGCTTAACAACTAAAACCAACCAAAAACTCACTTAACACCTAAATCAGGGGTTGCAATCCCCACCACCAGAAGTCACAATTGGTCACTTACAATAGTGTTTTGGTGCAAACTTGCTTAAAGAGCAGTCCTGTGGAACACATTATGCTCTTTAAGTAAGATACCACTGTACCCCCTTAGCAAAGAGGCCAACTCAGATTCCTCCATGGAATCATCACAAGCTCCATCTTCTTCTGAGTCCCTGGTTGTGATTCAGGATCTCTTCTCTCCTCCATCAGCCTCCTCCTTCTTGGCTACCACCTCTGCCACCTTTTCCAGTTCTATCATCCCCAGCATATGACAGAGCCTCTCCCCCCACCCTCCAAGCCTTCTCCCCCAAGTGAATCTAACCACTGGTCTGCTTCTCTCTGCTCTGGTGCCCACTAAGATTTGGCAATTGTTGTCTCCAATGGGCCTTCCAGAGGAATGCAAGGCCAGATGACCTGCCAGGGGCACCAGTGTGACCTTCCCTCACACCTTCATATAATAAAGGGAATGAGTGAATAAAACAATGAATGAATTCATATACGGTAGAGATAGCACAATATAAGTAAAACAGTGCAATTGCCTGTTGCTTGCATAGTAGTTGCAAGTTTCCTAGGATCAATTTGGGCAATAATTTAAGACTCCCAATGCAAACAGTGTCCCTTTAAGGGTTATCTGCTTGTCCAATCACAAGTTTGTTTCACTCCGCAAGTTGCAAATTGCCAGGTGATATATGTGGATTTCATTTGCAAGTCTGATTGCCATGAGGGAATTGTTTGTATACAGGGAAAACAATGCAGTAGCTAGAAATATGTAGCTAAACTAATGTCACCCCAACCCACTTCCAAATTCCAGCCATTGATGTCACCAGAATCCCAAGCTTCTTAGGTACTAAGCCTCACAGTTGGTCTCTTGCCCATTCATTGTATTTCTAGCTCTCCATTTTGAAATGATCCCTAGAAATCTGTTGGCTTGGTTCCTTCATCTGTTAGGTCATAAACCTAAACTGAAGATCTCTAATTGTGTTCATTAGCTTGCAGTACTGCATTTTTGCCAAGGTTCAGTTTCCTTGTTTTCTCAGAATGTTACACTTCCATGGTCATTATCTGCAAAACCAAAGTGGAAAAGGAAGGAATGATTCTCGCAATTACTAGACCGTGATGGCTTTGGTCAAGAAAAACAATTATTGGATCAGTGCAATACAATCCTATGCATGTATATTCAAATATAAGTCAGTCTGTGTTATTATTTATTATTTATTTTTTGGATTTCTATACCGCCCTACTTGGTGCGACCAACTCAGGGTGGTGTAGAACATAATAATATACAGTCAACCAATAAAGTCCAACAATAAGACAAAAATAACATACAATATAAAAATATAACAATATAATAGCAAAATAATAATGGCAATATAATAGCAAAAATTCAGTCCAGCATTGCAAAAACAGTCAAGTGTCATAAATACAAATATCATCAAATGTCACACATACAAATATCATCAACGTCACAAATATAACATATGCCCACCGACAGCTGTTCTTAATCAGCCTCTGAGCCAAGGTGGAAGGGGCCCAGAGGAAATGCAGGAGCGTACTCTCCCTGCCACCATCGCAAGTTTCTTTTATCAGCCTCCGGGCCGCGATGGAAAGGGTCCTGGAGGGAGGGCGGAAGCAATGCCTCACCGCCTACAGATGCAGCCCCTTTCCTTCATACCAGTGTTCACTGGGGTTTACTCCTAGTTAATCCTGCATGGAATGTCATAATTAGGTAAAGGGAAAAGTTGTCCTTGCTCAAAAGCCAGTCGTATCTGACTCTAAGGTTCAGTGCTCATCTCTGTTTATAGCCAAAGAGCCAGCGCTGTCTGCATCTGTGTCAGGCATGTCTATACATCAGAGTGCACAGAACGCTGTTTACCTTCCCATCGAAGTTGTACCTGTTTATCTACTTGCAATTTCGTGCTTTCAAACTGCTAGGTTGGCAGGAGCTGGGACATAGACAGGAGCTCACTCCATCATGCAACACTGTAAAACAATCACAGGTAATGTGGGAGCAACTGCAGGTTGGCTTGAGATTAATAAAAAATATATAAGCTGCATTTTCATTAACCTTCAAAGAAATCCTTCAATTACAAATATGATTTTGGCCATCCTTTCAATATGTACATCCCGGACTGGTCTTAGATGTGTGCTAGCTAAATATTTGCCCAGTGCACCAAGATTAGGGAGATACAAAGTCGATCAGAAAAGATACCAAACAGAGTTAATGGGATTCCAGCAGTAAGCAAAGATTACAAAAAACAAGTCATTAAAAAAATTAATAGGTGATTGGCTTGTAATAACAAAAATATCTTCCTTCAATATGTTGTACTGTATATTTTCTTTTCAGTGTCTACCTTGATGTCATTCACACAAGGCTAGGCGTCAGACTTCAGGCGTCTCTGTAAGGGCCCTCCTACTCATGCTCCTGAGCATATGCTCATTTCTGGAACACATTTAACCCTTACCTGTCACCTTTGAGAAACCTGAGCCGCTTTTAAAAAGGATGTACTAAGCTCTAGCAGTAAAGCAGAGCAAGGGAGGCTTCTTCTTCAGGTAGTATAGCGTAGGTGTGTGTGTGCTAATCAAAGAACAACAATCTTCAAAGAGAAACAGCTGTTTTATTCTTCAGGTTCATTGATAACAAAGTCCATGGAAAAACCGTAGATTAAAAGTTCATAACAAAGAATCAGTCCAATAAGAACAGTCCAAGTATCTTTAGGTAATCATAGTGAAAAGGAGAGAAAATCCCATAAGCCAAACTGAGGTCTTAGTCCATTGAGAAACAGAGACGAACTAACTAACTGTTCTCCAAAATGGAGAATTCCTGGTCAGGTGATTTAACCTTGGCCAATCAGGTAACAGAGAAAAATATTCTCAAAACAATAAATTGTTTACATCCATGTAAAGACATAACACTCTAAGCTCTGCAAGCTGGAATGATAACACGGGAACACTGGCTGAAAACAACCATCTCGTGACAGTCTTGTGAGACACACAGAGATGGGAAAAGATTTTTTTATGAGGCCTAGCTGAAAAATAACAATTTCAAGCCTTGGGAAGCATTAGGAAATAGGTTTTTTCCTGACAGGAGCACTGCATCAGACAGGAGCACATATGCACAGATTCTTGTATGTAGCCACAGAAAGTTTTTCCATGCTGAAGAAAATCTCTGGATGAACTTGCAAACGTGTCTCCAAGAGGAGGAGAAGCTATGGGGCTTCAGAGCTGACCCTGAATATATCAAAGTTTCCTTAACTGTAATGATGACAACTGCAAGATCCTGACTACATTATAAATCAGACCTTGGGTGCCCTGCCTTGTAACAGCCTTTGGAAATAAATAATGCTAGTCACATTTTTATGAAAGGCTAACATGGTATTATAATTATGGCAGCACATGGCAACTGAAACTGTTTTTGTCAGACCATTTTAAATTAACAAAGAACAGACAAGGCGAATTTTGGTGCAAGAAATGACAGTAAACCCCTCCCCTGAATGTGTAAATAGTCAAAGCAGAATGTAAGCCATTTTGATATTCTCTTCCATATTCTTCCATGTCTTTGTATCAGCACAAATCTTAAATCATTCAGATTGTTTGAATTTTTGCCTTGAGAAATGAAAAGAGCCAGACAATTCAGTGCTGTCTTCATAGAAACTGGCTACAATGGATTCCTGTTCTGCTAATTACGATGCGTTGTAAATTCTGACATTTCACATATTTCTTGCATTTGAATTACATTCAAATAAGGTCAATTATCTTGATTTTGTATGTACTGCCACTACATACCCTTAATTTTCAAATGCTCTTACATTTTTATTGTGTTAGCTGCCACATCGAAACTGGGCAATAAGTGGCTACTGCTATTGCATTTTTATGTACAGTACAGTACTGAAAAAATGAGGATGATTGACACTTTCTTCTTCTTCTTCTTCTTCTCCTCCTCCTCCTCCTTCCAGATCAAACTTAGGACTGTCAAAATGAAGCCACTTTCTTGGCTTTGTCATTGGCCAGAACTAACTCTTCATTGGTACATGTTTCTTGTAGTAACGGCAGACCACCAAATGAGCTGGACTCTGTATCTTTCTGCATTCACAAATCATGTTGTTGTCTGCCAGCAGCCCTCAATTGAGTAAGTTGGTTTTACATTCATTCATTTATTGTATTTCAATACCACCCACTTGGTGGGTATCCCACACTCACATCAAATATTATATATATATATATAAAGAAACAACAGCCTGAAAAGCCTCCTTGAAAAATAGAGTTTTTAATTGCTTTTTAAAGATAGCCAGTGATGGGGCCTGGCACAGCTTCACTGGTAGAGTGTTCCACAGTGTTGGTGCTGCCACCGAGAAGGCTCTATTTCTAGTCAAAGACTTTCAAGCCATCCTCAGGGTCGAAACCTGAAGCTGCGCCTACTGTGATGACCGGGTAATGCAGGGAGTTGTTCTGAGGGAGAGATGCTCTGACAGACAACAAGGTCCCATACCACATTGGGCCTTATATGCTAACACTAACACCTTGTGTCTGACACAGTAGGCAACAGGTAACCAGTGCAGGCCTACCAAGCCTGGGAAATATGATTGAATTTCTTTAAGCCTGTCACAGCCTGCCTGGCTGCTGTATTCTGGATTCGCTGTAATCTCCATATCAGACACAAGGGCAGCCCCACGTAGAGAACATTACAGTAGTCAATCTGGAAGATTACCAATGAGTGGGTCAGGGTTATGAGAGACTGTCTGTCCAAGTAGGAGTGTAGCTGTGCAGTCTGCCAGAGCTGGAAAAAAGCAGCTTTGGACACTACCACTATTTGTTGTTCAAGTGAGAACAGTAGATTGCGGACATAGTCACTAGGAGTAAAAGTAGCTCTATCCAGGGTAGGGACCAGGCCACCCAGTCAGGCAGATGGCCTCTCAAATACCAAAATCACAGTCTTGTCAGGGTTCAGTTTCAGCCTGTTAGCTTTGGTCCATATCATTATCGAGTCCAGGCACTCGTCAAGACATTGGACCACATCAACTGCAAATGATGAAAAGGAGAGATAGAGTTAGGTGTCACCTGAATATTGGAGACACTGAAACCTGAATCTCCTAATGACCTCTCCCAACAGTTTCATGTAGGTTGCATTTAGGCACTCCAACCCTCAACCTATTCAAGGTCCGTCAAGTGACCTTCAAGAGTTGAGTTCCTCAGCCACATACTTCTTTAATGTTGTTCCTTGTCCAGTGAGCTCCTTCCTCCATCTTCTAATTCATTTTGCTTTTGTGTACCCTCAAGAATGTTTGTTCTGGGCATAAAGCTCTTCCTGGATCTGAGCCAATGGACTTAAGGCACATATCTATTCAGAGGATGTCGAAGGTCATTCTCTTGCTTAGTTCTCTCAGTGTCCACTGCTACTTCCCTCCTTATCTTATATTTCTCCCCCATATACCTGCTTTTTATGAGAAGAGTTCATTTTCAGAGCCAAAGAAACTCTTCACATAAAAAGCAGGTACAGCATATGAAAAAAGCTCCAGATGGCTGGCATAATAAATGGGCTTGTATTTAATGGGAATTGGCTCCTGTCATTATTACATGTGGTGCAGTGTAACATGTACCTTGGCTCTATGGTGTACCATTCATGGGTTCCCTAGGTCATGGCACCTTATGTTCCAGAAACCTTGGCAACAATAGTTCATATACTGGTAACATCTCACTTAGAATACTGCAATACATGTGACTGCCTTTGAAAATCTCACAAAAATGGCTGTCTGAAATACCTTAGAGGTATCTGCCCTAAGCTAATTGTATTAGTGTAGGTGACCCCATAAGAAGAGGAGGTCCTCTAGCTCCCTAGCAGACTGGGGTTATGATGACTCAGAAGGGGCCAAGGGTTTCATGGTTCTATCTATCTATCTATCTATCTATCTATCTATCTATCTATCTATCTATCTATCTATCTATCTATCTATCTATCTATCTATCTATCTATCTATCTATCTATCGATGTTTGCTGTTACACACCATGTCACAACGCTGAGTGAGTTATTTTGCCAACAATGTACAGATTTACAATAACTGTACTGCATTACCCCAGCAGGCACAACTAATAGGATGTTGACCAATGTATATGTCTGTGTACATTACAATCATAAACAAATTTAGTGGGGCTTTGGCACAGTGCAGATAACTCAATGGGAAGAACTGCACCCAAGATGCCCTTCCTGTTACCTAGGCCTTCTCATGTTACATAGCAGCACAGAACTGTGCCACCTACTCAATGATAACAAATGCTTACCCCATTTGTTAGTAGAATGGTCCTTCTTTCATCTTACAACATAACCAGTTACTAAGTCATGAATCATGTTTTTCAGTTGAGAATACCATGATTTTTGGGATGGGGCCTGGTGGTGCAGTAGTTAAACTGCTGTACTGCAGTCAGAACATTGTGAACTCAATCCTGACCACAGATCAAGATTGACTCAGCCTTTCATCCTTCCAAGGTTGGTAAAATTAGTACCCAGCATGTAGGGCACAAAATGCTAATTAACATGTGGAGTGTCCAGATAGTGCACTAAGTGCTAAGGGGTGGTATATAGGTGTTACTGCTATTGCTATAGTTAATTTTGTTGAACATTGTTTTTTAAAATTATATTTCTGTGCTAATATACACCTATCTTTATTAACCTTAATACAGTGGTACCTCACTTAAAGAGCATAATGTGTTCCACAGGATTGCTTTTTAAGAAAGTTTGCTCTTTATGCGAAACACCATTGTAAGTGACTAATTGTGACATCTGGTGGGGGAGGGGATTCTGAACCCCAATTTAGTTGTTAAGTGAGTTTTTGGTTGGTTCTAGTTGTTAAGCGAGGCAACCATTCAGAGAAAATTCTGCTCTTTAAGCGAGTTAGTCTCTAAGCGAGGCACTCTTTATGCGAGGTTTTACTCTACTTGAAATGAATTCATACATTACTTTTCTTCAGATTTTGGGTCCTGCTGCTTTTAATCTGTAATGTTTGTGTTATTTTATTGTATCCTTGGTTTTGTAGTTTAGTTTTTCCTGGGAATTCATTTGAAGGTCAGACTATATGACTATTAAAACATTGTGCATTACGTTATTGGAATGTACTGTCATCACTTCTACTCAAATTAATTTCTTCAATATTTATTTTTGACAAATTTAAGATCTGTTCTGGGTGTTAAAATTTACCTTTCTGAAAAGGCTGAATTTCAGAGTAGTCATTTAATTATGTCCAGCAGTTGAGGCTTCAAATCTATGACTCATACACATGTATTCCTCGCAAACCTGCAGCTGTTGGAAGACCTTGGCTGTTTTGCCTATGAATATCTTGTTGTGACTGCCCCACAGTGGTTCATCCAAATATGAATGGAAAGTTGTTTTGTCATTTTGTTTTCCTTTTCTGTATTACGATTTCTGGTTCTGCAGCTATATGAGAAATGGGAGGAAAGTTTAGGAATATCCAACCTGCCAGACTAATGATCTACACTTAGAGTCAAATGCAGCTGTAATCCAAGATCACATTTTCTTTTTGAGCCCTTATTAAAGGGATAATAAATTTCCCTTTTTGGTGTACATGTTAGATTTCCCACTTCTAAACGGTATTTTAGATTGTATGAAACAGAGTGGTGAATGAATAAATAGAAAGCTGACAGAGATCAGAGAATTAATCAGTTCCCTGTAGCACATATACATCCTGCATGCTCTCTCGTGAATGGTTCATGCCCTGGGAGCATTATTTCCTATTCCTATTCCTATTGCACTACTATAGTCTAAACTTGTTATTTCCTTATTTGGGTGAGCAAAACTGCCCATGCAAATCTGAACAATAAACTGGCCTAGATTGAAGATTAAAATGAGAGAGAATAAGGTGGTGTATGTCCCACTTAGGTTTTGGCCAGTTACCCTTGAGAACCTTTCCAAAAGTTGTTAAAAATTTGCCTTAAATGATAAGTTAACATGGGAGCTGAATGTGGTAAAAGGAATAGCCCAAGAAAACAAATTTTCAAAAATTTGGAATTTATTTGTGGAGGCGACATTGAATGGGAAAGAACGAGGGAGGCCAGCACCAGAACAAATGAGTTTTTGGAATTAAAAAGAAGCTGATCCCCCACCATCTTCTGGGCAATGTAAATAGCACAATGGTGATTGTTACAAATTAAGTAATAACTGTGCTTATACAAGAAAGTTTTATTTTTATTTTAATATATTATTAATAGATTGTCAATTATGTAATGTACTGTATGTCATTTTTTATTTTCTGTTATTTTATATACAGATGAGACAATGTAAAATCAAATGGTTATTTTCTGCAAGATATACAGTATTTGTATTTTTGTGTTGTTTGAAAAATTCAATAAAAAAATTGTTACGGACAATTCTAATATATATGCCTACAATGTACATGGTTGAGAAACCTGTGACTCTCCAGAAAATATGGTAATGACCCAGGTGTTATCAGCCATAACCAATATTATTATTTGATGTAAAAGGGTGTCTTGATGTAATACTCTAGCCAAGAAATGGGCAACCTCTTCAAGTTTTTTACTCTAACACACGGTTCACAACCTTTTTGGGCAGTGGGCCAGTCATATGGTTGAGTGGGCCAGTCACGTGGTTGAGTGGGCTGGTCATGTGGCTCCTCCCAACCAGAAGTGGAAATAAAACATGACCATTCATATGCAGAACACTGCCGTAAATGACCTGCGGTTGTCATAAACAGCCCTAGGTCATTTACAGCTGTCATAAACAGTCATAGGTCTTTTATGACAGCCATAGGTCATTTATGGCAGTGTTTTGCACATGTGTGGGCATGTTTTACTTCCACTTCCAGGAGCAGAAAGGGTGGCACAGCCCGGATGAATTTACACCAGGGGCAGTATCCGGCCCACAGGCTGTAGGTTGGGGACCCCTACTCTAACACAAGAATGAAAAGTGCAGCACACTTGGTCAACAAGAGCATTCCTGATATTTGAGGAAGCATGCCAAACAAATTCAACAGCATGCATATGTGTGTGTATAGATATATACGTTAAGGGGAATAATTTTCTGTTTTCTGGCTGCTCTTAGGCACTGAAGCAGGAAAACATTGCAGCATTTCTTTCACTAAGTCACTTTTCTTCTGACCTTGATTTTGCAATGTGCAAGTTAGGAACTTCATGTCATGTCAGATGTTCACAAAGGTAAAGGAATCGGTGCACTTACCCAACGTTATACATGTTGTTCACCCTCTCTTTGTGAGTTCAACCTGTCAAAGCCCCTGTGATCTGTAATACGTCCAAACAAGGAAGTGAGAATCGTTCATTTTGATGATATTTATGTGAGTTTGTTGTTCAATATTTTCCTACTGTGACTCAGGAATGCATGCAGAATTCATTTCTCACAAGACATATAGCAAAATACATAACAGTTCTTGCAAGGGGAACTTGGATTCTAGGAACAATGTATTTGAGATTTAAGCTCATACATAGAACCTCATAATATCTTGCTGGATGGTGATTGAACTGATCTCATAGTTCATAATTTGTATATTGCATTATGACTATGGTGCTTTACATTTATAGAAAAGTTTGCTGTTAATATGCTTTGTGATCTTCATAATATTGCATATGTATTTTAGGAAAATGCCTTATAGGAATGACACATGGTTAACAGGATGATGTTTCCCACCCAATGCAGGATGAAGTACTATGAGGCCATACACCTTTCTCTCATAGGTTGTTAATATACTGTATGTATTTTGCTAATATAATCTACATGTGAGCATGCAGATTCTGAATGCTGTCAGACAGAATGCAGTGATGTAGAAATGTAAATTAATCTGTAAAAAAACCTCTTTCAATTAAGAAGTGAATATTAAACTTTGTTTAAACAGGGTGTGAGAGTTGGACCATAAGGAAAGCTGATCGCAGAAGAAAAGAAGACTTTGAGATGTGGTGTTGGAGCAGAATTTTGAGAGTACTTTGGGCAGCCAGGAGAACAAATAGGTCGATTTTAGAAGAAATCAACCCTGACTGCTCCTTAGAAGGTCAAATAGTGAAGATGAAGTTAAAGTACTTTGCACATCAAATGAGAAGAACGGATTCACTGGAGAAAGCCTTGATGCTGGGGAAAGTTGAGAGCAAAGGAAGAAGGGGTGGCAGAAAATTAGATGGCTAGAAGGTATTATTGACACAATGGGCACAGAGTTGGGTGGGTTGAGGAGGATGGTGAAGGACAGAGGTGCCTGGAGGGCAATGGTCCATCGCAAAGGGTCAGAATTGACTGTGCAACTGAACAACAACAAAAGACTGTCTGTGCATTCCAGTTGACAAACCAACTGCATCTGATTTAATAACCTTGAGTGTCAGAGCTATGTCACTGCATCTGAACCAGGCAAACTTTTATTCAGTTCAAACATCAGTGAAATGTCTATCCACACATCACGTGTTTCTTCCTAGTTCTTCTATATAGCTATGTTGCCCAGCTGATCCATGACAACATGAAGAAGGTTCCGTACTCTGAAGCTTCATTTTAAAAATGGGTCAGAAGGAAGAAGAGAAATTGGAACTTGAGGGGCGATGGATGGAAAGCATCAGACAGATGGTTGTGGGGAAGGCAAGAGAAAAACTTGAAGAAGATTTAAACTGTTTTCTTGTGTAACATAAATTAAAAATGTGGAGTGATGTGAACAAGCCTAGAAGTACATAGTGAGGGTTCCAAGTGACATAATAAAACACTTAAGCTCTGTTCTCTGGTTTATTACAATGTCAAGAAAATCCCTTGGTATGGAAATCATTGTAATTCATAGCAACATGCAATCCTTTTTAATTCTCTTGTTCATAGAGGGAGACAGGGGAGGCTCTCGGGCTCTGCGGAAACCAAAACTACAAAACCTTCAGGTCAGCATGATCCATTTTGGCTGAAGCCTGAAATTTTCTCAGCATCATGACGTCCTCTCAGATTCCACAATTATTCTACCTGCCCAGGTTACTCACTTTTATTGTCTGGCATGATTATAAAAGCTTCCAAGTGAAGAGTATTTTGTTGTTGTCAGGACAACAATTGTATGTTCATGGCCCACCTATTATTAAGGACAGCTGAGAATGACTTGGAGTCTGCATGTCAATGAAGGATTATCTAATTCAAATGATATCCTAGACAAAAGATGGATTTGGAATATAGCCAGAATCAGAAGTCTGCATGTTCCTAGAATTAAAAAAGCCATCATTTAAAAATGTGCACAAAGGAATGCACATATTTCAAAATGTGTACAAGGAAACATGTTTAGAAACATATTCCTAGCAATATTTTACCCTGTGAGAGAGGAAATGTGTGTATCTCTAAAATACAAACAACATTGCAGAAATTTGGAAAAATCCACATGGCACATAGATTTACAAAACGCTACTCTGCAATTTAGGGTAGAAGGATATTATTGTCTTTCCCCCTCAATCAATCAAACTGTTCCAAAATGGATCTATCAGAATATCAGAGTTGTTCTTACCACCTCTGGCTGTTGTGCCCCTGCATTTTTTTCCAAGGGCCGGATCCAAAGGAGTTCTGCACCTGCTCCCCAACCTACACACTTTCTAATCTGTTTATGCCTAGGGATGTGTGACTAATTCAATTTCATTTTAAGGCTTGGTGGGCTTGTCTTGGTGCATACTTCTTGAAGCAGCTACAAGAGTGAATGTCTTTCATGTTTCATATTCCTTACATTGATAAACGTCTGTGGCCTCATCTTGTACGTAGGAAAAAGAATTCTGTTTCCAACGGCCACAAAACATTGTCCTGTTTTGATCACTAGGGAATTGTCTACAAGCAAGGGGTTTAATTTCAAAACATGTGCACATATACGCAGGTAGCTTAGTGGTTAAGATGCTGTGTTTGACGACCAGAAGGTCAGCAGGTCAGGAGTTCAAGACCTGAGTACTGCATGACGGAATGAGCTCCCATCTCTGTTCCAGCTCCTGCCAACCTAGCAGTTCAAAAGCAAGAAATTGTAAGTAGATAAATAGGGACCATTTCAGTGAGAAAAGTAACACCATTCCATGTGCCTAGTCATGCCTGCCACATGACCACTGAAATGTCTGCAGATGTAGACAATGCTGGCTCTTTGGGTGTAAATGGAGATGAGCATGGCTTTCTAAAGTGGGATACAACTGGCTTTCAAGCAAGGAGAACTTTATCCTTTATCTTATACAAATATGCATACTTAGCAATAGCAATTACACTTATATACCACCTCCTAGTGCTTAGGATAGTTCACAAGATAATTGATACGATGCCTCAACAGGGGAAAATCAGATTTCATCTATTAAAAACTATGTTTGCAGAAAGCGAATAATTTAACATTATCTGGCTTCATAGAGCTAACCATGTCCAACTCTGCTTAGAGCAGGTGTTCCCAACCTAAAGCACATGGGCCAAATCTGGCCCATGACACCATTTCATGTGGCCCACTGCACCCCTCCAAGGGTATTCAAGAAATGAAATGACTGCCCCTTTGAAGTTGTTGGGACAAAATGGCCACCCACATTGTGCAGGCAGGGCAAAATGGCCATCCTGTCCTCCAAGCTGACTGAGAGAGCATGACCTGACCCCTGGCTTGAAAAGACTGGGAACCCCTGGCTTAGAGCATATCCAGACTGATCCTTGTGAGGTGGTCTGGGATCACTGGTTTTTTTGTAGTTGTTCGAGGAGGGGTGCTAAACCACGGTTATCCATCTCCCCCTGTGGAAAAAAAATGCACTCAATCTTTGTCTACACGGTGAAGTGGCTGATGGGGCTCTTTGCCATATGGACAAATGAAACAGTTCCCCTGAACCTCTGCAAAGAAGCAGGGAGGGGAAAATAATTTTTCCTTCATTTTTCCTTATGCTGCCACTTGAAATGTTGCAGAAGAGCAAAAGAAGTATATACGGTAATGGCAATATTTGACAGACTTAGGGTGCACATTGACCCCTTCAACAGATCAGATGCTGACACTGGAAGTAGCCAATGATGTCTGTAGAGTTCCTATATACCGCATTCCCATTATTCATAGGAAGATAAGGGAGCTATCTCATATTGAGAAGGTCTCCCAACATTATCTACTCTGACTCACAATTGCAATCTCTAGGTGCAGAGGTTGTTTTCATTATCTTTGTGTCCCATCATTTTAGCTGGGGAGGGGGGGGGATCCCTATGATTTGTTGCCCAGAAACCATATGATCTGTCAGTGATGGTAAAATTAGGAGCTACAGAAACCTTGTTATTAGAGGCAGGATTTATGTCTGCTTAAATCTACTCAGGTAAATTTAATGGTAAAGATCACCCTTGCTCAAAAGCCAGTCATATCTGACTCTAGGATGTGGTGGTCAGCTCTGTTCACAGCCCAAGAGTCAGTGCATCTACCTTTTGATCTCTCAAAACACCACTAAAATGTAAATTGGCTTTCTTGGTCATTAGGAGTTAAACATGGGCTTTATTAGGGGTTGTGGTGGTTCAGTGGTTAAGACGTTTGCCTTGTTATCTGGAAGGCTGGCAAGTTGGGAGTTCGAGACCCAGGTACTGCATGACGGATTAAGCACCTGTCTCTGTCCCAGCTCCTGCCAACCTAGCTGTTTGAAAGCAAGAAATTGCAAGTAGATAAATACATACCACTTCAGTGGGAAAGTAACAGCATTCCACATGCCTGCCACATGACCATAGAAATGTCTGCAGATGCAGACAGCACTGGCTCTTTGGTTGTAACAGAGATGAGCACCAGACCCTAGAGTTCGATATGACTGACTTTCAAACAAGGGTGACCTTTACCCTTACTTAAGTAGATTTAAGGTAAAGGTAAAGGTTTCCCTTGCTCAAAAGCCAGTCGTATCTGACTCCAGGAGTCAGTGCTCATCTCTGTTTCAAAGCCGAAGAGCCAGCATTGTCTGCATCTGCAGACGTTTCCGTGGTCATGTGGCAGGCATGACTAGACACCGGAGTGCACGGAACGCTGTTACCTTCCCACCAAAGTGGTCCCTATTTATCTACTTGCAATTTCTTGCTTTCAAACTGCTAGGTTGGCAGGAGCTGGGACAAAGAAGGGAGCTCATTCTGTCCTGCAGTACTTGGGAATCAAACTGCTGACCTTCCGCCTCCTAGTCAGCGTCTTAGCCACTTGAGCCACTAGAAGACTTAAATCCTGCCTCTAATAACAAGATCTCTGTAGCTCCTAGTTTTACCTTCACTGACAGACCATGTACTTTTGGAGCAACAAATCACAAGGTTCCCCTTCCCCAGCTGCTGCTGCTGCTGCTGCTGCTTCCATGTCTATGCCATATGTGAAAGTGCCAGCTAAAATAATGGGACACAAAGATAATGAAAACTAATTCTGCACTTAGGGGTTGCAGTTGTGAGTCAGACAATGTTTGGTGAGATAACTGAAGACCATCTCAGTATGAGATAGCTCCTTCATCTTCCTATGAAGTAAAAAGAAGGCAATTCTGCATTGATCACACCTCGTCTAGAATCCCATGTCCACTTTTGAGCACCAAAGTTTAAGAAGATTATTGACAAGCCAGAATATGTCCAGAGGACAGACATCAGAACTCCAAACCTCCTGAGAAAGGGATGAAGGGGCTGGGTATGTTTACCACAGAAGGATGAATGCTGGGAATTGATATGACAACCATGTTCAAATATCATGTGGAGAATGAAATAAAGAGCTTTCTGTAGCTCCAAATACTAGGACTGGAAATAATAGATTCAAACTGCAAGATAGAAGAGTCTGAACAGTTGGAAGAATGTACTGTATTGTCAATAAGAGCTCTTTGACAGTAGAATGGAATAAGCCAGACATTTCTTCATAGTAGACTTCAGAGCTTAGAATCCCTAGATGTTTACTTGTCACAGTTACTCGAACTGTGGATTTCTTGCACGCACACACACAGTACTCAAATGGAAGTACCATGGCAAGAATGCACTTCAACTGATTTACATCTCCAGAACATTGCACATATACAGTTATTAAATATACAGTACACACAGTTCATTCCAAGTTCAAAGACAAGTGATTAAACAACAGAAGAGGCTTAAGCTATGGCCAGTTGGGCTATAATAAAAACTTTGGAAGAATGAATTTTCCACTCCCTATTGGAAAAATTAGAAGTAAAAATTAGAAATGCATCGCCTTGTCTCTCATTGACTGATATTGCTTGCAACTCCCCCTAGTGAGTCTGCAATGAAAATGTAAACCATTTCTAGGCACTGCTCGAGCAGCATCAATCCCCTTCTTTGTACTTCTACCTCTATATTAAAATCTGAATAGCCAAAACACAGTTTCTAACAATGCTTTGAAATAGTAGCAATAAATCCTATTCATCTAGGCAATAGAATCAGGAATAGCAAAATAGAAATGGGGGGGGGGGGCAGAATGAGGTAGTTTGCTACAGAAGACATTCCAATTACTGTGATTATTTTCCTTTGACTGCTATTGATGGCAAGTCATAACAATATCAGGGAAATACACTTGCTTACACTTCATAAGAAACTAGTCATTTTAGGTAACTAGACTGAGAGATCTTTAAAGAGGGCTGGATTTCTTCCTAAGCTGGCTGCAGGGTGGAGAAATCTGAACCCGAGCATTATTATTACTTCAGGTTACCAGAATGAAGTACTGTGTGAAACTGGGGTTTGGTAAATTGTGCTCAAATCACATGAAAACACATACAGAGCATCTAGTATATTGCAATGATGGGCTTAGCAGGCTCATGTTCTTGCTTTTAATGTTGTTTTAATTGAGCAGAGGAGGAACTCTGATTTCCAATGGTCATGGAGGTGGAAGAGACCATGCCAGATGGACTGGCTGTGAAGGTGCACCTTGATAATGCACTCAAGGCTGCGGCAGTCCATTGCAGTCCTGGTGTTAAATCCTGCATGTCTCATTTCATATGTGCCTCAGGAGATGGCTCTGTGCTCATAGTGTGTGGGTCACTTCATGGCAAGCTGGGATCCACCTTAAACAAATTCATGCCAGTGACATTTTTCCTGCTTCCCGGGGGGGGGGGAATGCATTCTTGGATACGAGTTGCAGCCAACAACGGCTGTAATAGCATAGCCTTTTTACTGGTATTTAATACTACGTTTGATTTTGGTTTTAGGTGCATCTGTTTTTTAAAATTTGTATTTTATACTTGGGACCTAACAATAGAGACCAGTGATTCTGATATTGTGGGAGGGAGGCTATGAAGCAAAGTGAATTTTAATAAATGTGAACTCTGTTTCTAAGACATTTATTTATTATTTCTTCATTACATTTGGAGGACCTGAATAAGCTGAGGGCTTGAATCCCTAAATGCAAGAGCAGCATGCTCAAACTGAGACTGCTGGCAGACAAGAACATGCTGTGTGACTATGAAGAGATACAGAATCCAGCTCATTTGTTGGTCTTCTGATTACTGCCAGAAACTTGCACCAATGAGGACTTAAGTTTGGCCAATGACAAAGCCAAGAAAGTGGCTTCATTTTGGCAGTCCATGGGTTGATCGGGACATGAAAGAAGAACTTCTGTGGAGCAATGGAACAGGGAGTGAATACACAACACCACTCTTTCTCTGCTTATGATCAAAAACTTATGTTGATTTCTATGTGAAATTCTTTGATCAAGAAGAAGCAGGAGGAGCTACACAAACCAACGAAACACCACAAAGGCATAAAATGAACCATGCTGATTTGGATCTCAGGTCCACATCCAGTGTTTTCATTCCAGCTGTAGCTTTCCTTCTGTGACCACACTATGTCACTCATGAAATGTTACAAGTGGTTCATATGACACCATCTTCCATTTATAATCTTTCCATGTTGTAACACTGTTCCTATTATTATTCTTTATACATGCAGGCCCAGCATATATATGTTAAGAAGTAAAAGATGGAATAACAGTGTAATACCTGGCTAGAAAAAGTAGCTTGGGAATCTGGCTGCAAAGTGAGAGGTTGGGAATTTGATTTCCCATTATGCCTCAGAAGAACTGGAAAATGTCAACATAAGTCAGAACTGACTTGATGGCATACAATTACTATTATCAAAGGTTTACAGAGTCCATAAGATGTTCAGACTGGAGAGCTGAAACCCCATTGCTCAGGTCCTAGTCCTGGATCAATCTCATCCAATAGCATTGCAACTAGGAACTTGAATATGTGTTGAATTCACATTTTTTAACAAAAATATCACTTCACATTTTCAGAGACTAGCAACAAGACCAACCGGTTCTTTGCCATGGAAATCCATGCATTTTTCATACTGGGCATGTGTTTCTGGGAAGGAAATAAATGCATACAAAAATTTGGTTACATTTGAACAGGTGCACAACTAAATATGTGTTCATTTGAAAAATGTGCACATATGCCTTTTAGGAAATGGGGAAATGGATCAATGAAATGTATTATTAAATATGTACTTTTTAAAAAAACTATGTATAAATTTCAATGTGGGAAAATATGTCTTATAAAACAATATGGAACTAGGATAATATGAGAACACACCCATTTGATAAAAGGTATTTGCATCAACATTTGTGAACCAGAACTCAGTGTAAGTCATTACATAAACAAACAATTTCTTTTTGTTGTTGTTCAGTCGCATACTTGAGTCCAACCAGTGGTGGGCATCAGCAAGTTCACCCTGTCTTTGTCCCAGCTCCTGCCAACCATGCATTTCGAAAGCAAGAAATTGCAAGTAGATAAATAAGGACCACTTTGGGGGGGGGGGGAGAGAAAATAGTGTTCCATGCACTCTATTCATGCATGCCATGGAAACATCTGCAGAAGCAGACAGCGTTGGCTCTTCGGCTTTGTAACAGAGATGAGCACTGAACCCTAGAGTCTGATATGACTGGCTTTCAAGCAAAGGAAACCTTTACCTAGTGTTTTAATATTTTCTTTAAAAAATATTTGTGGTGGTTATGACCATGATGATTAAAACAATAAAATACTATTTAAGCCAAGTGTTCAATTAGGTAAATATATCCTCAGAACTTTCATAATATATGTTTGTTTGCCCAGAATATTGCTAAAAACGTTGAAGAGACAAATATTTCAGAGCAGCACATTGCACCTGAAGACAAGGGAGAAAAGTCTGACTATATTTAAGTAAGAAACCAAACAAAAATTAAGAGCAGGTTAATTCACTGCATTTTAGGGGTACACTTGGCTTATAGAGTTATACTTTTTGGTACCACTTAAACATGTGGTGGTTTGGCATCTACAAGAGTTTTCCTGAAATAATCAAAAAGGTGCTATTTTGTTGTGGAAGAAGGATTAGCCCAATGAACAAACTGAATCTCTTTGTCAACTAAAAACACTGTATATAATTGACAAAATGGATTTTCTTGCACATTAATTTCATGACCAAACCTTGATATGGTAAACCATAATGGCCTAGAAGGTCAATAAAGTGTAAACCATAGGGGAAAATGTGGATTCATTTGCTTTTTTTAAACAAGATCTGTCATTAACCCATTGAATAGAATTGGAAAATACAAGGCATGAATTTGCCAGTTTGCACATATCTTTTTAAGCTGAGTGAACCTCTTATTGAATATGTGAGGGAAAAGAACTCTGGATTTAAACCTGCACAAGAAATGTTGAAATTCTGGAAAGTAGTAATGCATAATGAAATGATATTATGAAATAATATTTTGATGAAAGAAAACAGTGACCCCATATATTGTGTAAGGAGTACTTTTTATTGCATTTTAGAAATGCAAGTATGTCCCTTACGAAAAACCACAATTTGTAGATTACTTATTAATAATGATTAACTGGACTTACAAGAGACTATAAGTAACTTAACCAGCAGTTGTAGAAGCTCAGGATAATACATAACAGACTGTATTAGAATAGATATGTGCAATTATTATAAGAATGATTAAGTGCTGTTTACTATTATAATTGATTTTTATATTTCTTTGCTTTGTTTTTTTCTGTATAACAATAAAAAATAATTACAATTAGGTGCCACAAGACTATTTATTTCTTTTAAGGAAGCATGTTCTCAATTTTTTTGGTATCTGTCTGTCATTTGGAACTTTGAAGAACAATCACATCTCTTGTTATCGCCGTACAATCTCCTTTTAAAAAAATCAGTTTATGATTTAGAATTAAAAATAAACACAAAAACTCATTAATTTTTTAAATTAAAAATGTTCAAAAATTTCCAAATATTTAATAAAACAAAATTAATCTTAAGAAGTAGCAGAAATGAAACATATTTATTGTAAAGGATGATGGAAATCTCACCATCTCATTGCCCCACCTCAATCCTTCAGGCTAGTCCCATAATTTGCTAACCATTATTTTATGAGATTCAAGCTTGCCAGCCTGTTCAAACACTTCACTGCTGGAAACTTCTTTGGAAGAAGAGCAGTTCCTTTCTTGGAGATGTGCTCCAACCATCCTTAAAGCTCCTGCAGAACTCCACCCAGGGTTCTTCTATTCCACTTTGTAGCCATTCTTGACCATTCTTGTAGTCTTCTTTGCTATAGCATATTATACAGTAATTAATGCATCTGAGTTAGCTATAAGAAACTCAGGCTGCCAACAAAAGCCCACATAGTCAAAGTAATGGTATTCCCAGTAGTAATGTATGGCTGTGAGAGCTGGACCATAAGGAAGGCTGAGCACAGAGGAATAAACACCTTTGAACTGTGGTGCTGGAGGAGACTTTTGGGAGTCCCCGGGACTCCAAGGAGATCAAATCAGTCAATCCTGAAGGAAATCAACCCTGACTGCTCATTGGAAGGACAAATAAAGAAGCTGAAGCACAAGTACTTTGGCCACCAAATGAGAAGAGAGGACTCACTTGAGAAGTCCTTGATGCTGAGAAAGATTAAAGGCAAAAGGACAAGGGAGTGGCAGAGGTTAAGGTGGATGGATGGCATTGTTGATGTGATGGGCGTAGATCTGGCTGGGCTGCAGAGGATGGCAGAGGACAGAGGAGCCTGGCATGCAGCGGTCATGGGGTGGCAAAGGATCGGACTCAACTGTACAACTGAATAACAACATATATATTTTTCAGTTATTTTATTTCTTTTGGATATTTTGGTCAATCCAACTGAAAATTATTTTATATTGCATCAAACTGTTATTCCATTCAGCCAGTGTTCTTGATCCTGACAGAGAGTGGCTCTCCAGTGTTTCATTCTAGGCCTCTGGTTCCTACCATGCCTCAAAGGGGACATTTTTAATTTTAATTGGAAGATTGTTTAGACCAAGTTAATGGCCTTGTAGGCTTCCTCCATGTGAATAGGAGCTCACTTTTTGAATAATAAGAATTATATGTCACCGGTGTGTGTGTGGAGATCAGGATTTTAGAGATGCTTAAGTGGGGCATGGCCCAAAAATGTTTGGAAACCACTGATCTAGGCTCTTTGATATAGACCTTCTACACACAGAATATGTACTGTGTTCTTGTTCCCTACAATGTAGATTCATAAACTCTGAAAATAATGTTGTGTTTTAGATATTCTTCAAACATCCCTAGTGTTACATCAGATCACAATACCAACCCATCAATTATGGCAGGATCAGCTCCAATTAATTCCAGCACTCCAAAGTCCACACATAGGTCCAATCCCTGAAACAAAATTAAAATGTTTATGATTGTATCTCCTGAATTGTTTGTTCCATTAGTAGTTCCAGTATTAAAAGAACTTTGCACATGGAATTTCCACTTAGATATCATGCTTAATAACCTTGGATAGGTACTGCATATACTCGAGTATAAGCTGACCTGAATATAAGACAAGGTACCTAATTTTGACCTGAAAACCCAGAAAAATAGATTGACTCAAGTATAAGCCGAGGGTGGGAAATGCAGCAGCTGCTAGTGAGTTTCAATAATCAAAATACATAAAAATATGGTAAAATTAATTAAATTGTTGGCACATCTCAATCTGGTCTGGTCTTGGGGCCCTCATAGTCATTGACCTGAGTATAAGCCGAGTCCCCTTTTTGGGGCTCATTTTTGGTGCTAAAAAACTCGGCTTATACTTGAATATATATGGTATGTTCCACAGGAGTAAGCACCAATTCTCTGCCAGTCAGTTGCATAATTTAATCTTGTGTTGGGTAAGGTTCTTTGTTACTGTTGTTTCTGAACATACTGCCAACTAACTTCACATGTTTTGCTTCAGGTTCTTACACTAATAGATCCCCTCGTTCAATGCCTGTAATTCACTTAATGCTATTTGTGATCAAGTCCCATCTTAAATCATCTTTTCCACAATGATATATTATTTGTCATTCTAAATAAATGTCTGCAGGAAAGCAAATTATTGCCATGATAAGCTGCCCCTCAGCAAACGGACCCTGTCAGCAAACTTTGGTCAAAGGGTTTCTTCAAATCAACATCTAATTAGGATGCAGGATGTTGCTAATCAGGGATTCTGGGCACATCTGATGTCTGGAGAGTCTGCTTTCCCCCTCACTTCCTCCTCTGCATTTTGACAAAGCAGCTAAGATTACTCTGCTTGGCTGAGATGGTATGGATGACTTCCTGGCTTTACCAAACACCATTATGCCTGTCAAGAAATCACTTTGCTAGTCAGATCTTGCTTCCATCATAAAGGAGGGAAGAGACACATTATTCATTCTACATACCTAGAGAGAAGAGACAAGAAGAATTCTCAAATCATAATATAAACTCACCATGGGGGGTTCTACAAGCTGCTGGCAATGCTGTGGAAGGTAGATATTCAGGAAGAAAAGATGGCACACCCACACCTCCTTGATTTATTGTACCCTCTGAATAAAAGAAACCTTATAAAGTCCATGTCATTAACAGGACTTGAGTTAAGCATAGGCTGGAACTTTCAAAGTCATTGTTATTTTCAAAAGGCTATTCAGTTATGACTTGACTTGTTTTCAGATGAAAAAAATTATTTGCAAAGTAACAAGCATCAAGGATCAGCATTCTCCATACTATAAAAACTGTATTTATTTATCCAATGTTTTGATGCCATCTTTCAGCGCATAAGCCTTCTCACTGCAGCTTAGTTATAAAATGCAATTGAAGATACAAAATGTCTAAACTTGCAATGGAAAGATATACATTAAAGATCCCTATACAGTCATTGCAACAATAAATATAAATCCCAGTTAATGTGTGAGTGGTACAATGAAAAAAGTAGTAAAAATCTATTGCAGCATTATTATTATTATTATGGATTTGGAAATAATGTATACTTCATTGGTAGAAAGAAATCTTTTCTGTCTTGAGTCTACTTTGGATCTGCAAATTGCAGATCCTCCTACTCATTTTTTTATAAGTAAAATTCTTGCAGGACCGACGAATAAAAACATTTTTTCCTACCAAACATATTTTATTGTTTAATATCAAAAGCTATAACAAAGAACATCCAATTCAGAGTACAATAATAATAATAATAATAACAAATTAACCTCTATAGAACAAATACATCCATGGTGAGGAGACAGAGAGGATAATCATGTTGCATCAAGTCACCTGTGACTTATGACAACACTTTCTAGGATTTCCCTGGTGTAGCATACTCAGAAATGGTTTATCACTCTCTTCTTCAGGGGATATCCTTGCTTAAGACCAGATTGGCTGGCTTTTCTGGGAGGCACAGTGAAGAAGTGAATTCCCAGCCACTGACTCCCACTGAGCTATCTAGCCAGCTACAAAGATAATTTGTTGCATGCTATCAAGTCATTTCTGACCTATGGCAATCCTCTTCAGGATTTTCTAGTTGTGCAGCATTCAGAAGTGGGTTGCAATTTCCTCCATCTAGGGGCAGCTTGCCAATGGCTACATAGACTGTTTTTTCTTCTTCTGGGAGACACATTGGGGAATTTTATTTATTTATTTATTTATTTAGATTTATTATCCCACCCCAATCAGGCGAACCTGACTCTAGGTGGCTTACAGAAAAATCATAAATTAAAACCTTGAGGTTCAAAATTACTTAAAAATCAATTTAAAAAGAATTAAACCATGAATTTACAAAGATCTAAAAGATTTAAAAAGGTTAAAAAGGTTAAAAAGATTTAAAAAGTTTAAAAGAGTGAGGGAGGGGTGGCTGTCCCATCAGATCAGCCACCCAACATGGGACCCCATATTCCTGGAGCCTCACACCTTCCCTGCCAGCCAGGTTTTTAGGCCCTTCCGAAAGGACAGGAGCTCTGTCTGTAGACGTAACTCAGTTGGCAGGAGGTTCCAAAGGGCCGGGGCGGCCACGGAGAAGGCCCTCTTTCTGGTGCTAGAGAGATGCGCCTCTCTAGCCGATGGAATGATAAGAGAGCCTCTCCGATCCGCCCTGGTGGGACGGACAGATGTCCTTGGGAATCAAACTTCCAGCCTCTGTCTCTTCAGCCAGTTACTAAATCACTGAGTCACCCACCCACAAAGAACACAAAGTGTTAAAACTTCGGGGGGGGGGGGAATAAATAATTTCATGGGATCTAAAAAAAGAGGAACAGCAAAACCTGGAAAAAACCATATGCTCTACAGTGGAACCTTGAATTACAAATGTAATGCACTCCAAGGCATTTTTCATGTTATGAACAATTTGTAACTAAAATTTTCCATAGGAATGCATTAAAAACCAAAATTCATAACTTGAAACATGATTACCCATAGGCATGCATTGAAAACCAATTAATCTGTTCTGGAAAAAAATGTAACTCAACTGGTTTTCAACTGGTTTTCATTCGTATTGTGAATTTTTTTTAACTTGAACCATTTGTAACTCAAGGGACCATTGTATTTCATGGTTAAATCCTAGTGGATTTAATCCATGCAAAGCAGGAGTTCCCAACCTTTTCAAGCCGGGTGACGCTCTCTCAGTCAGCTTTGAGGGCTGGATGGCCTTATTTGTTCTGCCTGCATGATGTGGTGACCATTTTGTTCTAAGAGCTTCAAAAGGGGTGGCCATTTTGTTTCTTGAATGTCCTTGGAAGATTTGGGGGGCCACATGAAATGGTGCTGTGGGACATATTCAGCCCATGGGCCTTAGGTTGGGGATCCCTGATGTAAAGGCTTCAGTAAAACATTTAGGTAAAAAAAAGCCAAAAGTACATCTTTCTTCATATCTGAAATATGGTCCTTCTGCAACTGGTAGGAACAGTGATTTACAAGTTAGCTGAGCTAGAGATAACAAGATGCTCAGAGATGGCTAATTGTTTGTTACCCCTGTGCCTTTAAGCTCAGATCAAAGTCAACATGCCATATGGAAAGAACTGTTTGCTTTTTCATGTGGAGTAGCTTTCCGTCTTGTAGTCTGTGATGAAGCAAGTCCAGGAATTGTTGATCTTTATTTCAGTCTGAGAAGAAGGCATTTCCTGTACATTTGTGGCCAAGTTAAACCTGCATGTAGTCATCTGTATCTTATTTATGCACTTGCCCTATACACATATCAAATGTACTTTGAAGGAGCAACCATTGAAACAAAAGGGAGTGTGTGCTGTCCAGGGTGCCATACTTGTCTTTCTCTACCTTATCATCTCTTCCTACCCCACCCCTGCCATCTGCTCTGATACAGAAAATGAACCAGGCAGCAAGAAAACAGAGAACGCACCCTCTGTAGGTGATCACTGATCATACTGCAAAATAGGATTCTTATTGTTTTAAGTCACAGATCTTCTTGTAGGAGGAGCCTTTGATGTTGCGAGCTGCTGTAAGATAGAACATTTCTAAAACTGCATAATACAAATTCATGAGCCTCACCTCAAGCAACAACATGATATAAGCCTCGTGCAAATATAGCTGTCAAGAAAGAACATCTTGTGACAAAGCAAAAGGCAACTGGAAGCCACACTGATACTATTATTCATCAGACTATAATGACTGTGGTGTAATGTCTTTCATTGGTCAAAATACAAGTGGTGGCTATATATTTCTGACCTTTAAAAATGTCTAAAATGAGGTCAGTCTACTCTGCAATTCTCAGACCTTACTAAACCTGCACATTGCGATCATTTCATCTCTGTCACTGCTTTTGTAGAACTAATAAAAGCTTCCTATACATTTCTGCCTTGAATGCAATGGTGAGCACTGCGCTATGCTGTATTCTGGAGAACTTTCAGCTTTAAGTGGCTTTCAGCAAAGTGTTGATCTCAGACAATGCTGCACGAACATGACTCTGCAAAGAATGTTAAACACGCGACCCCCGTGAAAGTGTTGGGTGATGAATCATATCAAAAGAAGCATCCAGAACCATTATGCTTCTTAGGTAATGAATAACTGTACATGACTTTTTGGTGTTTATATGCCAGAGGTGATATGGCTTTCAAAGAGCCCTGGTGGTGCAGTAGTTAAACTGTACTCCAGATAAAACATTGTGAGTTTGATCCCAATGGGGATCAGGGTTGACTCAGCCTTCTGAGGTCAGTAAAATGAGTACCAAGCATGTTGAGGGCAAAATGCTAATTACGTGTAAACCTCCCAAAATGTGCACTAAGCACTATGGGGTGGTATATAACTTGTTTTCTGACATATAAGACATACTTTCCCCCATTAAAATACACCTGAAAAACAGAGTGCATTTAAAACTCCAATGCAGTTTATAATCCAGCAAATTCTGTATTTACCAGCAAATGAAACACACTATCTACCCTTAAAATATACCAGAAAATTTGAGTGCTTCTTATACTTATACACCGGCAAATACTGTAAGTGTAATTGCTATTGCTAATTGCTATTCAATATACAAAGTAAAGTATGCAATGGAGAAGAATGTTGTTAAGACTTTGGCACCCAAGGCCATTTGTCCTCTGGGTTGTCAGGTTAGTTAACCACTGCCTGACACTCAGCGTTAAGTTGCTGGAAGTATGGTCTAGTCCAGTGGTCAGCAAACTTGGCTCTCCAGCTGTTCTTGGACTTCAGTTCCCAGAAGCCTTGATCAGCAGGAGTGCTGACTTGGGCTTCTGGGAATTGAAGTCCAAGAAGACCTGGAGAGCCAAGTTTGCAGACCCCTGGTCTAGTCTATTAACATAGCAGGACAACCTGGCCAGACTGAATTATGAACCCACTCCGCCTAATTTAGGAAAGTAATCTTCATCAAGTCATTGTCATTTAAAGGTAAAGATAAAGGTTTCCCTTCCTCAAAAGCCAGTCATATCCGACTCTAGGGTTCAGTGCTCATCTCTGTTTCAAAGCCAAAGAGCCAGCGCTGTCATTTAGGAGTATGAAAAACACAAGAGAGACACCATCCCTCACAGACATGACATTATTGCTCTCTTAAATATATGATAGACTAATGATCAATTAGACACTTTTAGACACATAAACTTAATCCAGTGAGTCTCATTGTGACAGTAAACCTTCGCTCACAAAACCTGAGAGTCTAGTATGCCCCAACGAATGTAACTAAAGCAGAGAAAAATGAAAACTTAGGGCCACTAATTATCTGATCAGTACATTTTGTTAATGACAAACAGATTTGCTAGCTCATGAAAAACTTTTATATTCTACGCCTTGTTGCAGAACAATTATAAGGGAAATGAACACAATTTTAAGAAGATTTTAAATGAATTTTCTTGTATTCACTGGGTACTGACATAATCATAAACTAAAACAGCAGATAACAGAATCCTTCCCAATTGATGAAAAATACCTTTTAAAGAAAGAATGAAATGCATAACGTACATACAACAAACTGTGCCTTGTTAGCATGCATTAGTCTGAAATTTATAGCTTCCCTGTAAAAGCCAGTTTAATGTTACAATAAAGGTACTGTTTGTTCTAGCAGTTTTGCATGTCTAGACCACTCTTGGGGTCTATTCCCCCCCCCACCTAAGTTGTGCCATAAAGCATAGCACAGAGACCATATATTTCCAAGTTCTCCTGGATTGCTATTATTTTACAAAACATTAACCTCCAAGGATCTTTAAACATTCAGAGAACCCCATGGTGCAGAACTTACAAAGTTTTAAAAGTTAGCTTCATTGCAGAATTAGTGCATTTTTATTGTGCCTCCAAGGCCTCTTTTTTTAGTAAGGATAAAATAAAAAAAATCAGGTTTTTATAAGGCCTGTGTTCAAAACAGTGCACAACTTCAAAGGTGCCTGACCTCCTGCTCACACCAGTTTCCAGTGTTGTAATTTTATCGATTTTTTTTTCTTGCTTAGCTTTTCAAAATGTTGTCTGGAGACAGGGATGTAACTGAATCATGCACTTTGTACCACTAATTAAGCTTTGCCTTTGAATTTGCAAGACAAATGCATTTGAGAGCAATGCCTTTGACCAGTGGTCTGTTTCAAACATGGATGTTTCACAGCAGTCAAAGCCATGAGCGAGCTGATTCTTTTGCACAATGGCTGGGTCCCTCCACTGAAATTAATTCTGCTTCTCTATACACAAGAAATGCAGGAACACATGAATCCACATGTTTATTTGAATTGGGGTGCTATCTGAGGCAAAATGCAAAAACCAGATCAAAGCAGAATATCAAAATTGGACTGCAGAATGAAGTGAGACACATTTACAAATTGATTCAGATCCAGAGCACAAATCAAATTATATGATGTAAGGATATTGCCTGTGCCCTGGTTCAGCCTCATTCCAAGATGGGGATTTTTAAGCATGGGGGGGACCAGTAACACATTCCTTAGAAGGTTTATTGTTCAATACATGCTACCCTTGTGGTTTGGAAGAAACAAAACTTAATGTGTGATAGACATGTGTTATGATATGGTCATTGGCTGGATTCCTTTAAGGGAATGGCAAGGGGTGTACCATGTGTGAACAGATAAAACCTGTGGTGGGCTCAAAAATTTTTTACTGCCATACTGTGGCTGTGGTATGGTGGGCATGGCCAGGGGAAAATCCCTGCATTGTACCAGAATTAGGACTACTTTATTTCAAAACTTGGATGGGCGGGGCTAGCGAGAATTTCTGCTACCGGTTCTAGCGAACTGGCATGAACCTGCTGATGCCCACCACTGGATAAAAACTGTGCTCTACGGAGAACAAACATGTAGGCTAGTAAGAGAGAGAAAGAGGGGTGGACCCTCAGGGCTTTCACAATTAGAGAAGCTTTCTATGTTTTGATAAGCTTTCTGAACTTCTGAAAAACTTTCTTCTGTAACTTACTCTGATTACAATATACTTTTTAAAATACCAGAAGATGACTGTTTACTTGGCTATGCCCTACCTTATTTACACTAAGCTAATATCCTGGGTTGCTAAACTAGAAGAGCAGCAGCTCAGATGCAGCAACCAATGGCTTGTGGGCAGGAAGTCCTACTCGTGAGTAAAGGCATTTCCTGACAAATTACTCTACATTTTATTATTTTTATTTTTAAAGCTAACTATAAAGGTGCCCTCCTATACAAGCCACAGAGCTAACTATCTTAAATTTGGCAGCTTTATTTCCCTCTTACCATGTTTCAGAATTCTGTGCAAATCAGCAGAATAAAAAAAATTACAGCTGTTTTGATTTTCCAATGCATTGACTAACCCATTTAATACATTGAATGAGACAGAACACAAATGACTTTGGACACTCCCAAGCTGCTCATGCTTCTCTAATCAGAATCAAGCTCAAACTTCCTCTTCCATACAAACACCAGATTTGGAGGGGAGGATTAAAAAGATGCAAAAAAAAAAAAAAAAACCAACCCCACAAACAAACCATCTCTATTCCTACAGCTTTTAGTTGTTTCTTGTCAGCAGTGTTGCTTATTCTGTTCATGGGCAAAATTGTCATCAAGATATGGCTACAGTTATACTAAAATGATTTAGGACCAATAACAGCTGTGAGATCACACAACTCTCCATTCTCCAAAAAGTGACTAGTAGCAACTCTGGGCAGCTTACAACACAAGAAACACCCCCAACATAACACACTCATGATGGTCAAAACATCATAAAAACTCTAAAATCACAAAATCCTGAATCTAAAAATCTAAAATCCCCATAACAAAATTATCAGATGGCCATCTGAGCCAGCGGGTTGGAGTAGATCCAACATTTGAGGGCATTAGTGGGTAGTGATGTGATAAAGCATAATCATAGTAATGTATTCGATTTTATAAAACTTAATTGCTACAGAGAAAGTAAAAAGTAATTATATTGTTATCAGATAGCTACAGCTCACAGTTATTTGTTCCACTCCCTTCCCCAATTATAATTAAGTTTGTTCCTGGTCATTGCTGAAACCTGTTCTTGATCTTGGACCAAACACAGGTGCTCCTCTTAGTTCCTGATGAAAGCTCCCTCCTGCTGTATTCTGAGGAGACTTCTTTACCACACTTCTGCAACTCATTAGACATGACCAAATTTCCATCACAACTTGGTAGAGACAGAAAGTGGGTGCAGAGGGCCTAGTTTACCACCCATTTTGCACACAACTGTTGGAGAAAGTTCCCCCCCCCCACTAGTTACCGGCATGTGGTAAACAAACTCTCTTTATTTAATCAGTACTCAATCAGCAATAAATATTTCTTTATTTAGTCAGTGTTTAAGTAATTGACCAGAACAAAACATTGCACCCAACTTGGCAACAGAAGAGAAGAATACCTTCAGAATGAATTTACCATTCATTTCACTGTACACCTGGATGAGATTCTCAAAGTAAGATCCTCATTTATTTACTTGCAAATGACCTTCTTTTGTAACTAATGTGTATAGTAAAACTATCCTTATGTATTTATTTACAATTGCACATTGGCTCTAAAATAGGGTACATAACAGTAACTTAGTAATTTAAAATGAAACTACGGCAACTCATTTAAATAATTTGAAACATTGGTGCTAACTCTGACAAATCAAATCTTTATTATGGTCCAAGGCCAGCGTAGTACAGCAAAAGATAAAAGTTAAGATGAGGGTACTTTAAAAATATTTTTAAAATAAGCATATTTTCACAGAGTTAAGTGATAAAATCAGTATTTAAAATTAAAATGGCTACATCTGCTACTATGCCTTTGATTGGAGAATAAATGGACATAAGATAGAGCATGTTAAGTAAAGTAAAGGTAAAGTTCACCCTTGCTTGAAAGCCAGTCGTATCCGTCTCTAGTGTCCAGGGCTCATCTCTGTTTCAAAGCTGAAGAGCCAGCACTGTCTGCTTCTGCAGACGTTTCTAAGGGCACATGACAGTCATGACTAGACACAGGAGTGCACAGAACACTGTTTACCTTCCCACCAAAGTGGTCCCTATTTATCTACATGCAATTTCTTGCTCTCCAACTGGTAGGTTGGCAGGAGCTGGGACAAAGAGGGGAACTCATTCCATCCTGTAGTACTCGGGAATCAAACTGCTGACCTCTTGCCTTCCAGTCAGCATCTTACTAGCTTTAAATGTTTGGGATTAGTCCTCCAAGCTTCAGGCTCAAGAAATGCCCATATTACTCATACTGCTCTTACAACCCAGACATCTGTCTTTGCAACACTTCAATTCCTGAGGATCATGGGTCAATATATCCCTGCTGCATTCAAGTTATTTGAAGCCAAAATCCTGTTGCAGCAACTCTACAGAGTCCAAGTAGAGCCCCCTCTTAACTACCCAACCCGTATGGAAAGCTCTGTCAATAATATTCTTGGATCCCCATCTATCCTTATCCTTGCCAACAGCTGAACAGAACAATCCAAAGGACCAGACTGGATTTATGGTGATAGATGTGTGGTTTACCAAGGATTTATAAACTCACAGCATTGAAGCAGTTGTTAATGTATGGTTCACCATAAGTTAGAATTTGTGTGACTATAAATAAGAAACTATTAAAATTGGACTAGTGTATTGACAGAATTTTGGTCCTCTTTGATGTGGAAAATTATGAGATTGAAAGTCATCTTCAGGGAGCTTTATTGCGCAATCTACCTAGAAAAGAGACCATGTGGTATAATGGATTGTCAGCTGCAATTTGTCTCCAAGAATGCATTTTTTTTTCTCCCTGAAGCAGGAAAAATGCCATTGGCATGAATTGGTTTAAGGTGGATCCCAGCTTGCCATGAAGTGACCCACAGACTATGATCATGGGGCCATCTCCTGTGGCACATATGAAATGAGACATGCAGGATTTAACACAGAGACCGCAATGGACCACCACAGCCTTACGGAGATTGACAAGGTGCACCTTCACAGCCAGTCCATCTGGCATGGCCTCTTCTGCCTCCATGACCATTGGGAATCAGAGTTTCTCTTCCGCTCATTTTGCCGTTGGGCCCAATAGGATGGTTTTCAGTGGCATTTCCTCCACTGAAGGACCATCACCCCACCTAAAGGGGCTCCTCTGTCTGTGGTCAGGTAAACTTCTGTATGGCTACAGGTGGTATAATGGATAGATAGATGTATTTCATAAATACATGACAGTTTCTATCACTGGTGAAAGATTAAAGATCACACTCAAGATAAGAACTTTTAAGTACAAAGCAGATGGTTCCAAATGCCCCCTTGTGTACAGGCCCCAACTCAGGTTCTTTATATGGCAAAGATCCAACCCATTTTGCTGCCTTGGGAAATACATTCCTTGCCTTCTTTCCCATTTGCTGCAGTTCAATGCAGAGAAAGCATTTGAGTCTTGCTTCAACACTAGGAGCAGGATAACAACCCTCATCTTACATAAAGGCAAATAGGTAGGCTTGAAGGCCATTTTGCTTCCTTCCCTCTGCAGTGCTCTGAACCTTTGCAGATGTAACTTTATGCTGCACCAAGTAGAATAGAATTCCATCTTGGTGTGAGAGGCAGCTGCCTCAATGCTTTTCTGCCTTACTCTGTCAACACAAATGGGAAAGCATCAATTGATATTCTGCTAATATTTTGCAGCACAGATACCAATCCACCCCTCGCTGTATGATGAATGAGTACTTGTTTCCTGTGCATTATTTGTCTGGTGGGGAATCTTGTCTGCTACACTGCTAGAACCAGACTATCTTTCAGGGCCTAAGCATCTTCCCTTTATATTTCCCTAAAGATTCGTTTTCCTGTTGTCTCTCCACCCCGATAGCAAAGTTCAGAAAAATAACATAATAAATTGTGTCACAATTGCACTGCTCCACAAGCTTTATACTTCTGTAGATCACAAATCTCTGAAAGCAATCCAAGTTGCTAGGTAAATATTGCACATTATGTACCAAATGGGTTTAAAAACACACACCACACACACAAAATTACTGTAATCTTCGCAGAGAAGTGGGTGGGATTCCACTATTCCTGGGAACGGGATGGTGTTGCCTATGCTTCCCTGGGTGCTCTGCTCATTTGGGAGTAAATGTATTGGGCTTACTTCAGAGGAAACACATAGGAACAATCTGAGAAATCAAAGGTAGAGAAAACACATCCTTCCATATGTTGTGAGACTGCAATTTTCAGCCCAGGATCACAAGTTTTGGTATCCAGCAACATCTGATGGTCCAACACTGTGATTACAAATAATGAGAAAACATAGCCTCTTCTGCCAGCCAAGCAGCTGCGCCAGGAGTCCTTCTACCAGTTGAACACTGGCATCCACCAGCCAAAGGGGCCTCTGCTGGTCTATTAGGCGTTTGCCCATTCCAAACCCATGACAGCTGTCACCTTTTCCAATCAAGAGAGCATGTGGAGAAATGACCATTTGATCTCTTCTGCATCACCCACAGCTGCAGAAGGTATCCAATGAACTCTTCCTAACAGATGGAGGCAAGGAGATGGCTGAGTGTTAAAAATCCATATACTGAGCGACATTTGATGGGTGACCTTGAGCCAGGCATACCTCGTGGGGTTGTTGTGGAGATTCATAGGAGGGAGGGAAAGATGTACAACTTCCTAAGCTGCCTGGGAGAAGTTGGGGCCATACAGAAATCAACATAAAGTATGTGTGTGGTGGGGAGAGGGATTGTATATACACTGTCAAAGGAATTATCTGTTGCTTGCAAGAAGAAGCCTGTCCGCTCCTTGAGATCTACTGGTCCTCACGTCTAAAAGCAGCCAGAAGCATCCCGCTGCTTTCTCCAAGCTTTGCCTGGCGCTAAAAGGCAGCAGCAGCAGCTGACAGAATCCTTTAAAGCAAGAGTTCTCAACCTTTTCAAGCCAAGGGGCCAGGTCACACTCCCTCAGACAGCTTCGAGGGCCGGACGACCATTGTGCCCTGCATGCCACACGTGAGACCCCTGGGTGTGGCAGAGGCGGTGGTGGGGCCACATGAAATGGTGTTGTGGGCCGCATCTGGCCCCCAGCCACAGGTTGAGAACCCCTGCTTTAAGGCACCATGGGAGAGATGGAAATAAATAAATAAATGATTTTCTCCCCCTCCCTTATTTTTACGCACAGGCATGCCACCCTTCCTTCTCTCCACCCCCCACCCCTTTTCCCTTCCTCGTTTGCATTCCCCCCCCCCTCCACTCTCCGCCCCCTTTGCAGTGATGTCAGTCGCAGGGAAGACTTGGCTGGCGGTGCTGGAGGAACGCGGAGTTCAGTCGCGCAGCAGCCCGAGCGCCGAGTGGAGCCGTAGCTGCTGCCGAGGCTGAGAGCCGTCGCGATCTCCGGGAGCAGGAGGAGGAGGAGGGAGAGCAGCCCCTCCTTCCCCGCTGGAGAGGAGCCTTCGGAGAGTTGGAGGGGAGGGCGGAAGGAGGGCGCGCGCCTGCGGGCGGGAGCGCGCGCTTGCTTGCCTGTGCTTGCGCCTTGTGCGGGAGCGGAGCCCCCTGCAGCACCAGGCGCCGACTCCAGGGCAGCCTGGCGGTCTGAGCCGACGCTCGAGGTTCGAGACTCGGGACCTGCCTCCTCTCCGCCACCGAGGTGGGGGAACCGTGCCTCGCTGGCTTGGCAGTCTCCGAGGCATTGCAGAGCAAGGGGGAAGAGAAAACCGTGCCATTTGCAGCCGCGCATCGCTCGCAAGTTTGCCTGTCTCGGCTCTACTTGAGCCGCTTGGAGGGGGGAAATCCGACGGGAGGGTGCGATCCTCCGACGCTCCTTTGTGGGCACTTGGCGGAGAAGGTGAGCTTTGGTTCGCCTCTGACGAAAAGAAGACGGAAACCACCACCACCACCACCACGTCGAAGTCGCCCGGCCACTTGCCTTTCAACTGCTCTGCGGACTAGAGTAACTCTGAAGTTCACATCTCCCCCCCCCCCGCATTGGAGAGATCGGTCCCTCTCGCTTTCTTGCTCAAACCCCCCCCCCCATCACCCCGTACTTTAAATTTCGAGAGCAGAAGCAGGATTTGGCCCAGGGTGCGCTTGGGGTCGGACGCGAAGGAACTTGACAACGGTGGAAGGATTCGCCTCGACGGAAGGTAAGGCGAGGTGGCCAGGCGACGGCTAAGGAAAGAGGGCTGAGGACTAGGGAGCAAAACGGGAGGAAGGCCAGTCAGTCACCTACCTACCTATTTCTCCCCCAACTCCCCTGGTCCGGCGAGGCATCCGCTCCCCGTCCCTCCTCGCCAGGGGAGCCCCTTCCAACCTTAGGGATGCCTTTAGCGAACGTGAGGGAGGTGACTAACCGAGGGCGGCGAAGCGCGTGGATGGCTTCCCTGTCCCTGACTCTGTAGACCTTTGAAGGGATGGTGGTCCACGAGTGGCTTATGACAGGCTCAATGCAAAGCAGGGAGCAGTGCCTAGATCCGCGAGATGCTCGCCTGTACTCGTGGGTCTCCTTGCCTGGGAAAAGGAAGTCAGTTCCTTCTGCCTTTCGCGATGCAACGCTGCCCCTCTGCTGGAGAGCACTTCAGACAGGGTGCAGAATATTTAGCAGGAAGAGTTTTAAATATATATATATATACACACACACACATCAAAGAAGAGGGGTGGAAAGGGGGCAGAAACATATGGAGTATTTTATTGATGCAATTGTAATCCTGTAATGGAGACTGCATTAGATGGGAGACAGTATTTAAAAAAACCCAGTCTCTGTGTGTAGGAGGGAGGGGGACGTAAAACCCTGGCAATGTGCTAGAATAGATTGTAAATGAAGTTCCCTGATTGACAGATTTTCTTGAACTCTGGCAATGAGCTTAAAGTTGCTGTACATTTGGGATATTGGAATAAGATGCAAAGCAGATCAGACAGGCTGGGGGAAGAGAGGAAAGATATAATTCCTACTAGCCTTTGAACTGGTCAGAACAGAAATCCAGGCATGGCAGTGGTTGGTGCCAAGATCTGTGTAGCGACAGGCTGATTAGGAAAAGCGTTTTGCAGGCAGAGGAAGCAAAAGGGACACTTCCTCCCTCATTTTTCTGGTATTAGAAGAAAGTAGATAAAGGCAGGCTTATATGGCCATTTCCTCCCGCTCTCCATCCTTAAACAGAAATTGGTTATGGTGTGGCTTTATACAACTTGCTGTCTTCATGGAAAGCTCTGTAGACTGGCTACAAATTGGAGGATGTCTCTCCCATTTTGCTGCTTACAAGCTTAGAATACTTTTCACTTGTAGGAAGCAGCTGTCAAGGTCTATGACAGCGATGGTGAACCTTGGCACTCCAGGTGTTCTTGGACTTCAATTCCCAGAAGCCCAAGGCATTACTCTTACTGATCAGGGCTTCTGGGAATTAAAGTTCAAGAACATCTGGCGTGCCAAGATTCAAGCATCATGTAGATGATGATGGGGAACTGTTAGCCTCTACCTAATGGGAGGTGAGGGAAGGAGAGGGTGTGGACCATGGGAATACAGCATGGTCTTAAAATAGCTTGAGCTTCAATCCCCACCTTTTTGGTTGCCTTAGGGGTACTTCAGAGTTCACCCCAGCCTGATAAAGCATTTGAGATGTTCCTACTGCAGAAATCTTGATCCATTGGAGATGGAAGGTACTCATACTAGAAGCAGATAAAGTCAGGGCAATATTTGTTCTTTTCAGCAACTTCTTGCTGCCATAAATGTGAAAATGGAGAGTACACAAACAGATGTCTTGTCACACATGTCCCGTTATTTTAAAAATTCTTCATATTGTTATAGCATGAAAACACAGGACACATGAAGTACAATTGGCATATGTTGTGGTGGAATGTGGTGTTAGCAAGTTACTTTTTCTGTTACCTGTAGGGCTATTTTTTCCTCCACTGTGTGAACATCACAGACTAAAAATTCAACTTGAATCTACTAAAGAATTTTTTTAAACCTTTGGTCCTTGTGAATATCAAATGGATGACCTGTTCTGTAGCTGGAATTAGTATGTAAAGCTTATGTATTGCACATAATTCTTCACCAGTTAGAGACTGAGCACCAGAGATCTCTTCTGCTACATTGTCAACAGAACCACATAATTCTCTTGATAAGGTTGGATTCTTAAAATGCAGAGAGTTCAGTGAATAAAATCAAACAAACCTCATTGGATTGTCAAAACCAGTTTGTTTTCACATCTGAAATGTGAACGGAAGCTTAAGTTATGCCTTCATACTTGAATGCTTCCAAAACTGTCAATTTTGCATAAGATAAAGGTGAAAGGAAGAAGAGAGCATGAGTTTACATGAAGCATAAGAGCAGAGGGAATTTCATCAAGACAGAAAGAATTCCTATTATATCAAGTTGGGGGGGGGGGAAAATCTATTCAGAGATATAAAAAAGAAAACTAGTAAATGTGTATGGTAACTGCAAAGACAGCATCAGAATATTAATGACTTAAACCCGGGGGATGTTAGGGCTTTTTGGGCTGATAGGCAAAAGGCAAGAGTCAGCTGGCAGACTCTTTAAATTTCCAGGCATGTTCTGTTTCAGCTCTGTCTGCAGCCAAATCTCAAAATAAAATTGAACATTTCTTAAGGCAATTATTTTTGTGGTGTTTTGTTTTAAGAATATGGCAGATCAACTCTTTTATGGGTGGCAGGTAACAAAAGGTTGCTGTCATTGCTAGATGTGTGAATGTTTTCTATTTAAATCATCCTCCTGTCAAATAAACAGTTGAAGCACATATTCCCCCATCCCCCCATTAAGATCTTTGCTTCCATTTTATCTTCTCCCCCCCCCCCCCCACACACACACACTTGCTGCTTCACAACTATTCAGTTTCTGGTGGCAAGCTTCTAATTTTTCTTAAACAATGCCTTGCTGTAGTTAGAGATAATTTATATTCAGCATAGGAGAGTCTGTGTGGTGCAGTTCATTTTTATACATCACAACCTCTGCAAAAAGAAAGATCAAAGATTTTGACCTGTTGTCCTATAGCACATTTATATTCTTTGTGGTTCTAGAGGCAATGTTTCTGGTAGTCACTCTCTACTATCATTAAGAGAATATAATTCTTCTTTTGTTCCAGCACCCATTTACTTAGTGATTCATAATTTAGACTTACAAGATGTGCTCTGAGCTGTAACCAAAACTTACTGATGGGAATCGGAATGAATTTGTGCATTATGATCCTGTAAACAAATCCTGTTTCTGTTGCTGAGGGTGGACACACCATGTAGCGAAGAGTTGATGGTTGTGGAAATATTTATCTAACTTTTTTTTAGATTCCAGCTAATCGCTTTATTCTGACGCTAGTTAATGTTAGTTATCCCACTGAGCTGTGCTTGACTGTGATAAGTGTTTTGTAGGTTTGAGGGAGTGAAATGGTGCCAAATTTCTGGGCTGGTTTTGGTTCACACTAGAGAAAGGGGGGATTGTAGCAGAACTTTTGATATTGAGTTGGGGGCTGTATCAAACTATAATCTGTCTGTGCTGTAGTAAATCAATCAAATTTCAGGGTAGTAAATAGGGTGAAAACCTCAGTATAACATAAACCTGGACTGTTTAGTCTTGGTTTTGCAATGCCATGAAATCTTAATTTTGGATGCTTACAGATGATATGTTATCTCATACATCTGATCAAAAGATACAGTTAGCTGTCTTTGCAATTATGTGGATCCATCTTTTCTCCAAAGGCTGAAGAGATAATATTGAACATAGAACAGGTTAGTTAAATTCTTTCCTAGATACCCTCTGGTCTGGGTAGTCCTGTGTACACTGTTCTCATATTTTTACAATGGGTTACTATGTATCCTTACTTTGAAGTTAGTGTGCCTGAATGTCATAGTGAGTGTGAACAAGGAGGTCCTCCTCAGTGTGCTAAGAAGAAAGCTGAACTGCTATCACTGCAAGATTAATGTGAAGGCGAAATGATACAACATTGTGAATGATGCAGGTTCTGATAAAAAAAAAAAATGTGTTCCCTAGCTTGTATGGCCATTTCTTCTGCTATACTGTAGTTGCATTTGGAGGTCTGCTACATGTATCATAGAAGGGTAATTTGTGTTCAGCAACAAAGATTCTAACTGTACCAAAGCTTTGTACATGACTCCTTGTTTTGTAGCTGATAGACAGGTTACAATGAAGGATAACCTTCCATAGTTGCTTGTCCTCAACCAGATGGTTCAAAAGACAACCTTTCAGTTATATTGAGGGGGTTATACAAGCTTAAGTTGCCATAATATAGACATAGTAGTTTTAAAAAGCAATTATCTGACCTATCTACAAAATCTGGAACTATGTTCTTCTGAACAAAGGATTACTGAGTCTCAGGAAGATGGGAGAATAATGAAAACCTTAATTTTCAACTACTAAAGCTTTTGATATTGATGGAACAAATTTCCTCAGGAAGATAGTGGTTCTTTGTGTCAATGGTGACCAGATGTTTCAAAATTCATCCTCCTAGTTCTTAGTACCCATTGATGTTAAGTAAATATTGATGTCTTGGAAGATCTTCCCATCATGAAACAAAAGCTGTGTTCTTTCTCTACTGTCTTTCTACTCAGAAACAAATCCTGATGATGTCATTGGTATGTATCCCTCAGCATTTGTGTAGAGTACTGCAGCCATTTTGTCGCCTACTGCGGCCAACTGTATGTGATTGAACCTTATATGGGCTTGTCTTGATGGTTTATTCTCAAAGAAGAAGAATGAATTTACCTGGACATGAGAATGAATATATGGAATGGGGGCGGTGTGGGGGAAGGTACATTGGAAAGGTGAATTCCATTATCTCATATAGCTTTAGATGGAGAGATTGACTTTCAAACTATTTGGAATAGTGAAAAGCAATCATTTATTTTTTCAATTAATGCCCTTCAGTTTAGTAGAGAGCCTTAACAGAAATTGTACAACTTGCAAATATACTTTTAACATCTTCTAGAATACCTATTAGCAGATTTTAAACTTAACTTGTGACTCTTCTTCATATGCTGTTAAAAATGGTCTTGGTATAATATTGTTTTATCCGCCTTTTATGTCAATATGAATCATTGTTGCATCTTTCTTTTGCTTATGCCCATGTCTAACTTGGTAAATAAAATATACAACTATAGCACACACACACACACACACACCCCCCACACACACATCTGTGAGCATCGTTAAAGGTATATGTGATTCATTTATGCTTCAGTGATTTTGTAGCATTTTGGAAATCCGTAGGTTGAAATTCTATTGAAAAGGAGAGAGTAGTAATATGATAGATATCAACCTTTAAAAATGTGGAATCTAGATATTTATTCGGGGGCCTGCTTTTGAATTATCTCCGTCACCTCTGTTAGGCAAATGCTGTGCAATTACCTCTGATACTTTCTAAAGGAGTCTCATTTGGGCATCCCCCGAAGCAGAGTTTCTCCACCAAAAATACTTTCAACCCAGAATAATTTCTTACCGGCAGGATCTTCACATATTAGCAGACCACATACATGGCATTCGGATTATACAGGCAGAGGTCAGAAAGACTCAAAAACCCCAGAGAGTCTTGCCAATCAGTATAGTCAGTATTACCAGTACAGTAATACCTCATATAACATTAGTATCGAATAACACTAAAATCGCATAACATTAAGGAATCTGGGGGGAAGAATTGCATCAGATAACATTAAGATCCTATGGGATGCTTCAGATAACAACCACTAAAGCCTGTGTGGTTACAATGTATCTCTATGGATCCCATAGAGGATCAGATAACACTAAAAATCATATAACACCAAGACTTGTGGAACCAGGTTTTAGTGTTATATGAGGTTTTACTGTATTACCAGTGGACCAGTAGACATAATTCTGTGTAAGGAAGTTTCCTATTGCCCTGAAGAGAGCCCCTACAGTAGCCTGACCATATAGGTGTTTTCCGATTTTAAAGGCTCAGTAGGGTCAGGCAAAGCTAGTATATGATCAGTAGGACTAGGGATCTCTAAGCAGGGCTTGAAAAGAATCCTGGCTGAAACCTAGGAGAGGTGTTACTAGTCATAGTTGATTACTAGATCCAAGGTCCAAATTGTTGTGATATGGTTCCCTATGTTCACGTGGCTGGAAACTCATTCAGTATGCCTTAGAGGGTGACAAATGTATTGTTTAACATCTGAATGCTAGTTTAAATGCATCACAGGGATGTGTGGAATCCATAAATTTAGCAAATTATTCAAATTTTGCTTCAGATGAATGTTTTGTGATAATTGTAAGTTGTGAATTTAGTTTACCATGAGACTGGAAAACTTGTGTACAGTACAGTGGAACCTTGGTTAACGTAATTAATGCATTCTCCAGGATGTTTTTTACAGTGAAAATTACTTTAACCAAATTTCCCATAGAAATGCATTGAATGCAATTTCCCATAGGAATGCATTGAAAACCAAAATATTTTAACTGAAACACATTTCCCAATAGGAATGCACTGAAAACCAATTAATCCATGGGGGTGGGGGGGATCTGTAAACCGAACCATTATTTTCTATGGATTCCCTTTTGTTGTGTGGTTTTTATGTTAACCAAACCTTTTGTTAACTGAGGTTCCACTGAGGTTCTTATCATCCCAGACTATTTCATAATGGGAGCTAAAGTCCAGCAGTATCTGGAAGGCCACAAATTTATATTTACTTCTATGTTGCAAACAATTAATAATAACAATTAAAGGTTGCACATTCTTGATATCTTTATATAGCAAGTTATATGAAAGCTATGACAAATAGGAGTTGTGTGAGAAAAAAACTTAAAGGACTAGCTTCTACTCTACTAATTAATTTATAAATCTCTTTTTTAAAATGCAATGTACAGTAATCTCAATGGAATTTTATTTCATTTGAAGATATTTAGTCAGATCTGTAATAAAGTAGTCTTCTTGCAATCCCTGTAAGATTGATGCAGTAGGAAATAGATGAAATGTTGGTTACTAGATGGATGGAATTCACAATTTGTCCTTTAGCCATTTCCCTTTTTATTCCACTGCTATTTACGCTCTTGTTCCACAACTCCTTTCTTCTTGTATCCACCAGTACTGGAAGAAAGAGCAAAGAAACAGTGTGATGCTTTAGTTTAGGGAAAATGCTAGACTCCTGCGTTTAGATTCTCTGATTAGCATACTGGAGGAACAGATGCTAAATCTCTGATTGTAGCCTAATATATTTCACTTACCTTGAGAACTCTGTTAGGGTTCCTATAAGTCAGTTTTAATGCACTATACAAGAGTGGTTTGTGGATAAAGGTGAAATATTTGCTACCTGGATTTGTATGGAGAGAGAGTGAAGGGCTGAACTTCAGGAAAAGCTGTTTTCTCAGAAGGTCATAAGTTCTGTCCTTTAACATGTGCTGTCAAGTCTACGAGAGACCTATTTCTGAAGCCCATTGCTACCACTAAGACTCTATGGAAGGGTAACTGTGTTATCATTATATGAATCTATAAGACAGGTTTAATATTACTAAGGGTGGGGTCTACATGTATAAAGTGCAGAGCCAGAGAAGCATGGTGGATGATTGCATGTGATCTGCTCGCTGAACTTCTTGGGTGTTAAAAGTCTGAAAATGACAATGTGGCAGCATATTCTGATTTCAGAAGGTAATGATGGAAATGCAGATGACTAAGTAATAAATATAGTTCTGTTTAGTGTATGTTTGAGGGAGAAAGCGATGCAAAAAACTGCATACTTAAAATAAGTCTGTTCTACATTAAGCTCCATTATCCCCCCCCCCGAATGTATCAGTTCTATTTCTTGCCTTTGAATTAGCTTTTGCTAAATTTGAACAAATGCTGCTAAAGTCAATTAGCATTGTAGTAAAGCATCGGACTGACATCCTACATTGTCTGTTTATGCCTTCCAACCACCAGCAGTTTTGGGTTTGTTTGAACAAGTGTGTTGCATCCTCTAGGCAGCACCATTAGAAATAAGAAGCACCCCACCTTTATGCTGCAAGGTAGCATCTTTTTGATGCATGGACAGGGGCTTTTCTTTAGTCAGGGCTGCAAGCATGATGGCTATTGAGAGTCCAAATACTCTGTATGATGGGTTTTTTCCAGTGGCAAATAGTTTGCCGGTGATACAGGATTTCATTTCCTCCACTTACTGCTTATAGGCCTCCACTTACTGATAAGGTTTATCTATTTACTTAATTCATATTCTGTCTCCCCCCCAATTCAAGCTCAATATTTATTACTCACTGAAGAGACATAAGTCAGCAAATATGTGCACGTGCTCACACACAATACACTAATGCATGAACATTTAGAGGTTAAAAAGGCAACTTAAATGGAAGGGTTTCACCTGGCAGGAGAAACACGGCAAGGCAAGGACCGACCTAGTTTCATGCAGCGAGGAGTTCCATAGGCTGGGAGTAGCCATCAAAAAATGCCTCCTCGTCAAGGTGGTGGAATGAAGAGAAGGCATTCTTCCAAAGGTCTCAAAATGGGAGGGGGGGGGACTGCAGTGTCTCAAGTGGTTAAGACACTGACTGGGAGGCAGAAGGTTAGCAGTTTAAAATGCGAGTACTGCATGATGGGATGAGCGCCCGTCTCTGTCCCGGCTCCTACCAACCTAGCAGTTCAAAAGCTAGAAATTGCAAGTACTGTACTGTAGATAAATACAGTTGTACCTTGCTTAAAGAGCATAATGCATTCCACAGGCTTGCTCTTTAAGCGAGTTTGCTCTTTAAGTGAAACACCATTGTAAACGACCAATTGTGGAGGGGATTGCAAACCCCAATTTGTTTGTTAAATGAGGTTTTGGTTGGTTTTATTTGTTAAGCGAAGCGAACATTCAGAGAAAATTCTGCTCTTTAAGCGAGTTATTCTTTAAGCAAAACGCTCTTTATGCGAGGTTTGACTGTAGGTACCACTTTGGTGGGAAGGTAAACAGTCTTCTGTGCACTCCAGTGTCTATGCATGCCTGCCACATGTCCACGGAGATGTCTGCAAACGCAGACAGACCTGGCTGTCTCCATTTGAAGTTGAAGTTGGGAAATGCAGCAGCTGCTAGTGAGTTTCAATAATCAAAATACATGAAAATAAGGTAAAATTAATTACATTGTCAGCACGTCTCAATCTGGCACAGTCTTGGGACCCTCGTAGTCATTGACCCAAGTATAAGCTGTGTCCCCCTTTGAGGGCTAAAAAACTCAGCTTATACTTGAGCATGTACAGTATGTACTATCTAGTCAACATAGTCTAGGTTCATTAAAATGCTATAACAGTGTTTAGAAGTGATTTCAAATTTAATTTTCTGGGGAAACACTGGGATGTAAAGCTTTCCCAAGGTCACATGGCCTAGGCCAGTGGTGGTGAACCTATGGCATGTGTGCCAGAGGGGGCACTCAGAGCCCTCTCTGTGGGCATGTGTGATGTCGCCCCTCTGCCCAATGGGAGCACTTCCTCCCTCCCCCCAGCATAGAGTTTTCTCTGCCTCTCTGTGGCATGGACGGCAGCCTGTTGAACTTGGTCACTCGGTCTCTAAAAGGTTCACCAACACTGGGCTAGGTTTTCTTCTATTAGCTAAAAGTGGGAGATCAAACTTCTTATCCTACAAGACCTTCCAGACTCAATGAGTCAGAAGACTTTCCATGTATGCATGTGGGCTGTTGTAATTTAAACAAGTGTCTTGGGCTCTCTTTCTCCCAGAGTAGTCTGTGAGTAGAAGAGCACATAATGCTCCCTAAATCTGTCATCCTCATCAATTTAGGCTGTCATTATCCCATGGGAAACCTTAACGAGGAATGTAAAAACTGTGTGTGAGCCCTCTTCTGTTTGGAACTCACTTTTTTTTATCGTAGGGTCCCAAAATTTATGCAAAATGTCTGTGCAAAACAAGTATTTCTTTTCCAGCTTGAAAATTAAATATGCAACATACATCTACAGAGAGAACACAGAAGGACTAAGACAACTACAAATAACATGTCCACAGCTTCAAATTCTGAAGTATCCATGAAGAAAACCAGCTATCACTCTAGCTTTACTCATACAGTACAGTACTGTGCTATTTCGTACAGCGTTACACAACATTGTTCTTGGTACTGTAAGAACAATACCAAGAGTACCTGTCAGTTTCTTGCATTTTTGGGTGGTGAAGAGGAAGTAGCAGCTTCTTTTCTTCATTTCTAAAGATGAGACAAAGATGTACATCCATTGATGTGGTGAGCATTCCAACACTGGAGGCACTCAAGAGAAAATGCTATAATCCTTAGTCTATAATAGTGATAAAAATAAACAGTTTCCCAATAAAGTCAGGATTTGGCACTGACATAGTTGTTCGTGAGTACAGAGAAGAGGAGTCAACTTCTTGCCTATGACACCATAGTACTCTATGTTCCTCAATCTGTGCTATGTAAGATTTGTTGCTTTTAATGTTAGCAATTGTTGGGAAAACAATTATCTGATTTATTTATGAAATGTACTGTGGTAAAGGAAGACACTGAACTTGATGACTGGAAGGTAGGCAGGTCAGCAGTTTGAGACCTGAGTACTACATGATGGAGTGAGTTCCTGTCTCTGTCCCAACTCCTGCCAACCTAGCAGTTTGAGAACAAGAAATTGCATGTAGATAAATAGGGACCACTTTGGTGGGAAAGTAAATAGCATTCCATGCACTCCAGTGTTGAGGCATACCTGCAACATTTCCATGGAAATGTCTGCAGACACAGACAGTGCTGGCTCTTTAGCTATAAACAGAGATGAGCACTGAACCCTAGAGTCAGGTATGACTGACTTTCGAGCAAGGATGACCTTTACCTTTACTAAATAGGTACCTCTTTGTTGGGAAGGTAAATAGTGTTCTGGTGTCTAGTGATGCCTGCCACATGAACACGGAAAATGTCTGCAGACACAAGATAACTATAAACAGAGATGAGCATTGAACCCTAGAGTCAGATCTGGCTGGTTTTCAAGCAAGGCTGACCTTCACTAGAAGTAAGGACTCCGTCCTCTCACCTGTTCTTGCCTTGCTCTTACTCTGCAGTTAATGTATCCTTGACAGGTGTCTGTCTGTTTTCTGTCAGTAGAGTTTGCTCTCATTTGGGTCCACAAAAGTCAGGGTGGATGGCAAAAGATGAAATCAAGTGTGGGTGGGAGGAAAAAGCATCTGCACAGTTGTTAGGGAAATGCCAGGAGGAGCACCTTCTGGCTTTCAGCTTACAACCATATGTTGGCATTTTTAAATTTCTTTTAAGCTGTGAAATAGGTGGGTGGCTTGGGGAAGAAGAACATTCTGAAAGCCATTGTGCAGCATCAAGCCATTGTTTAATATAAAATGATTGTAACTATATGTTAATAATTATGATGGACAGAAAAGAAGAGATAATGCAATTGGAACCTTCTCACATGTACAAAAATGATGTCTTTTACATTGTGCTTCTGTGACTTGCATTTTACTTTATCATGGTGCGAGGTTGTGTATATATCTCCTTGGTAAGTTAATAATAATTTTGCATCAGAGATTACTCTGGGTTGAAAGGATTTATAGAGGATGCCCGAATGAGGCTCCTTTCATGTTCCCAAGTGCAGCTCTCGGGTATCGAAACCCAACCTTCCATTCTCCAGCTCAGTGACTTAACCATTATGTGCCTTAACCACTAAGCTACCAGGGGAGCTGCCTTGGCAAGCTGAAATTTGAAGACTGAAATTTGAAGAGCTGTTAAAGGGAGTAATTGCTTTTACTCCTTTAGTCATTTACATGTCTCATTTAATATAAGCAAGGTCTTTTTTTTATGAGAGAGCAAGATGCTAGTGCTATTAGAAGACAACCATTTTCTAACAGAATTTGTGTTTTCCTTGCCTATATTTTTCTTCTGTTTGGCTGCCTTAGGTCTTTGAGAGTTGCTTCACCAATTTCTTAATTGTCTTTCTTGGGCTACTAGACTGTATTCATGGGTGATCTTTCTTTGGCAGTCCTGTTTTGATTACTTATAGTCCCAGTGTATGTAATTAGTTGGCAAAAAAAATTCAGAAGGGGCAACAATGTCACATTCACATATATAACATTGGCATCATGGGGTGGGTTAAGGGGGGCAGGCTGTTAGTTCAGGAGCCCCCCCCCCCGGTCCCCCTCTGGCTACAGCCCTGCCTCCTGTCAAAGCAGGGAGCCTACAGTGGAAGCATTTCTGGCAGGTAACCATCTTACCTCATCTGAAAATCTTTAACAAATAGTGGACTCTGCATTTAGTATTGTTGTCTCCAAGGGAAAGGTCATTGAGTAAGTGGTTCTGGAAAAGACATGTATTCAGGGCTCTCCAGAGCGATTTCTGTTCATAAGAGTCACAGCATCGCTTTTAGCTTGCTCTTACTGGTTTGGCTTAAGGCAGTATTATATGTTCCTTCATATATCTAGACTCTGAGCCTTTATATTTTGCTTTTCTTACCGGTACTCTGGAGCCTTATATGGGCCACTCTATTCAACATTTCCCTTAAACAGAGTATGCTAGAAGACAGTTGTGAACTCTTCTAAGGCTTGAAAACTTGAAATGTGACAACATGTCTTATGACTCTTGAATAAGCTGAGTGACATTTTCTTAACCTTATGTTTAACTTTGAGGAAAACATTGTGGAGGGGCTGCTTTATGCAATCATGATGTCTGTGTAATTCTGGCCAAGTTGCAAACCTGGTGACATTCCTGCTATCCTTCCAGAGACATAAGGTGGCTACTGTTTATATGAGCCTGTTGTATGATGGAAATTACTAGCTGCTAATTTGGAAACAAGTCAAAGGCTAGCATTTATCAAATTTCAAAGGAAACAGGTTGATATTTTTCTTTTAAAGGTAGAAAGTGTGATAAATCTAATCTAACATGTGTTCGTAGAGTGCCAGAGGACAAAGCAGTTCATGAACAAATTCTGAACTTGAATGTCTGATTCGGGTTGCTGCCTCCTTTTCCATCAACTTTGTTTACTCAGGGATTTGTCATCTTTATCAATTACATGGCAGGCTGCCATCTCCAGTTGGGGAATATCTTGAATTTGACTGACAGAAATTGCGAAGAATTCTATCCCACATTGTTTGTGGCCTGTTTACTAAAAATGGCAACTTTTTTTTTAATTGGGACAGAAGGAGGCTCAAACATTTAAATGTAGGAGAACATGAAACTGATATTTGTGATTTCTGAGGACATTCTACCTAGAAAACTCTCAAAAGAGTCCCTCTAAGTCAGAACTGATTTGCTGGCACATTATTAATAACATAACTATATGTTTCTGTATATTTCTCTTTGTATCTGTTTCTTAAATATTCATAGAAATATTGAGCTGGAAGGGCCTATGGGTCATCAAGTCCAACCCCCTGCTCAATGTAGGAATCCACATCAAAGCAGATCTGACAGATGGTTGTCTAGTTTTCTCTTGAGTGACTCCAGCATTGGAGTGCTCGTCACCTCCTGAGGTAATTGGTTCCATTGCTGTATCGCTCTAGCAGCTATGTTTTCTCAATATTCCACCTGTATCTGGCTTCTTGTAGCTTGAGCTCAATATTACATTGATCAATAACAAGATCCTGCCCCTCTTTACGACTATCTTTCAAGCATTTGAAGTGTGCTATCATATTCCCTCCCAGTCTCCTTTTCTCAAGGCTAAATATTCCCAGTTCCTTCAGACTTTTCTTATATGGCTTGCCCTCCCCTGAAAGTGTTCCAGTTTGTTGGCATTCTTAAGGTGTGGTGTCCAGAGCTGGACCCAGTACTCTAGCTGTGGTCTGACTAGTGAAAAATAGAAGGAGACGAGTATCTCACTGGTTTTGGACACTATTCTTCTGTTAATACAGACTAATTAATGTGTTGGCCTTTTTTTTTCAGCCACATTGCAATTTTGACTGGAAGGTCAGAGTTTGATTCTCAAGTGCTGCATGACAGAGTGAGCTATTGTCTCTGCCTCAGCTTCTGCTAACCTAGTAGTTTGAAAGCAAGAAATTGCAAGTAGATAAATAGGGACCACTTTGGTGGGAAGGTAAACAGCGTTTCGTGCACTCCAGTGTTGAGGCATGCCTGCCACATGTCCACAGAACTGTCTGCAAAGGCAGACAGCACTGGCTCTTTGGCTATAAACAGAGATGAGCACTGAACCCTAGAGTTGGATATGACTGGCTTCCAAGCAAGGACGGCCTTTACCTTTATCTGCAATGTTGACTCTTATTTGTCTTTGATCAGCAACAAAATTCTTCTCCCTCCTAGTATTACTGAGCCAAATATCCTACATCTTGTAATTGCAGTCGGGTCCTTCGCTAGGTGTACATCTTTCCATTTATCCCTGCAAAATTTTATTGTGTTGTTTTCAGCTCAATACTCAAGCCTAACAAGACCTTTTTGAATTCTGTTACTGTCTTACGAGGCATTAGCTCGATGACACAATTTTGTGTGATCAACAAATCTGATAAGCATTCTCTGAACTTTTCCAAATAATTAATGAAAACATTGAAATGCACCAGGTCCAAGACTGAGCCTTCTGGGCCCCCATGTTTTACGCATCCCAGTTTGAAAAGGAGCCATTAATTAGTACTGTCTGAGTATAATTCTGTAGCCAATTATGTATCCACCCACCATTTGTGCTCTCCAGCCCACACCTAGTTATCTTGCTAATCAGAATATCATTAGGCACTTTGTCAAAGACTTTGCTGAAGTCAAGATATATTATACAGCATTTCCACTACCTACCAAATGGCAAGATTTGTTCTTGACAAATCCACATTGTCTTCTAGTTATTACTATATTGTTTTCAAGATGCTTGCAGAGTGAATGCTTTGTAATCTGCTGCAGAATTTTCTCTGGAATTGATGTCAGGCTGACTCGTCTGTAGTTTGCTGGTTCCTCCTCTTTGTTCCCATGTGGATAGAAAGAAAGAGATGTGCATCTTTGAGTTTTATTAGCAGTGACAATTCTTCGGCCATATCCCAAATCCATCCTCCGGGAATTGGTGAATATTTAGAATGTCTCTGAGAAGTATCTGAACTCTGGTAATATTCAGCATGTATAGCTTTAATCCTGTGTGTTTCCCTCTCATTATGATCCAAACCCAATTTAATGCTTCTACACATGCACTTTCACTGGAAAGGGAACTATTGGTTCACTGGCTGAATAGCTGAAGCACAAGGAACCAAAAGACGGGAGAAGAAATGACACAATATCTTGTGCAAAACTGAGGGGCATCTGTGTGGGGTGGTGGTGGGGTGGTGGGTGGAGAGCTTCATCTTCATTTTGGAAGGTGTCATTTTAGTTCAAAATAAGCAACCAGATATTTTGGTTGTAGATGTCTGGCTCATACACAACTGTTGTTACTTATCCTGAGCTTTTGAATTAAGGCTAGCAAACATCAAAACAAACGCAGTAACCTGTGACTCCTTCCCATCTGTGCATGTATCTAATTTATACATACAGCAAATATGGGCGTGGGAGAAGAATCAACATTTTCCTTCCCCAATTTTCTAATTACTCTGGCTGGCTGGATTTCTTGTTTGGTGAAACTGTGTTTAAACTGGGCCAATAATTCCTCATATGTGACACAGAAATGCTGCTCCACAAGAGTTAATTAGAGGAAGACCTTCTTTCTGTTGATGTTTGTCTAATTCTGGTTCATTGTGGTAGAACCTGAAAGGGGAGTCTGAAAAAGGAGCAAGTCTGAAGCTTCACATTATGCCAAGTCCAAACAAGGATTGCTCATGGGGCTCCATGATGCATTCTGGCCTGTAAAATATATAGGACAGTGTTCGGAAGGCTGACATTTAGGAAGTCTTTGCCAGGTGTACTCTGGAGTTGTAAACTTTGCTATGACTTTTCTGAAGCTGGTAGGTGCTCTGGTTACTACTGAGGTAGTTTTCAGATTTAACATTTTTCAAAAATGATGGCATTCCTATTTGGAATATCTGTTGTTTCCAGAAACGTGCCCCTGTACTACAGGCGCCAATGTATGTGTGACTTTTTAACATCTACAAAAACATTGACACTTGTTCTCCTTTTTTGTTCTTGTGCATATATGGGTGAGGTAGTACTGTATATACTCAAGTTTAAGCCTAGTTTGTCAGTCCTAAAACTGAGGTCCAAAAAGTGGAGTCGGTCACTGAGTGTAATGGGAAAAGGTGTTTGTGGGTAATAGCTTTCACCACCCACTTCTCCCATCTTGTCATTGGCATATCTCAATCGGCATGGAGAAAACCCCTTTCTGCTGCATCTTATTTTCATGTACTGCATTTTGATTATTGAAACTCACTAAGCAGTTGCTGCATTTGCAACCCTTGGCTTATATTTGGGTCAATCTATTTTCCTGGTTTCTCAGGTCAAAATTAGGTACCTCGGCTTATATTTGGGTTGGCTTATACTCAAGTATATACAGGTACTCTTGAACTTTGATGACTATTTATCCTTGTACACTCTAACGTCCATGCTTGTATAGGGCCCATATATTAATTTATGTATGATTGTGTTTGATTTGTAAACCACACTTTCAGTGTCAAATATTTCCAGGACTTTGAACACTAGAAAAAAATAAAACTATAAAGCTCAAAACCGGAGCTGCTTGAGAAATACATTCTTTGCAAAATTCTATTCACCATTTTTTTATTCCAAGGGGTTAGAATAGCTGACAACATTTGATAAACCAATTCAATATAAAACTTTAATTTTCTGGACTATTCATTGGAAAGAAATGAATTATCCCCACAAATTCATTTTTTCTCCAGCTTCATACTTGAAAGACAGCCTGGTGGGATAACTGTACAAGGCTCAAAAGTAGGCTATATCTATCAGTCTCACTTTCTGCTGCTTCATTAAAAAAATACAAATTATTTTTGTTATATAAAAATTTACATTAAAATATAAGCAAATGAAATTGTTACCTGTCTTTGTTTCTGATAACTCCCAACTTATTGCTTACTACAGGGGTGGCCAACCTATGGCCTGTGAGCCTAATCCAGATCATGCACATCATTAATCCAGCCCATAGTGGCCACCGGAGCATCTCTAGACCTGACCCCACCACCAGAAGTCATGATACATCACTTACCATAGTGGCGGCAGCGGTGGTGGGAATTGTGATGTTTTTCCAGGTTCTTGGACAGCCCCCCCCCCTTCCCAGGGTGGCGGGAGGCTTTTCAGTGCATGTTCTCTATGGTTTGGGATGTTTCCGATGCTTCTTGGTTGTGGGTTTTTTTTAAAAAAAAACTGGTTACACTCATTATTTGAATTAATTGTGGAGCTTCACCCTTTTGAATTGCAAATAGTTACCAATTGGGGGCGGGGGCTATACAAATCTAACTAACTAACTAACTAAATAAATGGACGGACGGATGGATGGATGGAAGACATGCCATTGTGTGTCCAAGAGGAAATTAAACCTAAACCGTCTCTTGCAAAAATGATGCAACTAATTTTGTCCTACTTTGGGCACATCACAAGATGGTCTAATTCTCTGGAGAAGACTAATGGTAGGAAATGTTGAAGGCAGAAGGGAAGGAGGAAGACCAACTATCAGATGAGTTGACTCACTAAAGCAGGAGTTCCCAACCTTTTCAAGCTAGGGGCCAGGTCATGCTCTCTCAGTCAGCTTTGAGGGCCAGATAGCCATTTTGCCCTGACTACATAATGTGGGTGGCCTTTTTGTCCCAACAACTTCAAAGGGTGGCCATTTTGTTTCTCAAATGCTCTCAGAGGGGCCAGGGCCAGATGAATTGGTGCTATGGGCCAGATCCAGCCCACGGGCCTTAGGTTGGAAACCCCTACACTAAAGGAAGCAATTTTTTTGTTGTTCAGTCGCACAGTCGATTCCGACCCTCTGCGACCCCATGGACCACCGTCCGCCAGGCACTCCTGTCCTCCACCATCCCCCTCAACTCGCTCAGCTCTGCACCCACCGTCTCCACAACACCATCTAGACATCTCATCCTGGGCCTTCCCCTTCCTCTTTTGCCCTCGACCCTTCCAAGCATCAAAGCTTTCTCAAGTGAATCCTCTCTTCTCATTTGATGTCCAAAGTACTTTAGCTTCATCTTTATTATTTGACCTTCTAATGAGCAGTCAGGGATGATTTCTTCTACGATTGACCTATTTGTTCTCCTCGCTGTCCATGGGACTCTCAAAACTCTCCTCCAACACTGAACTTACAGTAGAGACTTTATATATTGGACTTCATAACTTCATATAATCAATGCTAACTAGCTATTTTAGTCTGATATTGTTTAAACTGTGATAATATGCATGATAATACTTTGTTTAAACTGTGATAACATGTATGATGAGAAGATACTGACGTAGAAACCGCCAAACCAACATCAGGAATTTTGCCAAGAGAACCCTATGGACCAAAACAAAAGGCAAAACAAATGGGGCAATTTAGATGAAACAGGATGCTTAGCACAGCAGATCAAAAGAAGGGGAGGGACAGGAAAGGGGGAGGAGAAATACAGTGTTGCAAGGAACAATACTGTATAGGGACATGGAATGTGAGGTCTATGAACCAGGGAAAACTGGAAGTGGTAAAAAAGGAAATGGAAAGAATAAACATTGACATCTTGGGAATCAGCGAGTTAAAATGGACAGGGATGGGCGAATTCAGCTCTGGAAACCATCATATCTACTACTGTGGACAAGAAAACCTCAGAAAAAACGGAGTAGCCATAATTGTCAATAAAAGGGTGAGAAAAGCAGTAATGGGATATAATCTCAAAAATGATAGAATGATGTCAGTCAGAATACAAGGCAAGCCATTCAATATCACTGTAATCCAAATATATGCACCAACCACTAGTGCAGATGAAGCCACAATTGACCAGTTCTATGAAGACTTAGAACACTTCATAGAACAGACACCAAGAAATGATGTACATATTATCATAGGAGACTGGAATGCCAAAGTAGGAAATCAAAAAGTAAATGGAATAACAGGCAAGTTTGGTCTTGGAACACAGAATGAAGCAGGCCAAAGACTGATAGAGTTCTGCCAAGATAATGCATTGGTCATAGCAAACACTCTGTTCCAGCAACACAAGAGGAGACTTTACACATGGACATCACCAGATGGCCAACATCGAAACCAGATTGATTACATACTCTACAGTCAAAGATGGAGAACTTCCATACAATCAGCAAAAACAAGACCAGGAGCAGATTGTGGCTCAGATCACAACCTACTGTTTGCAAAATTCAGGCTTAGACTAAAGAAAATAGGAAAAACAATTAGGCCAGAAAGATATGACCTAGAAAACATTCCTTGGGAATACTCAGTGGAGGTGTGAATAGATTTAATGGCTTGGACCAGATAGACAGAGTGCCAGAAGAATTATGGACAGAGATGAGGGACATCATGCAGGAGGCAGCAAGGAAAACCATACCAAAAGAAAAGAAGCGTAAGAAAGCTAAGTGGTTGACCGATGAGGCTTTTAAAATAGCAGAGGACAGAAGGAATGCAAAATGCCAAGGAGAAAAGGAAAAATACAATCACTTGAATACAGAATTTCAAAGGAAAGCAAGGAGAGATAAGGAAACCTACCTGAACAAACAGTGCAAAGAAATAGAGGAAAACAATATCAGGGGTAGGACTAGAGATCTTTTCAAAAAAATTGGGGAACTCAAGGGAAGATTTAAAGCAAAAATGACCATGATAAAAGACAAAGATGGCAGGGAGTTAGCTGATGCAGAAGAGATTAAGAAAAGATGGAAAGAGTACACAGAGGCACTCTACAAAAAGGACCTCAACACCCCTGATAATCACAATGATGAGAACATTGAAATGAGCCAGACATTCTAGAGAGTGAAGTCAGAAAGGCCCTAAAAAACACTGCAAACAACAAAGCCAGTGGAGTTGATGGTATCCAAGTTGAACTTTTCAAAGCCCTACAAGATGATGGAATCAAATTATTGCACTCTGTATGCCAGCAGATTTGGAAAACAAAACAATGGCCACAGGATTGGAAAAGATCTGTATACGTTCCACTCCCCAAAAAGGGTAATGCTAAAGAATGTTCAAATTATCGAACAATTGCGCTCATCCCTCACGCTAGCAAGGTGATCCTCAAGATAGTACAGGATAGACTGCAACAGTATGTGGAGAGAGAATTTCCAGAAGTGCAGGCGGGTTTCAGAAGAGGCAGGGGGACTAGAGACCACATCGCCAACATAAGATGGATCATGGAAAAAACAAAGGAATATCAGAAACAAGTCTACTTCTGTTTCATTGATTACACGAAGGCTTTTGATTGTGTCGACCACAACAAGATGTGGCAAGTAATTAAAGAGATGGGAATACCGGAACACCTTATAGGCCTCATGAGAAATCTGTACATGAATCAAGAGGCAACAGTTAGGACAGAAAGTGGAATGACGGAGTGGTTTGGAATAGGAAAAGGAGTAAGACAAGGCTGCATTTTGTCACCATGCTTATTCAATTTATACACAGAACACATAATGCGCAATGCAGGGATGGAGGAATCACAATTTGGGATCAAAATTGCTGGAAGAAATATCAACAATTTGAGATATGCAGATGATACCACCCTAATGGCAGAAAGTGAGGAGGACCTAAAGAGGCTCCTGATTAGGTTGAAAGAAGAAAGTGAAAAAGCTGGCTTGAGACTCAATATCAAGAAAACCAAGATAATGGCAACAGGCCCTATCAGTCCCTGGAAAATAGATGGGGAAGAAGTAGAAGCAGTGACAGACTTTACTTTCTTAGGATCAAAGCTCACTGCAGATGGTGATTGCAGCCATGAAATAAAAAGGCGACTGATTCTTGGGAGGCAAGCGCTGAGAAACCTGGGGAACATAGTGAAAAGTAGAGACATCACATTGAAAACAAAAATTCACATAGCCAAAGCAGTGGTATTCCCTGTGGCAATGTATGGTTGTGAGAGCTGGACCATTAGGAAAGCTGAACGCAGAAGAATTATAAAAGCTGGCTAGGGCTATTGAGGATAGTACATTTTGGAGTTTGCTTATTCATACCATCCCCACAAGTTAGAGGCAATTTGCGGGAACATAATAACAGTAGATATATCTGTGGAAATCTCAAAGTGAATTTTTCAATTTGTCTCTGATTTGGTGTTTCTGTTGAGGTAGGTACTTCCTTTAGTTGACTGAATTCTATATGCTTGTACCTGCAGGCAAATTTAAGGCTGCTATTCTATGCACACTGACCTGAATGTAAGTTCATTATATTCAGTGTAACTTCCAAAAAGACATGAATAGCCACTGTTGTTGTTATGTGCGGTCATCTCTGACTTCTGGTGACCCGATGAATGAGAGATCTCATTGTTCTGTTCTCGACAGCCCTGCTCAACTTCTGCAAGTTATAGTTTGTAGTTCTCATAGGGAATCAATCCATCTTGATTTTTGCCTACTTCATTTCCTGCTGCTTCCACCTTTCCCAGCATTATTGTTTTTCCCAGAGATTCTTCTCGTGATATGCCCAAAATAGGACAGTTTCAATTTCAGCATTTTGGTCTCCAGAGGTAGTCTGGCCTGCTACATACTCTTTTTTTCCATCTTGTAGTTTATGAAATCACAGTTACTAAAATATATGTTGGTCCTATGTACTCTGCCAGTTAGTGAACAATGTCTACCAGGAACAGCTAGTTCAGGGGTGCCCAATTTTTTTGGGCCATGCGCCAGTCACATGGTTCAGCAGGCTGGTCATGTGGTTCAGCGGACCAGTCACGTGATTACTCCCACCAGAAGTGGAAGGAAAACACACCTTGCAATCTGTTTTGCAACAGTATGAGATAGATTTTTAGGCTGCTATTTTCTCTGCTTAATCTGGGGGGTGCCCAAACTATGGCCTGTGGGCTGTATCTGGCCCCTGATGCCAATTCATCTGGCCCACTCCACCCTTGTCACTCCTGGAAGTGGAAGTAAAACGTGCCTGTATGGGCATGTTTTACTTCTGCTTCCCGGAGCAACAAGGGTGGTGTGGGCTGGATGAATTGGTGTCAGGAGCTGGATACGGCCCACAGGCCATAGTTTGGGTACCCCTGAGCTAGTGTCTTTGTTCTTGAAAAGTTTTCAGGGGCAAGTATCTGGTCATGGCTAGAAAGGAGTTGTTTCTGTGGGTTATATGTTCCCCTATTTTTCTTTAAAACATGGTTTAATGTTAAATAGTTTGCTAGAAAACCCGTTTGGCTGTGTCCTTGGTTTCACCTTTCCCAGCGTGATTCATTTTAGAATTCACTCTGTGTCTATTAAAACTTTTTGAAAGAACTTGAAAGAAATAATTGGAAAAAAAGGTTTTAGAGTAAGTGATTTGGAAATGGCAGGCAGGTGACTGTATGGCTTCTGCAGGATTAAGAAAGTTCTGATAATGCTGTCACTTCAGAGTATTGGATCTCTGTCATGATTTAGTCATTGTCAAGCAAAATGTCCTCACCTTCTGCTGAACATGTGAGAAGCATTAGTGGATGGCCACATCAAAGAGAAACAGCTGAGCCCATTTCTGATCAGCTTTGGAATTGTCTCTGATTTCACCCTTCTCCGCTGCCCCCTGGAGTTGTATTTTGTCACTTTATTTGCACGTCCACCCTGGTAATTACATGTTCTGTAACATTTCTTTTTAAAACTTCAAAAAAGGAGATAGGAAAGCCTAGCGGAACTCTCAGTGATGTTGTAGTTGGATCTGACGAAAGAGGATTTTAGAGGGTTTTTGAACTCCTAAAATATATATCTTAGATTCTCTAGGAATGCATTGACATAGGAACTTATGGGATCTGGCACAAAATTTATCCAGCTGGCAGTTCCAAGTTCTTCATTTCAGTCTAGTGCTGGGGAATCATATGTGATATTACTGATCTGTAGGGACTTATCTTCATATACAGTGCCTGGAATCCTAATGAGTAGGATGTGACTTGATGCTACACAAAATAGTGGCTGTAATTATACCAGTTATACAAAAAATGAAGTCCTATTCACAAAGCACTTGCAAAAGTACACAGTGCAGTTGCTGGTGACAAGAACCACATGAGCAATTCTTCTGCGGTATCCAAATCTGAATATTGGTGAACCTCGTGCCAACCAGCCATGAAGACTGTCCTGAGAATATAATACAGTGAGTGGTCTTTCATCTGCCTTCCACATTGCAGGCTGTGGTGGCTCAGTGGTTATGAATCTCGCCTTGTTAGCTGGAAGGCTGGCAAGTTGGCAGTTCAAGACCTGGGTACTGCATGACAGATTGAGTGCCCGTCTCTGTCTCAGCTCTTGGAGACACGAAAGGAGCCTCATTCAGGCATCTCCTAAGTAGAGTTTCTCCAGCAAATATCCTTTTGTCCCAGAATAATTTCTGATACAAAATACAGAAGAAACTCTGCTCAGGGAACACCCAAATGAGGCTCCTTTCATGTCCCCAAGAGTTGGGACAGAGACGGGTGCTCAATCTGTCATGCAGTACCCAGGTCTCGAACTACTGACTTGCCAGCCTTCCAGATAACAAGATGAGCTTCTTAACCACTGAGCAACCATAACCCTTGTCCACAATCAGCAGACATGTTTGAGTTTAGATGGGTGAAGCCTACTGAATGGCACGTTGCTTCTCCCTTTAAATGGGCATGGAAGTTGTTTCACCCACTCAAGTGGGGAACTCTGGACAGGCCCTTAGGAAAGCTGCTGTTCTCCTGATCTTGCATCTAGCTGGAGGATATTGTTGTTAAAATGCTTTTTCCAAGCTTACAGGGTTATTCGTGGTGATCATTAAGGAGGCCAATTTGAACACTCAAAAAGCACATTTGAAAAGATGGAAAATATTGCCATGCACCTCCAAGCTTGTAATGAAAACGTGACTTGCTATTTGGGGTGAAAAAAGAGAGAGTTTTGTTTCTTCAGGGGTGACAGGATTGCCCCTGCCATTAGGCAGAGTGAGACAGTAGCCTCCGGCTACTGATTTTCAGTATCATAAAATAATAACTAATGGCTTGTTTAATTTATTATTATTCTGTTCTGTGTTTTCAGCAAGAGAATCTTGTGGGGTTTTCCTGCCTCAGGTGCAGAAATAATTTGGCCAGCTTTGGTACTATGGCCTTTGATTTGGGCAGTGGGAAAAAAATACTAGTCTGTTTCGAGCCATAATATATTGTAGTTTGTCCCAGGAAAGCAACTCAATGTTTTTATAAAGTAATATTACTTCTCCAGGTTCCATGATTGACAGTGATACCTTGGTTTATAAATGCCTTGGTTGACATAATTTTTGGTTTACAAATGAAAATCCATTGAAAATAATGTCTCGGTTTACAAATCACGTTTTTGTAAACTGAAATGAGGTTTCTCATAGGAATGCATTGAAAACCAGTTAATCCACTCTGGAGGTCAGTGAAAAGGTTTTCAATGCATTCTTATGGAAAACCACATTTTGGTTTACAATTTATTTGCAATACAAAACATCCCAGAGAATGCATTAAATTCATAAACCAAGGTACCACTGTACTTTTTTTTTGGTTTCTTTTCTAATAAGATGATATAGAATTACTTCCACCACTAGCAGTAGTATTCTTTATCATAAACACACCTTTGTCTCTGCTGTCTACTTACGTGCCCAGGCAAACTGTAACACCCAAGTTTAATTTTAGAAATGCTACCACAGGTTACATGCTTGGCTTAAATTGTATTATCTACAGGGAAATCGCAAACTCTAATTTCCCTTGGAACAACTTCATTATTAGAAGGCATTACCAGAATATCATTTGTTGTCAAAGCAGCAATCCCTGTTCAGGTTTTTAATGAATCTCTTGAGAGACGCCACAGACTTAAAGGTAAGAAATGCAGTAAATAATTTTTAGAAGTAACTGTTAAGAGGGGAGAGTTATAGTGAAGAGAGGAAAGTAATGAAGCTAAACTTTTTTATCTTGTGTTTTGTAGTGATATTTCCAGAAAGGTTTAAAGATAATGAACATCTCTTTTTAACATCCATAGGAAGAAATACATTGAGATAATCTTAAAGACTAGTGTGAACTTGAGAAACTTTGAGAATGTAAAGCAAAAACATCTTTTTTCGCTCCATGTGCAGCTTGAATGAACTTTTCTTTTATAATTTTGCTTTCTCTGCTGATTAAATTAAAGCAGAATGAAGTTCTGTGTAGGGAAGCAAACAAATCCTAAGAAAACATATTTTAATCCTTTTGCAAGCTGGCTATCCTTTCTCTATTTCTTTGTAAATCAGAAAATGGCAGTCCTGCTGCAGTTTCACATCTGGAATAAATGTTGATCTTGTTAAGCATTAACAATAGTGAGTATCAGTGCAAGCACATTTCTTAATAACTGTAAAATAGGAAACATGCATTCTGAAATCTGCCCCAAATCACTCTCACTATGACGTGAGAACAAATGCTTCTTGTGTGACCTCAGCACAATTTACTGCAGTGTTTCCCACAGCAGCATCGCGTTTGGGGGAGGGGGAGCTAGGGGGATGGGTGACCCTGGGCGGTGCTTTTTGGGCTATGCATGTTCTTGGACTACAATTCCCAGAAGCCCTAGTGGGAGCAGGTGCAAACATCCATCAGGGTGTAGCAAATTTGGCTTCAGCACCGGGCGGTTGAAATCTATGCAGTGTTACTGGTTTCCTGGCCTTTGGTTTTTGGATTTCATTTCACAGAACCCTAAGTCAATTCCCCAAAAGCACTGATCAGCCAATGTACTGACTTAGGCTTCTGGGAATTGAAGTTCCCTTATGGGACATGGGCCCCACATTGGAAACCACTGGTTTACCCTGTTCATTGTGGCAGAGATGGCAGTTAAATTCAGTGTACTTTCTATTGAATACATGAAGTATACTTAATGACAAATAAGCCCAGGTATTTTTCAAGAGCATTTGTGGATTTTTCTTCATTTGACAAGGATGTGTGCATGTGCGTGCGTGCGTGTGTGCGTGCGTGCGTGCGTGTGTGCGTGTGTGCTTGCTTGCTTGCTTGCTTGCTTGCATTACTTCTTTTTGGGATCTGTCAGGTGTGTTTGCCAGTAATTAATGTGTCCTGGCATTATGTTGATGGGTGTTTTTTAAATACATTTTGAACTAGTGGCATAGCACTGGTTTGAAAAAATAATGATTTAAAGTTTGTAGTGTTATGCTAGAAAAGCACAATAAAAAAATCTTCAGAGAAGAGTCAAAAGGGCACTCACTTGAGAAGGATATTCTTGCTGTGATGGCATCAGTATGCCAGTAGAGAGCGAACATCCTTCTCCCAGAGTGGGATAACAACCAGATGGGCAGTATAGAAATCCAATAAATAAAATAAAATAAGATCAGTAGCAACAGGTATCTGACCCTTAGTCAGAAACTTTTTTTTGCACTTTCCATATAGCATGGAAGAATAAACTAGTTCAATGCTAAGCAGTAGAAGCAGGGGAAGATTGGTGAAGAATGCATATGAGTGTTGTTCCTGACTTAAATGCCAACTATACTACTTACTACAATGGAAACTATAGCAACACTTTGAGTTCCTAGTTCAGGACAGTCAGTGTGAAGAAACTGGACAAAGTAGCTCAGTGTCTGTGAGGTATAGTAGCTTATATTCTGTTATGCCTTTTTCTACTGCAAGCCCATAGCAGCGTTCAAAACCTGGAAGTAAGGCTAAACCATTACTCATATTTCTTTGTGCAGATCTGAGCTGAAAGGACGTCACAGCAAGTTGAGTTTATTAAAGCAAGGTAATTCTTTTCATCAGAGGAGCAAAAGCTCAAGAGCTGATTTGAGTAAATATTAATTGGCACACAATTTCCTTCTGCTGTAGGTTAAAAGAATAAATGAATGTTCTATTATAATAGTCTTAAAATTTTATTTTTAGCAAACTTTTCTTCTAGTCTCCTTGAGGCTTTTCTGTTACAGAACAAAAAAATAAAGTATTTGCGTGAGTGCCGATGTTCCCTCAGATTTCTTGGCATCTTTATTTAATGGAGCATGCAAATGCAGTGTATGTTTTGATAGCAACAAAATACTATCTGCATTTAGCTATATCTATGCGGGACTGCAGTGGCTCAAGTCACTAAGACGCTGACTGGGAGGCGAAAGGTCAGCAGTTAGATTCCTGAGTACTGCAGGATGGAATGAGCTCCCGTCTCTGTCCCAGCTCCTGCCAACCTAACAGTTCGAAAGCAAGAAATTGCAAGTAGATAAATATGGACCACCTTGGTGGGAAGGTAACAGCGTTCCGTGCACTCCGGTGTCTAGTCATGCCTGCCACATGACAATAGAAAGGTCTGCAGAAGCAGACAGCGCTGGCTCTTCAGTTTAGAAACAGAGATGAGCACTGACCCCTAGAGTCGGATATGACTGGCTTTCGAACAAGGGAAACCTTTACCTTTACTGTGCTGGAATACAGGAACATGACTATGTGTTCAGTGGGTTCCCTTCCTTCTCACATGGCATGAGGAGCATGAATAACAGGCCACTCTACTGTAGGTTTATCTCCATAAATGGGGAGACATGCAATAGATAGAATCACTCGCTAAGTAGATATTTGAGCCAGTATTGCTTACTGTTGTTGTTTTCTGCATACCACAAATAAATGTGAATTATTTATTAGGAGGAGGGATAATTTTGTTCCGAGATATTTTGTACGTAGAGCCAAAATATGTAAGAGCCAATGTAGTGAGTAGAGTGTCAGTTGTAAATCGTGATACTTGGGTTCAAATTACCCTGGAGATGAGGCTGGTAAACAACACTTTAAATTTCTGACAAACCTTGAAAAAACCAATTAGAGTCATGTAAACCTGAACTGACTGGAAGGCACGAATCATATTCACACTAAAAAGTGCTGAAAATATCTGACTGTCACATCTTCCATAGTTTATAAATAAGTTTGCATTGTCATCAAGAGGTAAGGTATGCCAATAGAGAGTGAACATCCTTCTCCCAGAGTGGGAACATCCTTCTCCCAGAGTGCTCGAAAGCCAGTCATATCCGACTCTAGGGTTCAGTGCTCATCTCTGTTTATAGCCAAAGAGCCAGTGCTGTCTGCATTTGCAAACATTTCTGTGGACATGTGGCAGGCATGTCTCAACACTGGAGTGCATGGAATGCTGTTTACCTACCCACCAAAGTGGTCCCTATTTATCTATTTGCAATTTCTTGCTTTCAAACTGTGAGGTTGGCAGGAGTTCGGATAGAGGTGGGAGCTCACTCCATCATGCAGCACTCGTGTCTTGAGCTGCTGGCCTGCCAATCTTCCAGTCATCAAGTTTACCGTCTTTACCACAGTCAAGAGGTAATCTTTGCCTTATTTTGCAGTCAACATTAAACATCAATTTCACTTATATACTGCCCCATAGTGCACTTTCTGGACTGTTGACCCGGTAATTAGCATGTTGTCCCCAACATGCTGGGTACTCATTTTTAACTGACCTCATCAGGATGGAAGGCTGAGTCAACTTGGAAACCTGTCAGGATCAAACTTACAATGCCAGCATCAGTTTAACCACTGCACTGCTCACTAGGATTCACAGCTCTGGATCACAAACACAACACTGGCTATTCGGCTATGAAAGAGAGATGAGCACTGAACCCTAGAGCCAGATACGACTGGCTTTCGAGGAAGGGTTACCTTTACCTTTACCTTAACTGTAATAGGTTGTCTGATATTCAGTGTCCATTAGTTCTTTCATCTGTGTTGTAAGTTTAATGGCAGATATTTGGGGGGCATTTATGAAGTTTCTTTCTCTTACCTGGGAAACCTGATGTGCTGTTTCTGGCTTAGGTCTGGGCATAGGACTCATGGATTTTAAGCCAGATACATGAGATTGCCTGAAAAATTCAATTTACGATTTTGCTCTTTATTTCTCATATTTATTCTAACTTATATTATACTTGAGGGAAATTGAATAAACAGATTTAACTATAATTCCTTCTGTTTTGGCAGTTGCAATTCTGTGGCAGGAGACCACAGTCTCTAAGAAAAGATTTTCTGCATCCTTGACAATGTGAATTTTGCAAAGTTTTTGTAAAAACATCATGTCAAACTTAATTTAACTGATGACACACTTCTAGCATAGATAGACTCTTACTGTGTCTGTAATGCATGTATAGGAAATGGAAGATATGGTTGGTTCAGAAAGTGGCAGGGTCATTGTGCTAACCTGAATTTGTGTGTGCGTGTGTCTTTGTGCTGGTTTTTGGCACTGCTTTTGAAACGTATCTTACACTCTTTAAAAGCTGAAGGTGCAAAAAATAAAAAAGGGACTATAGGGGAAAACTTGTGTTTCATGTGACCTTCTTTGCAGTTTGTTACTTGTCTCCTTCCCTTAGCTAGAGAACAATGTCCCACTGACAGCAGTCAAGCAAGATTTCAGTTGACAATCTGGAGATCTTCTCTGTAGCCCTATTGAGGCATTCAAAAAAGAGCTCACTTTTAAAGTGTGAGCAGGGAGAGAGTTCTAGGTCAATGGTCTGCCTATTGTTGTCTCCTTGTGAAGGAAAGTACAAAGAGGAAGTAGCTTCCTTGCTACTTTTATGTGTATTCAAAAACTGTGACGTTCAAGGATCCCGAGTCACGGAGAGAGGCTCTACATGTAGCAGAATCTTTCATCTTCAGACAGCCCCAGTCCCTATGCAGATAGTAGTGGAAAAGGGACAAAGCTAGGATTCCCTACCAGCTTACACTTACAACTGTGTAACTTCTTTTGAATGTCCGAATAGAATTTATGTGCAATGGTGTTGTGATATTGTTTGTTTTCCCCTTTAGTATCAGCCAAATATCTTGGGGGCAATCTGGTCCTTAGTAGAAGCAGTGGCTCAACGCTGATTGTCAGGCAGCAGTTAACTAACCTGACAACCCTGAGGACTAACAGCCTTGGGTGGCAAAATCCACAGGAAAGGATGATGGTCCCCAAGTGGATTAAATCCCACTTGAATCCATCTTGATGGAGGGCAGCAGCTTCATCAATACTAGCCTCGGGCTGATGAGGACTTTGCCTGCCAAATTGGCTCGGGACTAGGAAGTGACGCATGGAAATGGATCAGTGGTACAGGTGTCACACTGCAATGCTGTAGGATGGAAGGCCGCTGCATTATATTTTCAGGACAATCTTCATGGATGATAATAGCCAATATTTGGAATGGGATATGGCACAAGAAGAAGAACAAGAAGATTATTACAACCAGTGTTTTAATAATTAATTAAAACATCCTCAAATAATACTCAGGAGACTTAATTTGTAGAAGTACCTCTTTTAGTTTGGGTAGTGGACTTGTACAAATTTCATCCTTAAGTCAAGGCAGTTGAAGAAAAAGACCGATGTGACCTTACTTTTCACAATGATCTTCTCCCCTTTAATAGATAGGAAAAGTGTAGCTATTGATTTATGAAATTCTTAATTAAACAACTAATATCTGAAATCTTACCTCTCAACTCTGGTAGTGGACATTAGGGCTTTGAATTATTTGTAATAACATGGCTCCGTGATTTGCCATAGCATAAAGCAGTTTCTTGTTTTATGCTATGATTGTTATTTGACAACTCCAACAGGTTTATGAACAAAGTTGTGTGCGTGTATTAAGTAGTCATTTTTTAAAAAGACTTCTGAAGGAACATTGCTGCAGGCAGCTCCAAATTCACATCTCCTCTGAGATGCCCTGTTGCCTCGGTTCTTATCCAGGTTTTCTGTTGGCACTTTCCTTATTCAGGGAATTGCCTTGAGAGACTATTTTTCTTGTCTTGCACTCTGTCAGTGTTCAAATGTGCCGAAGGATTGCTATATGTGCAAAAATGAACAACAAGAGGAAACAATCTCCTTGTCGAGACTCTGAAAGAATGCTAAAATTGAAATGAATGCTGATGCCCTTGTAGCAATGGGTGAGAGGAAGTACCTCAACATAGATAAATTGGGTAGTCTCTTGGCAGAAAGCTTAAGTGATGTCTCTCAAGGGATAACCCCCCCAATTAGGGAAGTGCCAGCAGAAAATCTGGGGAAGATCCAAGGCACTAGGGCATCTCAGTAGAGATCTGTTTGTTTTAAATGGCATGATAATCCATCTGAACTTGCAGCTGCCTGCGGTGTTGCTGCTTCAGAAGTCTCTGGTAAAATGTCTGCTTAAGACCTGTGAGCACATACACCTTTGTTCATAACACTGTTGGAGTTGTTAAATGCACTGTAATTTTCCTGAAAAGGCAAAGATGCAGTCATTCTTCCTGAGCAGTACAAGACAGTTTCAACCTCTAGGCTAGTGTCAAAATGAGTGTTGCGTTTTCAGCCAGCAGCCCTGCTGGCTTTTAAATTTCTAAAGGTTTTTTGTGTGAAAACAGTACCTTGCTCCCACCCCCAAAAAAACTAAAGAGAGGAAGAACTTGATGAGAAAAGTGCACGGTTTTACACTCTCCTTTGGCAAAATAACAGTTTTGTGTACTCTTTCCCTTGATACGTCTGACAGACCTTGAGTCTTATCCTTGGTTTATGTAAAACTCCCCAGAAAATCCATTACTTTTCCTGCCTGTCTGTTTCATTCAGCTTAAGAAAGTTAAGAAACTTGAACCAAGTTGTTGCAATGAAAAAACAATATCTTGCTTTTGTTGTTGTTGTTCAGCTGCACAGTGGAATCTTATCCTTCACGACCCCATGAATCACCTCACTTCAGGCTGCTATGCCATCTGCCATCCTTTGAAGCCCACCCAGATCCACGTCTACTGTGTCAATGATACTGTCTAACCATCTCATCCTCTGCCGCCCCCTTCTCCTTCTGCTTTCAATCTTTCCCACCACCAGAGCCTTCTCCAGTGAGTCCTCTCTTATATTTTCGTGACCAAAGTACTTGAGCTTCAGCTTTAGCACCTATCATTCTAAGTGCAGTCAGTGTTGATTTGGTTTAAGATTGACTAATTTGGTCTCCTTTCAGTCCAGGAGACATTCAAAAAATTCTTCTCCAGCACCACAGTTCAAAGGCATCTGTTCTTCTACACTCAATCTCACTTATGGTCCAGCTCTCACAGCCATACGTTACTACTGGGAAAACTATTGCTGCAACTATGCAAACTTTTTATACTCCTGTCTAAGTTTGCCATAGCTTGCTTCCAAAGGAATAAGCATTTTTTAATTTCATGACAGCAGTAATAATTTGTAATAATCTTGAATCCTGAGAAACTAAAATCAGTCACTGCTCCCCCCCCCCAACTTCTATTTTCCAGGAAGGAATGGGGCCAGATGCCACGTTCTTGGTATTTTTATGTTGAATTTCAAGATATTGTTTGCACTTTCACTCTCATTCTTCTTTTTCCATGTCCCGATCAAACCCTGGACTACCAAAATGAAGCCACTTTATTTGCTTTGCAGTTACCCAAACTTAAGTCCTCATCAGTGCATGTCTTGGCAGACCAGTAAATGAGCCTGATTCTTTATCTCTCCACATTCACGTAGCAAGTTGTTTTCCACCAGCAGCCCTCACATGAGCATTGTTGGTCTTGCATTTATGGACTCCAACCCTTAGCCTATTCAGGGACCTTCAAATGTCCCTGAATAGGCTATATCTTCCTTTAATTTTGTTCCTTGTTAGTAAGCTCCAACCTCCATCTTCTAATTTGGTTTTGCACTTGTGTATCATCAAGAACTTTTGTTCTTGCCATAAATCAGTTCCTGGATCTGAATGGCTCATATCCATTCAGAGGATGTCAAGGTCATTCTCTTTCTTAGTTCTCTCAGTGTCCACTGCTACTTCTCTCCTGATTTTAAGTGGTGATACCAACAAGAGGGTATAGCTTCTCACTATATGCATGATGCATGGCTTCATTAGTGATATCAACTTGTTTTGCTGCAAAGATGCTTAGGGGCCAGGCCAAAGCTGATTTACGCAGCATGGGTGGTTGAGTTTCCTGTTTATGGTTTGTGAGTTTCTTGGTGATATTGATGCCGATTTTGTTTAATGAGGAAGAATGCTATTTCCCTCCAGAGGCAAAGAACAATGACATTTGACCAACAGAAGAGTTAGAATTCATGGTTTAGCCCAGGATTTCTCAACCTTTTTGAAGCTATGGCCCAGATCACATCCCCTTAGACAGCTGAGCATGCCAGACTGGTGGTCTGCTGTAAAATATGTCCAAGGCTGTTATAAATGCATCCACTTCTGCTCCCCCTTCTGGTGGCTGTGGTAGTGGTGCCATGGACAACATGAAATGGTGCTGCAGGCTGTAGGTTGAGAACTCATGGCATAGCCCATAGCCTCATTAAATCACACAGCCCACCTGCCACAGTACGGCAACAGTCCTTGAGAGGGTTTCTTGCTCTACTTCCCACATATTCAATAGTTGGATCTGAGACTATATTCTCCTTCTTCCCTGTTGTGTATTCTTTCTATGTGCTCAGAGTAACACATTGCCAATCAATTTCTGAAAAATTGTGTTGAATGTGTGTGAGTATTTTCTGACCCAAACCATACAAAGCTATTTTAAGTGGTCTGTTTTTACACCAATAGTTCAAGTTTGCTTTTGCGTCTTTGGCATGTTTCATTAATGTCTGGTCCTCAGGTTTGGCCATCAGTGGACACCTGACACATGGTGACAAATGTGTATGGGTTACATTGGAATATGTATGAAGGTAATTTATATAAGCTGGGCTAACACATGCATTGGAACACATACAGCAATTATCTTTCATTTTATCAAAATTTAGAAATGCAGTTCTCATTTTAAAGTGCAGGGGAAAATGGTTAAACCGCTGAAAACTGTGCATATGTGGGTACAGTAGGAACAAATAACATGGAGAAATAAGATGACCGTATATAGATTTTCAGGCCAATTAGATTTTCATGTGATTAATTAAAAATACAAAAACATCAACAACTGATGCAGAAAGGGGAAAGATCAACCCTATGCTTGGGAAATGTAAGAAGCAAATTACTTTCCCCCTTAAAGCACAAGAGAATACTAGCATACCAAAGGTTAGGGATAGTGCTCAGAGCGACACACACAAATAAGACTGAAATTTGTTGTATGTACCTTTCTTGGATAAGAAGGTTAACTAAGGACATCAAAGAAAGACAGAAAAGGGGAGGGGGAATGATACCAGCCAAATAGGTAATTAAATCAGTAATGAGCAACACGGATACAGATTTGCTTCATTTATGAAGGACAACCAGGAAAGCAAAAGGAAGAGTGTTGAAAAAGCAGAACTTGGAGGTCATGGAGTTATAGAAAAGTATCATAGAAAGGCTAAAACGTATGCCAAGTGGAGCAAATCTGAATCTGTGTTGCAAATTATGCATATGACTGGTGTTGTTTCTCCCTTTCTGTTCTGCTTTGATGTTCTTAAACCATCTGTCGATCCAGAAATGTTATCTGCAACAGCATTAAAAATGGAAAACCACTGTGTGTTTTTACCATCTCTAGGACTGATCTATTGTCTTTGGAAGCCATAGCAAGGAATTTTAGACACAGAACTGGGAATATATGCAGTACAGTATCTTTTAAATGAGGTTGGGTGAAACTGATTGCTTCTTTTCCTGATTGAAATTCACCTGGTTAATATAGGCTCTGGAAAAGAGTGAAGTATGGTCTACCATTCACTGCAACTTAAAGGAACCTGAATGTAATTGTATTTTACTCCAGTCGTGGTTAGGGAATCACTTTGATCAGGATTGTGCGTGTGAAATGGTTTGCAGAAATGCATGTTTGTCATGGTTCAGTGTGCTAGCCAAGAAAATCCCATGTTTGTTCTGTTGACATATCTGATGTACCAAGATTAGCAACACTTTCATTTCTAGATGTGTTTTGCCCTTCCTGTCTGTGTACACTATGAAAAATTAGAGAAGGCTGTGACCCAAGAATTGTTACTGATGTTATTTCTGGAGAGTATTTCTGTTTAAGAAGTATGTGTGTCTGGGCATTTGTGTGTGGGTGTGGGTGGTAACCTCACAGGATAAATGCTTAGATTAATCCATTAATGTTCACTAACTTTCACTTGTATTGGATTTCTAGAACTGTTTATGGCATACAATTGACTTGTCTGTAGAGGGATGGATTTGTTAAGCAGTAACCATAGTAACCTGTTACATTTTAGTGGTGCAAAAATCTCAGCCTACCAATGTATTCTCCTTTTCTTACGCTTTGATAGACACCTGCGTCCATCTAGATTTATCTGGTTTTGAAGGTATAGCTGAAGCTGGTGAATATCTGAGACGTTTCTTTTTCATATTTTTCAGATAGTTACAGAGCAGTGTTTCCCAACCTTTGGTTTTTGGACTTCAGTTCCCAGAAGCCTAAGTCAATTCCCCAAGCACTGATCAGAAAATGTGTTGACTTAGGCTTCTGGGAATTGAAGTACCCCTGTGCGATGTGGGCCCCACACTGGGAACCACTATTCTAGAGGATCTATATATAGTTTGCCTCCTTTTTATGAATCATTTCAGTAATCCATGTTCCTGTTAGTACATATATGGTGTTTGTAAATAAATGCAGTCTCCTCTGTACATGGTCATTTAATAGGCTAAGCCAGGGGTTTGTAACCTACAGGGCCGGCCACAGCCTACGGTACCAAATCATCCTGTGCATGGCAACAAACCTGGAAGCAGAAGTGGACATGTTCATGATGGCCATAAATGCATCCACACCTGCACAAACTCACCCATGCCTGCACAAACACACACACACACTCAGTTTACAAGAGTGTTTACACTGGGGGGAACCATGTGTCCCACGTGTTCAGCTGTCATGGTGGGAAAACATTGAGAACCCCTGGACTAACCTCTTGCAGCTGTACTAAGGAGATGCCAAGAAGAATGAGGCATCAGTTGATCTGTGCATTTTTCTATAACTGTATATAGTTCTCTATACCTCAGGGCTGTAGCTAGGATTCTAGATTGGGGAGGGAATTTTCAGGAGGGGCAACAATGCCACACACACATATATAACATTGACATCCTGGGGTGGGGTGGGGGAGGCAGGCTGTTAGCTCAGGAGGGTTCAGCCCCCTCTGGCTATGGCTCTGCTACACCTGTAAAACAACAATGTATTATTTGACAGTGGGTGTGCTCAGGTCAGCATGGTAGACTATCATGGCGGCAGTGAAGTTATGCTATGACATATTGATTGTTTTTGAGCTGGAATGAATGACATGAAGGTTTGCAAGAAGAGAATATTTCACAGAGGTCCCTGCACTCTGTTAGCATGAAGTGGCAGCTGATGATGAGAAGACTGAGTGAATTTAGAAAACATTCAGGTTTTTCCAGTGGCCAAGATAAAAAATGATGCTGGGGCTTAGAGAAATCCCATAGCATTTTTGACTTGTATGGCTGGTAGCTAAAAATTAGTTCTCTTGCTCTTAGCTTCAAAACATGTTTGCCGTAATGGTGTCTCTGTCTGGGAATGTCAAAAAGGGGCTGGCATTAGGTATCATCCAGAAGGCTTGGAAACTAGCATCCAAAGCAGTAGTCTCCTGTCCCATTTGGAGGCCGAGCTATGACATTATATATAAGTAGAGAGCTAAATCTCTGCTTATTTTGCTATCACATGAAATAATAAGAAAGATATCACCCCATTTCTTTGAATGACAAGGCAAAGAGGTTTCATTTTAACAAAAGGTTTGAATTTGTGCAGTGGACTTCTTTGCAAATTGCAAATTGCCGTTGCTTTGATGCATGGTCTTTTAAAATTAGAGGCACAACACACACACACACACACACACACACACACACACACACACACACACACACACACACACACACACACACACACACACACACACACGGTTGAAGAGATAGACAGCTGTATGGATTTTAACTAGGACCATCTTTATTAATAAAACATTGCAACCTAACAACAAACAGTGAAACAATCTCTTCCGCTGAATCGTTGGAGGGGCCTTATGTGCGAGTCAGGAGAGTCCAAGCCCCAGGGAATTGCAGTCAGGCTGTCACCTGGTGAGCCTTCATGAAGATTGAAGTATTCCACACCTGATGCATGGCATGGGTGAAGCTGGAACCAATTGCCTAAATCTGAAACCTCCCAGCCCTTGATTTTACTCCCAGCTAGCTGGAAAACATACCAGCCTCACCCTTAACTTACTGATAGTCCTATTACTCCTCACTACCCATCCTGGCCAGAGGTGCAGCACAGGTGGATTCGATGCCCCCACACTCCAGTGGGGAATACTCACACACACCCCTTAAAAGATCCTGGATAAAAATGTCCTTGTCCACAGTGGTGAGATTAAAGCCTGGAATAGTTCAGACTGGCAGCACACAATGTCAACACAATATGACCCGATGCTCACCAAGACCCACTCACAGAGGTGACTATTTACAAACAAACTCCATGCAGCCAAACAGGCTGAAGCATCTTGAGGGATAATTTTCTGCTTCTTGGAGATGGAGGAATTGAACCTGTATGTGAAAAATGTCAGTTAGCTTGCTGCGCTGTGGTATTTTGAACTGCTTCACAGCTTTCAAAGCATTTACCATATACTGTACAGTAAAACCCCAACTTACTTAAAAAGTCTGATCCATAGGCTTTCACGTACAGTTATACCTCGCTTAAAGAGTATAATGCTTTCCACAGGATTGCTCTTTAAGCGAGTTTGCTCTTTAAGCAAAACACCATTGGAAGTGACCAATTGTGGGGGGGATTGCGAACCCTGATTTATTTGTTAAGCAAGTTTTTGGTTGGTTTTATTTGTTAAGCGAAGCAAACATTCAGAGAAAGTTTTGCTCTTTAAGCGAGTTACTCTTTAAGCAAGATGCTCTTTATGAGAGGTTTGACTGTAAATAGTTTTTTAATGTAACTCAAAGCAAACCCATAGGAAAAATGATTTTTTTAAAATGTAAATCAAAGCAAACTAATAGGGAAATGAATTCTTATGTAAATCAAACCAAACCCATAGGAAAAATGAATTTTTACATAACTTGAAGCAAACCCATAGGAAAAAATGATTTTTTAAAAATGTAAGTCAAAGAAAACCCATTGGGAAATGAATTGTTACATAAATTGAAGCAAACCCATTAAAATGATTTTTTACATAACTCAAAGCAAACTCATAAGAAATTGTGTTACACAAATTGGGACATTTACATAAATCAGGACATGGTTTTAGCACAAATCATTATGTAAATTGAATTTTACGTAACTCGAGGCATACGCAAGTCGGGGTTTTACTATAATTTGTGCAGAACAGGACCATTTTGTTGGGGGAAAGAGTTGCATTTGCCTGGATAAGGACCTCTACTGAGAGCAGCACGAAATTCCTTGTCATCCTTGCTGGTAAGGCAAGGAATATGGCAATTTCCTGACCTCCAGGGATACTTGTGAGATTAAAATCTACCTTCCTAGTCTGGGAGAAATTGCAAGGGAGTTTTGTAGCTCCTGTGGTTTACCACTAGCTTCCATGACATGCTAATACGAGAAGGTGTTTGGGGCAAAGCAATTAAAGATCAAAAGGGAGTATTGTAAAGTCTAGATGGGAAATGAATGTGGTAAGCAGATCTTGTTTTGACACTTGTTTCTTTGTTCAATATGTTTTGCCAAATGTTATTTGTCACAGTTTTGTTTCCTGCCATTCTTTCTTCTACTTATTGTCCTTTGCTGCTTCCTTCTCCGTGTCACTCATACCCTACCCTCCACCCAGTTGTACCTGAATTTTGTCAGAAATGTTGATTTAAGCAGAGGAAAGTAGAAGACAATAAGTGAAAGCCCTATAGAAGAGGAACACTAAACTCTTAGAGAAATATTGGGAGAAATTGTATTTTAACACATATTTATTAGTAGCAAGGCTTCCTGGGGGCGGGTTGACTCCTCTAGTCTTCCCAGATTGTGGGAGATGCTCAGTGTGAAGTGGAATGCTGGTAATCTGCATATATTTAAATGAACAAAATTGACTTAGATGTTCTTTGATAGTTGCTTTGGCTGTCGAAAGATGCACTTGCGTCTGCCTTAGGAATGATTTGCTCATGTGAATTGCTGAATGGTTGTCATGCATGCAAATGAATGTGTGAATCATCTTAATGGTAGAAAAGATTATTTGGCTGATGCTGGAGGTGGATGAAGCATCTTGTATTGACTCAAGTAACCTTTCCTGTCTCCTGACATTTATGAGAAGAAACTTACGTTGGATTGTACAGACATATTTGTTTTGGAAAAACTAAAGTATGAACAAAATAATGGAAACAAATTAAAACATAAATGTAAAAGTTGCCCGTGCTTGAAAGCCAGTTGCATCTGACTCTCGGGGTAGTCCTTATATCTGATTACAGCCAAAGAGCCAGTGGTATCTGCATCTACAGAAGTTTCTGTGGTCATGTGGCAGGCATAACTAGACACTGAAGCTGATGAAATGCTGTTACTATATATACTCAAGTACAAGTCTAGTTTTTAGCCTCCAAAATGAGATCCAAAAAAGAGACTCAATTTATACCTGGATCAACGACCCCAATGGTCCCAAAACTGGTGGTGCAAATTCAGACATACATTATTTTTTTAAAAAGCACTAACACTACCATTAAAATTTGAAAACATAGCCACACAAATGTCTGAATAAATTAATTGTACCACATTTTCATGTATTTTAATTACTGAAACTCACTAGCAGCTGCTGCATTTTCCACCCCGATTTATACTCAAGTCAATCTATTTTCCTAGTTTTAGAGGTCCAAATTAGGTACGACTTATATTCGGGATGACTTATAGTCGAGTGTATATGGTACTTTTCCTGCCAAAATGGGACCTATTAATCTACTTGCAATTTCTTGCTTTCTAACTGCTAGGGTGGCAGGAGCTGGGACAGAGATGGGCATTCACTCCGTTGTGCAGTACTCAAGTCTCAAACTGCCAACTTGCCAGGGTTCCAGCACTCGGGATTCAAACTGCTGACCTGCTGACCTTCCAGTCATCAAGTTCAATGTCTTAATTACTATTCATAAATTGAAAAAAGGTGTTTACATAATTTTTAATTGTGAGAATAGTATCATACCTAATCCTTGCCTCAAGAATATCAATACTAAACAATGAACTTCTAGCTCTGCTTTCTCTTCCAAGACATGTGCTTGTGTGGAAAGACTTCATTGGTTATCTGTGAATGCTATCCTTAAAATCTGGGAATCTGAATTTTCTTTCACCCTGTGTGCATGATGTGCTCCATGTTTTAACATGTTTTAACATGTTCATGTTTTAACATGAACAAAGAGGTGACAGAATGAATTGGGCTAATGTACTTGTCCCATTATGAGTTAACTTTGAATCATTAAGGTTTTTGGTGGGTACCTTAGTATGTTTCTTGTGAGCAAGATCCACTGGACATAATGGGATAACCTCCAGATTTTTGCTGTTAAGCTTTACAAGTAATGACTATGGACATGGAAGATTGTGTTTTTATTCCCTGTACTTGTATGACTTACATGTCAGCCTAAAAGGACTCGAAGGAACAGGTAAGACGACCACAAGAGCCTCAGAGGTTGTATTTTGTCACTTTCTGAGAAAAAAAAGGTAAGTATTCAATTGCATAGCTCTGTCTTCACAGTTCCTTTTTTATTTCAGAGAGCGCACAACGTCATATTGTTGCACACAAGTTCAGCACACCATAAAATGGAAAATGAACTTTTGTATTAGTGCCAGTCTGCCACTGTGGTAGCAGCACTCGAGTTGTGAATGTGGAGTTATGCAACAAGGTAGATACAGGTGATTGTATGTATCCATTTCATTTCAGTTTTCATTTTAATGAAGTCCATAAAAATTGCTTGTGAAGTTTCTACTCCAAATCTGAATGTAGTGAGAATGGGACCACCACGTATGTGCAACTTTGATTAAATTTTAATTATTCATTTCCTCTAAAGAGTTTGTCCTATGTTCCTGGTGGTGAAACTATGGCATGCATGCCAGAAGTGGCACATGGAGGCCTTTCTTCTGGCACATGGGTGATCAAGGGGAAGCCTCGCCCAACCTGGCCTCCACCACTTCCCCACCACCCTTCTCCCTCTGTCAAAGGGGAGGCAAGAGAGGAGGTTGAAATTCTGGCCAGGTGACTATGGTTGGGCAAGGTATAGTGGGGAGCACTCATGGGGATGGGTGGGGAGGCTTTGTGAGGTGGGGGTGGGGAGTGGGAAGGTCCCACAGGGGTAGGGAGCATCCATGGGGGGCAGGCACATATGTGGTGTCACTGGTGCACCTTAAATGGTAGCGTGCACACACACCTGGATGACATCGCTGAAGGCACGCTAGCGACATCACATGGGTGTGCTTCCTCCTCCTCCTTCTTGGACACTCAGTCTCTAAAAGGTTCACCGTCACTTCCTGTAAATGCTTGTGCTTTGCTGTGTATCTGCTGTGTCTCCAGTGTAGCAGAATACCAACGAAAGTGTGGGCAACACCTGTTCAATTATTATCTTTTCCAATATGAATTTCTACCATTGTGTAGGCATTATTTATTTATTGTAGAGAATTCCTATTGATGAATAAGTGATATTTAAAAGGTTGTCTTTTTAAATATTTGTTAATAGAGTAACGTTAATAAAAAGAGGACTGTGTTACTGCAGTCAGATGTTTGGGATACATCATGATACACTGTTAACAGCATAATTGTACATGTGGGTTGCATAATGATTTATAGCTGGCATATCATTTCTAGGGATTAAGTAATTAAGCTATAGATACAGTAACTACAAAGGACTAGAATACTGAATTTTTTCTCTCCTGTATGTAGTGTCCTCCGATAGGGAGAGCCTGCAATATCTTTCTTGACAAAATGTTCAGTGTATGAATGCCATCAGAATCTGATGAGAATAATCCTTTTATTACGCACCTCTGAATTTCCCATTATTTGAGTAATTTCAAGCTACACAAAAAGGTTCTTTGGGAAGATAAAAAAAATAAAATAAAAAAATCCATCTTGTCAGCTTGTTTCCTTGACAGCTAAGAACACACTGATTGATAAACTACTGCTGACTTCCAAAACTTCAGCAGGTTTCTATAGCAATCTGTCACTTTGTTCTTTGACCCCTTTTAAGCCTTGAAACAGAAGCTGGAATATGAATGCATTTTTGTTTTTTTTTGTTTTTTTGTCTGATAGAGTTTCTTGCTCTTTGTACACCTAATGAAGAAGGTTTGATACACTGTACTGGAAAAGTAAATATGTGTTGTTTGATGCTGAGGGGTATGCCATGTAGGATGTTCCATCCTGCACAGGTTGTAGTCATGTTTTATATTGGCTTTGGCATGGGAGGCTGAAGACAATGACGCACCGCCACGCCCTCCTTGGCCCTTCCACCGGTTGGGAGAATAAAGAGTCCCCATGGCCATGGGAGGCTGAAGACACCACCACTCCCTCCTCAGCCCTTCCACTGGTGGTTTTGGTTGGGGTGCCGTGGTGTATTCGTGCTGTGACTCTTGTGTTGTTGCTGTGGGACTTTTCAAATGAGTGTTTTTCTCTTTTATAATGCTTTTTTGATACTGTGCTTTGTATTGATGATATGATTTTTTTCTACTGTATTCTGCTGTACTGTAATATTGTAATTATTTGATGTATTGTAATTAGATTATATTGTGATTATTGTTAGCCATCCTGAGTTGCGTAGCTGATTGGGTGGCATACAAGTCCAATAAATCAAATCAAATCAAATATGGTAGTACAACTTCTTGATGTCAGGTGAGGCTACAATAAAAGGATTAAGATCATATGGTTCTTGTTATTGTACTCCTATCTTATAACAAGAAGGATGTTATAAATTGAATTGACTTGCTGACAGCTTGATGTACTCATTTCTTCCTTTTTACTTCCCCCAAACAAACATTTCATTAATTGTGATAGTATTGGCATTCTGAACTGAAACAGAAACACAGTGTTAACATATATGCCTTCTAGAATTAATCAAGATGCTAAATATCAGCTATGTCATATAGTGACTCTTGCATTGTGTAACATTTGCTTGAAGATACTGAGGGGATATTGACCTCAGACTTCACAATTAAAATCATCTCCCCCTAATGCAAGGGTGTCCAAACTTTTTGGGCCATGAGCCAGTTATATGGTTCAGTGAACCAGTCATGTGGTTCCTCCCACTGGAAGTGGAAGTAAAACATGCCCACACATGCAGAAAACATTGCCATAAATGCACCCATGGCTGTCATAAACATGTTTACGACAGCCATGGGTGCATTTATGACAGTGTTTTGTGCACAAGTGTATGTGTTTCTTCTTCCGCTTCTGGGAGCGGCACACGTGGTGCAGGCCAGGTGATTTGGCAGTGTGTGCTATTTCTGGCCCATGGACCACAGTTTGGGCACCCCTACCCTAAGGTAGGTTCCCATATTTTTCATGCCATGGGCCGGTCACATGGTTCCCCCACCATAAAACATGTCTGCAGCTGTTATGATGTGTTTATGACAGGTGCATTTGTGGCAGTGTTTTGTGCATGTGCAGGGCACGTCTGCTTCTGGTAGAGGTGAGGGCAGTACAGGCCAGATGATTTAGTGCCATGGTCCAGGTCTGGCCCGTGGGCCATAGTTTGGCCATTCCTGGTGTAAACTTATTTATGCATCCAAATGTATTTTCTGAGTTTGGGGTGGTATTAAGTGGAGCTACTTACACACTTAATCTCAGCACACTATTTTTCCAGTTACTGTTATTGAACATTCTGACTGACTGGCTCTAGGAGTTAGATCAGGGATTCTCAGCCTGTTGCCCATGGGGTGGATGTTGTCCACAGTGCCATTTCATGTGCCCCCACCACCACCTCCACCACATTGGGAAGTTCCATGTGGTGGGGGAAGGGCAAAATGGCCCTTGGCCCCCCAGAACTGTCTGAGGGAGTGTGACCCAGGGCCCAGCTTAAGGAGGTTGAGAACTCCTGAGTAAGATATATGGCTGTGCAGTCAGAAGTTGGAAGATCAATTCCCTACTGTGCTTCCTAGGAGGAGAGCCAGTTTGTGTTGCCATGGGCAAGCTGCATAGGCCCAGAGTAGGGTTGCCATATGTCCCAGAAAACTGGGATTGTCCCGGATTCAAGGTCAGAAAAATTGTCCCGGATGGTTCAGTAAAAATTCTGTTAAAAGTCCTGGATTTTTAAAATGCTGTCCAGGAAAGGCAGAACATTTCTCTCCCCCCCCCCCACCTGAGCAGGGTTGGTTGATATGGAGGGGCGTGTGAGAGACAGTGAGTGTGTGTCACTGCCTCCTCCTCCTCCTGCAATCCTTGCTCCCCCCCCCCCCCCTGCATGTCTGGCTCTGCAGAATGAGGCTGGCAAAGCAAACACAGAGCTCTGCACTTGGCCTTCTTCCACCATGTCTCATTTGGACAGGATCTCAGCACTGGCTTCCCTCTGCCATCAGCCCTTCCAATGGCCTCCCATTTTTGTCAAGTATACTTCTGTCCCGATTTCATGGGAGAGAATTATGGCAACCCTAGCCCAGAGTGCCCTCAGAAGAAGGGAATGGAAACCACCTTTGTGCTTTCTAAACTAGAACTGACTTGATAGTGCATGATGATAATGGTGATGATGATAATGATGGTGCATCATTATCATCATCATTATCAGTATTATTGCACATAACCAGATAAAGGTTGTTTGATGGTTATCTTTTTTTATTTACAAAAATACTTGCATGTAGCTGATAGTTATAATTATTATGTACTGTACTTCCCCCTTCCTCAACTAGTCAATTTATCCAATACATTAATCAAGCAACAGATGATATTAACAGTCTGGATTATAGCTAAAACTTCATCACATTTTGAAAGAGTGCAACACATTCAGCAAATTAGGAAAATCACAGAGACAGGCAGAAGACCATAAATAGGTGGGCATGGGATTTTCTAATGGGAAAGAAAGTGGATCCCAATTTTTTTAAAAAGACAAAGAAAAGTCAAAGAAAAGACAAAGTATAGGCATTTCCAGAAGCACAGAACAGCTGGTTGGAAAGCTGAAAGGTTGGGATTCTTCCTCCTTTCCCTGTTTTTGATTATCCCATGGAAAGGGACAGACCCTCAACATAATTCTTCCCATCTGTTGATGATTTAAGAACTCTGTAATTTCCTGATAGTAATTTGTGGCATTTTAAAGAATACCACGGAAGTTACTCCTTTGGTTTTTCATAAATACTAGTGGAGGTTTTTTGTTGTTTTGTTGTTCAGTCACACAGTTGATTCTGACTCTTTGCAACTCCATGGACCACTGTCCACCAGGCACTTCTGTCCTCCACCATCCTCCTCAGCTCTATGCCCATTGTCTCTACAATACCATCTAGCCATCTCATCTTGGGCCGTCCCCGTCTTCTTTTGCCCTCAACCTTTCCAAGCATCAAGGCTTTCTCAAGTGAATCTTCTCTTCTCATTTGATGTCCAAATGGAAGAAGATATGTCAACGTTGCCCTTGTTACATTTTGCTGCATCAATAGCTTTTCCCAGGTATCCTCTCACTTCTTTAACTGATAGCTTCCAGATGAATTTGGGTTCAATGACCCCTCAGTTTGGAAATTGGCTTTGGAATAGAGTTACACCCAGAATATTATTGTTATTGGGATATAAATTGTCTCAATCCTCCAGTACCTGAACATACTTTGTCTGAGCAGTAATTGTACAATTATGCTTTATATTAGATTTAGAATTTTTGTTTAATAACATGATACGAGTCTAGTTCAGGCTGTATCCGTATAATGGCAATACAAAATGCTCAGTGTCATTCTTTTTTTTTTTGATGGGATATACATCAATCCCTAATTACCTTTAAGGTAATATTGCTATTTTACAGAGATATGAACGCTATATAAATCACCAGATTAAAGGTTCATTTGAAAAGGAATTACCCCATTTGTATGCTACAGTAGCAGTGTGCTACAGTGTGCCTGGCACTGTTGCATGTTGCTTGCCTGCCTGCCTGCTTGCCCATATGGTAAGAACAGTGGTGGGATGTCAAAAATTTTACTACCCCACCATGATGTCATCACAGTGTGGGCGGAGCTAACATCATGACATCATGGGTGGAGCCAATGTTATGATGTTGTGGGCAGGGACAAAGAAAAAAATTAAAAATAATAAAAAATATAATAAAATAAAAATAAGCGCATGCACACACACACCTCAATCCACCCACCCACAACACAAACCCCTAAATAAACTAAATAAATAAATAAAATAAAAAATACATTAAAATACACCCACCCACAACAGAAATCAACCAGAGCTTTTAAACAAGAGTTTAAAGCTTATTCTGGATAATCTTTCTCACACTAGATCAGATGGAAGGAACTACAGAATGAATTCACCACAAGATGGCTTCATTTTGGCACTTTTCAACTTTTCAACAGTTACAGAAGTTAGGTACTAAGTCTTTGCCTAACCAGTTATCTAGGATATCTAGGGGAGCAGGCTATAGGGAGCTTCAGGCTAGCAGCTTCTGTCCCTCTTCTCCGCTTGGGAGGACAGCAAGGAAGCCGTGCATACGCGCCAAGCACTGTAGGCATGCATACACACCAAGTGCTTGGCATGCATGCGCAGTGGGGAAACCAGTGAAAAGGTAAGCCCCGAAGGTGGTTCCCCCAAAAAGCTGCAACCAGTTCTCCAGGACACTGGGAAACGTTACTACCGGTTCTGGAGAACTGGTGAGAACCTGTTACATCCCATCACTGGGTAAGAAGCTAGTAAAGGCTGTACGTTCTGTGTTGTTTTAGTGTGCAGGCAGGAGTGATCAGCTATGGCCCTGTAACCCTCAGCAGTTATAGCCAGTAAGGTAAAGATAAAGGTCGACCTTGCTCGAAAGTCGGTCATATCCGAGTCTAGGGTTCAGTGCCCTTCTCTGTTTATAGCCAAAGAGCCAGTGCTGTCTGCAGATGTTTCCGTGGACATGTGGCAGACATGCCTCAACACCGGAATGCACAGAATGCTGTTTACCTTACTACCGAAGTTGCCTCTATTTATCTATTTGCAATTTCTTGCAATTTTGAACAGCTAGGTTGACAGGAGCAGGGATAGAGATGGGATCTCACTCTGTCATGCAGTACCCTGGAATCAAAATCTGACCTTCCAGACAGTGAGTCCAGCATCTTAACCACTGGAGCCACTGCAGTACATAACACAGTCTATAACACAGCCAATAGTGTGCTATAAAATTGGAAGCACATGAGCTTTACCATTATAGTCTCCAAAGTCAGCTCTTTTACACAGGCCACTAAATTAGTCCATGTTAACTAATGGGGATCAGCTCTTTTATATAGTTCATAATTGTTCATTAAAGACTAGCCCACTCTCAATTACTTCATGTCACAACAAGGATAGCTTACAGCAGTGTACAGATCCTGGAAAATCAGGTTTTCTCCTAACAAGCATGCTGAGATGGAACTGAGAAGCTTTGAAGATGTTGATTCCTGACATCATTGTCCCTGATAATCAGAAAGTCTTGGGGTTTCCACTCTGGTTCCATAGCACCATGGACCTTAGCCAGCCCAGCCAGTGTGAGGGATGATGGGATCAGTGATCTGGAAGGTTAGACTTGCCCACGAACACTATTATGTGGTCACATATTTGTTGCTCTTTAGGATTAATTACCTTTCTCTACTCAGGGATGAGTGAACATCATGGCATAAATTAGTAACCTGATCCATCACATTACCGTCTTAGTGCAGTATGGATTCTCTTCCACTCTACTTGTAGGCAATAAAATTTTACAGAAACCCATGTAGAAGATTAATGCAAAATACACCTTGCCAGAAGCTGAAAAGTGCATACTATGGTTGCTAAATAAATGGTTGTAAACCAATTAAACATTCAAATGAGTTTTCTTTATTTTCTTGTTTGCAGATTACGTTGCAAATGAATGAATTGCCTGCTTACTTAGATGTAACAATTAGCTGGGGTGCCGTTTTGGTTACATTACGTGATGAAATGAGGTGATTGAGATTTAAATGCTGTGTTTCTACATTTCAACTACTCATTATTGTTTAAAGATTTTTTCCCCTTCTCACAGCATTCAGTAGTATATCTTTTGGTATATTTTAAAATAAATGATGATAGGAAATGTCAGCAGAAGTTATTAAAAAAAATCCTATCCAATATAAATTTGTCGTTGCTTATCTATTTAAGCGCAACTCAACCGAACTCAAAAATGTTCTATCTTTTGTCTTCTGTTTCCATCTCTGGCCAAACAGCTTTACCATCGGCTTGTCCTATCATTTCCAGGGTCTACCTAGTGGTCTTTTGTGGTCCCTTGGTATCCAGTCTGTTACATGATAGGTCCATCTGTTATCCTTTAGGCAGGTAATATGGCCTGCCCAACTTCTTTTTGCAACGTATAGTTTATCAACCAAATCACACAGTGTGGTTCTTTGACATAATTTCTTGTTGCTGACCTTATTCCCGATTCTTACTCCACATATCTGTCTTTTCATTGCTCTTTGGGTTACCACCAGTTTTTCTTCCTCTGATTTCAGATGCCTACAACATTGCTGGTAACACTGTTGTATTGAACATACTCTTAGCACTGTTCATGTTATTTTAAAGGCAACACAAACTGCTCTACATCTTCTTATCCACTCACCACATGGTATGCTATCTGGTGTGTTGTGTGTTCATGTCAGAGATTACTCTGAGTTGAAAGGATTTTTGCAGGGGATGCCCGAATGAGGCTTCTTTCATTTCCCCCATTGTGCAGCTCTTGGGTATTGAACCCCGTCCTTCTGTTCTCAAGCTCTGTGCCTTACCCACTAAGCCACCAGGGGAGCTAGCTGACCAAGGTACACATAATCAGCTACTTCTTCAATCTCAGTTCTATTTATAGTGATGGAACCCCAAGCATCTCATCCATTTTGTTTTCATTAAATTCATCTCCAACCCGACATGTTTGGAAGAGTTCACGAACTGCTGTTACTTTAACTGTTTTTAAAAATTATTTACATTTATTTCACATTGCTGGTTTCATTCTGCTCCAATCAATGAAGAATTGGGGAGAAACCATAATGTTGGCTTGGAGTGTTCCATGTGATGTACTTAGCAGCTTTCTGTTGTTTTGCTGAAATGTGTAGTTTAACAATTTAAGATGCCTTGTATAGGATAGTTTCATATTAACTATTGCATCAGTAAATTAAAGCAAATTGGTCTGATTAAGACTAATTGTTACTCTCATCTACAGCAGACTTCTTAAATCAATGGCAACATGATGATCCAGCACATATATAAGTTAAAATGATATATGGTAATAGGCCTTCTCTAGAGGGCACCTACAGTTGGATTTAGTCTTAGCAGTGTACATCCCACTTTTAAAATTTATAAGCAAAAATATGAGAGGTCACAACTTCTCAATGTCCTGCCTTCTCCTTTGCAGCAGTTCTACTTGTTTCTCTCATTAACTCAGATAAAGGGAGGGGAAATGGACCTTATGCTACTTCTTTCTTTCTTTCTTTCTTTCTTTCTTTCTTCAGGTTTTGGATAATTAGTAAACCCTTAGAATACTCATTATAAATAGATCAAAGCATTTCAGCTCTTTGTTACAAAGGCAGTAATCTTAGATAGAACTTGAACTGGTACCTCCTCACATTTCCCCCACTCACATGACAAGCCCTGCTGTTTTGCCACTTTGTGTTCCCTTAAATTATTAATGTTAAAAATATTAAATTATTCAGTATGCTAAAAATCTCAAGAAACTTGACAAAGAACTTTCACACTGTTGAAACTCTCTTAACTAGTCTTCTTTTGATTGTTGCCAGATTTTCTTTCTATATCGGGGCACTTTTAACCTTCCTAGAATAAGATAGTAGTTGATGCAACCAGACATCAAGAATGCTAGCTTTTCTTGTTTGCTGTAACAAGTTTCAAGGTCCAGAAGCAACACCAGAGAAGAGAAAGAGGGCTATCAACATGTGGGATTTCTGGTGGCATTTGGCTAATCCCTGTGGGATACTGTACTGGATGAATCTTTAGTCTAATCTGTTAGTAGCAGACTTCATGTAACCTCTTGCCTTCTCAAAAGTGATCCAGTCCTGCTAGCAATCTTTGGTTTCTAATATGCTTATTTTATTTGTCAAACAGAATGCTGCTTAAGACAGTCCTGGTGTGTGACTTTTTAGAGGGAAAAATCAGAAGGAATTTCTTCTCCTCCTCCTCCCCCTCCTCCTCCATCATCTGAATATAGGTGATCATCATGACGATCAGCCATGAAGACTGTCCTGAGAATATAATGATGGGCTTTCATTTGTCTTCCACACTGCAGCATTGGCAAGTCACTTTCTGGTCTTGAGCCCTTTTGGCAGGCAAAGTCCTCCTCAGCCCCAGGCCAGTATTGATGAAGCTGCTGCCTTCCATCAAGAGGACAATATTGCTCTCTGCTTCCTTAGAGAAGCTTTACCCCAACTCATACATTTGAATTTTTCTGTATTAATATTGGATTTGGGACTCATTTATAACCAAAACACAGTCATATTATTCTCAATACTTTTTAGATTGCAAGGTTAAAGTGGGGGTAAGAATTCCCTGAAGGATGCTATTGAGTTGGAAAAGTTATATTGCTTGTAGTTTACAATAATTAGGCCTGGTCTCTACAACTGTTTATATTTCATGCTAGACTTTGCAATAATTCCTTTAGAAACCTTTCTTTGCATTTCCACAACAAGAGTGAAAAATCTTCTCTCTAATATTACGTTGCCTGTTCTGTTGCATGTTTATATTGTGTTGCTAAGTGAAGCGTAGAAACATGTATTTTATAAAGTGCACTTCTTATGTTTCACTCTGCTTTAGTACTACAAATTGTTTTAACATCAATCTGGAGTCTCTCTTTAACCACAATTCATGACTTCAGGAAGGCATTTGTTGCATATTCATACTGGCAAAAAGATCTCTTATGCAGACTTGATATAATATTTCTGCCTAAGTAGGTTTTTTATCATCACTTTGTGTAGGTTTAACAAAGCTGGTAGAAAACACACAGTTATTTAAATATGAAAATATTACATTTGCACAAGAAAATAATTCATAGTGTGATGGGAAGGGGCCTGGCATTGGTACTTAAATGCTTGGAGATGTTGGTCACACTGATATGCTGCCAACCCATAAGCATATTCTGCCCTTTATACCCTTATTTCTTTCATTGCAATGTGGACAGGCTTGGCTTCTGATTTGTAGTACCAAATTTGGCATCACCACCATAGTCTGATAGCTCCCTAATACTTACTAATCAGTAATAGTGTGTAAAGAGTATATATGTGTAAAGAACAGCCAGTGTAAAGGTGTGTAAAGAAGTATGTAAAGTGCAGCCTATGAATTGCATACAGCTTATAGAGCATTTTTGAGGACTTGATGGTACCTCGAGTTACAAATGGTTCAAGTTACAAAAATTTTACAATATGAATGGAAATCAATTGACAATAATGGCTCACGATACGAATTTTTCCAGAATGATTAGTTGGTTTTCAATGCATTCCTAAGGGAAACCATGTTTCAAGTTATGAATTTTTTTTTCAATGCATTCCAATGGGAAATTCAAGTTACAAATTTTTCATAACATGAAAAATGCCTTGGAACTCATTAAATTTGTAGCTTGAGGTACCACTGTACTTCTGATTCAGGAAAAGTGTCCTTTACTTTAGGGGCTTTGAGGAACAATCCAGTACTCCCAATTTTTGGTCATTTCTGAGCCAAGTCAGAAAGAATTTGAGTCTTCAAGCACATAGCATTGCCTGCTGTGGAGTTATAGCATCAGTGGATACTCCCGACCTATACTACTGTGTTAATGTTAGTGACAATTTAGTCACTTGGGTGATAAATAAGTGACTCAGCCAACCAACAAACCACCACTGAGTCCAGTACACAATTAAAGACTACACCAGCTGCTACTGCAGATATTCAAAACAAGCCATGAAATCTTCTTAGTACAATTGCTGACCATGTTAGGCATAATTGTTTTTCTTTTCTTTTCTGGTATGATAGAAAAATATGTATCTTAGCCTCTTGCTTTCCGGGAGGAATAAACAAATAATCCCTTTTCTTACTCTGCAGACACATTTCTTTGTGAGAGACGCATGCACACCTGCATGCATAAGAAATCTGATGAGAAATCTTGTGGGGTTTCTCAGATGTCTTGTAGTCCCTTTTCTGTGAAAGAAACCTGTGCAGGTTATTAAAATTCACGTGCAAAATGGTTTCCCCCCGAAGGAGCATTGATTTGTTTTTTGCCTGATAGAACAGGAAAGAAACACACACACACACACACATATACACTAAAGAACACACAAGAGGGCTCTTTTTTTCCCTCATGAAGCTGGAAAACATCCTTTAGTGCTAGAGGAATTCTCTGTGAGGAATCTCAGGATGTGAAAACTTAAACCTTCAAGAATGTTATTTTTTTTAGTATTCTTTACCCTTGCCTGTAGCAGCAGTTGTACTCTTTGTTGCCAAAATTGCTCATTGTTTACCTGTTTGGATCTGTTGAAAGACAAAGCACACCATTTTAAACAAATTTAAATGTGCAAGGTCTGATGACAAATTTTTATTCAGAAGCACGTGCATTAGTGGTTCTCCATCAGTCCATAGGGAAATGTCACATGAAACTTAAGATGGGAAGGCTATTGGTTTTGAATGCTTTTGTTCTTACTTTTTTGCACAGAACACATGGTTGCACCAGATGACCTACAGACTATCCTCAATTGTGTTAACCAGATCTCAGGGCTTAGAATTTATATGCATCTTTCGGTTTCCACACGGTCAAAGAAGTCTCACAGTGGACAATGGCAAAGACTATTAAATTTATTTTGTTTGTTTGTGAGGTAACCCTTCAGCCTGGGCTCCACCCATTCTGAACTGGAAAAAAGGGGATTGTCTGGATCAGTATGAAAGTGTTTGTTTTGTTAGGAAAATCTAAGAATCACTGTTAACATGTACAGTGGAACCTCGTCCAACAATTGCCCACTATAGCAACAAAATCACATAACAATTAAGTTTGGGGGGGAAATGGTGTCCTGCATAACAATTTTCCCTATCATATAACAAATATTTTGTACAACAATGAGCCCAGTGGAATTGATTAAAATTGTTGCATGAAGTACCACTGTACTTATATTTAAATTGTTCTCTGTATCTCATTGTCCCAATCTTGCCATTGATTCATGATTGACCGCTCAGTGATGCTCCAAAAGATTATTAAAGTAACTCATGAAGGGCAACTTACTAATTGGTCAGAAACACACACCTGTAACTTGCTAACTGGTAGATTTAGTTGTTCTGCCCCTATTCTCTATTGTAATAAAGTGCTGTATGACTGTATCATCTTGACCTCTGTACTGCAATAATTAAATTTATTTGTCTGTTCACTCATGACTGACCTTCACTGAGAGAATGGACCTTTGAAAGAATTATGTGCATATGACAGCCCAAATAACGTGCTTTTACACTGGTGTATGGGAGTTGGTAGAATTCCCTGTGATGAATTGCTATAAATTAACAAGTTTGTATAAACAGCATTCCGTACACTAGTCACGCCTGTCACATGTCAATGGAAATATCTGCAAATGCGGACAGCGCTGGCTCTTTGGCTATAAGCAGAGATGAGCACTGAACCTTAGAGTCGGACATGACTGGCTTTCGAGCAACGGTGACCTTTACCTTTACCTGTAGGCATTTGGTTTTATGCACTGAATTGTGTGACTCTGGATACAGTAGTAAATACGTACTCTGATTTTTCCCATGTGGCAAATCATCACTGAATTCTACCCTAAGTGGCAAATATCTACTTTATTTATCTGAGTCAGAAGCACTAAAATTTAAAACCAACATACTTTTCAAAAATCTGTTAATCCTAACATATATGAACACACAAATACATGATTACATATCCACACTCTACTTCTCCAGTATTCATCAGTTTGAATAGCCCTAGTATCTTGTTGCTAGGACTGTGGTGGGTTAGTGGTTAAGAACTTGAACTTGATGACTGGAAGTTCACCAGGTAAACAATTAGAGACCCGAGTACTGCATGAGAGAGTGAGCTCCCATCTCTGTCCCAGCTCCTGCCAACCTAGCAGATCGAAAGTGAGAAATTGCAAGTACTGTAGATAAATAGATACCACTTCAGTGGGAAGGTAAACAGCATTCCATGTTCTGGTGTCTAGTCCTGCCTACCACATGTCTGTGGAAACCTCTGCACATGCAGACAGCACTGGCTCTTTGACTATAAACAGAGATGAGCACTGAACCCTAGAGTTGGATACACCTGGCTTTCAAGCAAGGATGACCTTTAGAAGGACTGTGGTGGCTCAGTGGTTAAGAAGCTCGCTTTGTTCCCTGAAAGACTGGCAAGTCAGTAGTTCGAGACCCAGGTATAGCATGATGGAATGTGTGCCAGTCTCTGTTCCAACTCCTGCCAGCCTAGCAGATTGAAAGCAAGAAATTGCAAGTAGATAAATAGGGACCAACTTGTAAGCCCTTCTAAATTTTCCTGTCCCTCAGCCTAGACTTTGTTTCACCCTCCTTTCCTTTTTCTGAGTGACACATACAGTAACACCTCAGATAACATTTACCTCGGATAACACTAAAATTGCATAAACATTAAGTAATATGGGGAGGAGAATTGGATCAAATAACGTTAAGGTCCTATAGGATGGATCAGATAACAACCTACTAAAGCCTGTGCAGTTACAATGTATCTCTATGAAGCTTTAACGTTATCCGATCCATCCCACAGGATTTTAACATGGAGTGGATAACACTAAAAATTGGATAACACCAAGACTTGTGGAACCAAGTCTTAGCGTTATCCAAGGTATTACTGTATTGTTAATTTGATCTTTCTAAAACAAATTCCATCCCATTTACTTTTAGTCGTCAATCGTTTGGTCCTCTGTGGGTTTCCTGAACAAGTAGTACAGTATATCACAATTATCATACATGTAAATGACAGGTAGTAGTGTTTCTTATTCTGCTGAGTTACTTTCAATATTAATAAAGATAACCAGTAGGGCTGGCATTAGAAACATGCCATTTTGAGTGAGTCATTATGCCAAGTATATATGCACTGTATATATATGCACTGTGTTGGAAAATTCATTCATTTAGGTTTCCCTAAATGTTGGCAAGGGTACACCTGACTGGTAATCATGGTCTTTGGGGAGGCATCTTCTGTGTACCACTATCTGTTTGAGGAATAGAAGAGGACATCTATGTTACAATGCCAATATCTATTTAAGAAATAGTAAAGGAAATCTACATTGTGTCTCAGTATTTCTCAACTTATATGCATACTCACATACTCTCTTTATGTCATCTTTCATGAACTGCCTTTTGTGAGGCCTGTAATCCATGAAAGTTTATGGCAAACAAAACATGCTCAGTTTGAAGGTGTTGCTGGTGTCTTTTGTTCTTTTGTTTGTTAGAAGTAAAGCAGGCTTTGTATTGGACCAAGTTGCTTTACAATAACTTTCTTTAAAATATGTCCACTAGACATTGATAGTTCTGGGAGGATATTAGTAAGTTGGCTATGCTTGAGAAAATGTGTTTAACATTAGAGTTGCATCTGTTACAAGATTTCTGTAACTCTGCAAATATGTCCAGTGATCAATTATTTAATTAGCATAGTTCTATAACTAGACATATTTCTGCAAAATCAATAAAGAAGCCATTCTGTGCACTAATTAAATACAGATCATTATAGCCCCAATTGTTGGATTGGATTGAAATTGCAGTGTTAGTGGTGAGATTAGTTAGCAAAAGTCATAGGCTACTGCCAGTTCAGAGTTGGTGAATACACATGGAAAATGTTGATCTTCAGAGAGAAAAGAGTTTGGTTCTAGGGGAAAATGTGCTTCAGCTGCTGTGAAACACTAATCCAAGTTTGTACAGTGCATTGAGAAGGGGTCAGACATTTTACATAGAAGGGGTTATGTGTTATGGCTGTCAGGTTTGTAGCCAGAAATGTTATGATTCATCTAACAAGAATCAAGCATTGATATACATGTTAGGTGCATATTAGAATATATTCTTAAAAGTATAAATGGAAATTCAGTCTATCTTTTTATTTCTTTTCCATTATCTAAAGATAATATTTAAATGATATTAACTTTTGGCAGTATGCGTAGCAGTATCTAGCTTAGAAAAATTTAACACCTCCCCACAATACAACTACCGCAAAGGACAACTTTTTTAGTTGGAAGAGGCACATCAATTATTACTATTTTTTGGAAAACATGTTATTTTTTCAAGTGTCTGAGGTCTCTCCTGAGCAGAGCTTAAATATCTATACACTGTATTCCTGTGTGTTATTGACTGTAACGGAAAACAGCTGAAAGCTCACAGCAGGGAAGCAAAATCAAACTATTCATTAAGTCCAGTTGGTTTCAAAGTGCACACAGGCTGAAATGCCTTTTTTGCAAGATGATTCTTCCAGTTCAGGTTAACAGTTTCTCAGGTTAACGATTTCTCTTCCTGCCACCCACTAGCCCGAGGTAGGCCAGAGGAGGGAGGAGGAGTTGGAGGAGGCTGCAACGGTGGCACTCGTGGTGGGAATCCTCTGAGGGAGAAGGAAAGAAAGAGGGAATTTGGTGTGGGGGGAAGGGGTGGGAGGGAAAAGCACATGTCCCCCACACTCACTCACTCCCATGTACAAGGAGGGGGAGAGAAGGGGGTGTTTCAACAGTGGTACCAGTATCTCCCTCGTTAACTGCTGCCAGTGGAGGAGTGACCTGAGTGGCCACTGGGTAGAAAGAGGAGGAGGAAGGAGTGGAGGAAGAGGAGGAGATACTTTCCTTCCCTCTTTATGGAGCCCAAAAGGGGATGAGTGTCCCTCCTTTTCCTCCCCGCCCTGAGGCAACCATTGCTGGAGGAACAACCCTCTCTCCTCCCCCACCCGAACCGGCAAATGAACTTGGTGCGAGCCACTCACAGGAGACCTAGGCAAGTACTCAGGTTGTGCCCGGATCAGCTGCTACCGTCTCTGCCTGCTGCTCAACAGCAGAAGCATCAACAGCCCTCTTTGCAACTGCCACCACTGCCGCCACCACCAGAGAGGAACAACAACAGCACTGCTGCTGCCGCCACTGCTGCTGGGGAACGAGGAAAGAAAAGGAAGGGGGGGGCAATCAAGCCAGCCAGCAGCCATAGGGCTGAGAGGACGATGGCGGAGGAAAAATGGGGTCAGGTCAAATTCCTCTTCCCCAATACACAATTGTGAAGCAGTCGATCTGTTTCCACCTATTGAGGAGCATTGGCTGCACTTTGTTTGGCATGGCCCCGTTGGCTTCTTTTCTCTTTCTCTCTTTTTGTAATGGTGCCTCATTGAGACAAGAATGACTTCCTCCCCTTCCTCTCTCTTTTTCTCTCTTGTCCCTTGCCCTGCCTCAGTGTTTTTGCTGCACAGTTTACATTCAGTGTGGCTTAGGTTACCTGGACCCCCAAGGGAAAAGGAGACAGAGAATGATGGGGAAGCCCTCCCCACTTTCTGAGTCTCTCTCTTTCTCACTCTCCTCCATCACCTCACACTCATGCAGAGAGCTCTCTCTCTGTCATACACACAATGGGAAAAAGGCAGGCTTGTGGGGTAGAAGGGGAAAATGAAAGATTGTGAGCCCTACACCATGCCTCTGGTGAAGCATCAACCCCTCTCCGTCCACCAATGGGGAGGAGACAGGGGAGGCTGAATGGGAGGAGAAGGCCGGAACAGGTGAGATGATGAGACACCCACCCACCCTTCCGAGGCGGCAGCAGTGGTGCACCCTTGGGGGTAGTTGTGGACCCGTATGGGACATGGGGCCCACACATGCACCCATGTGACATCAACAGAGGTGTGCCAGAAATGTCACATAGGTGTGTGGGCCAATGTGGTGTCTCCTCCATAGCCCCTTCTCCTTCTTGGGCACTCAAAGGTTCGCTGACACTGGTATAAATGCAATGGCTGTTTCTACATAGTGCTACTGTGGTGCAGTGGCTGAGCTGCAAAGAGTGAAACAATAATTTTCCCTTTCAAATTGCATATAATCTTTGTCAGTTTGGAGTTCCTAGACATATTTTACTCTAATTGCTTAATCTGGCTTGTGTGTTAGTTTGTGTATACACACATTCTTTTTGTTGTCTATAAAAATACTGTTTCATAGGCTGTTCAAATGTTTTCCATCATCGGGCTGAAGGGATACATTTAAATGATTGTTATGCTTTGACTGGGCTTTAAATGCCAGAATTTTACCAATGTTCTGCTACTTACATATGCAAGACAGGGTTTTACCAAACAAAATGTTCCATTTGAAAATTTGTTTGGACCAGTAAAAGGAGAAAAGAAAAATGAACTGCCTGCTATGCTGTCTTTAATCTTGGTTATTTTCCTTGGCATTACCATAGGAGGAAATAATGTTTATTTGGAACTTCTCATCTGTATCTTACAAAGGGTGACAATTTTATATAATGAGCCATAATGGTGATAAAACACCTTTTCTAGTCTTCTGGGCAAACACTGTGTCATCGTCTCCCAATTACCTGTCTTTTTACTGAATACAGCAATCAAATACAGAAAAGAAAGGATTATTTTATTTATTTATTTTAATTTTTCTGCTGCTTCTGCTGCATTTGTCTACTCTAATCCCATTGAAGCACAAATTGGGCACAGCACCTGGCTATATTAAAGATTCTCCCCTTCTTGTTTCTATTGTGGTTGTCATTATTTTCTCTTGTTTGGTAGTGTGAAGCTACAAATAAGCATTTTCTCCTTTGCTCCTGTTTTCATTGTAGTAGTTTATTCATTGATTAGTCTTGCGACCTTTTCAAGAAAATGGCAAAAGAATTATAATAAACACAGTACAATAAAATTTAATACAACACAACACATACATAGACTAATTGCAAAAGGAATATAAACAGGAGATAATACAGTAATAAAATTCATACAATGCATATATGATGATTCACATCATCCAGTAAATCTCCCTTGCAAGGATACCCCAATTTGTTCAATATATTGGGTTCTTATAGCTATTTCCTTAATGATAAATTTAGCAATTCTTCTTCTTCAGCTGCAGCATCCATTCCGGATATTGTCTATCATCATGGTGATAGTCTTCCACAGCAGTCTCTCAGGTTCTTCAGCCATGAAGTCTGTCTCCATCCATGGCCTCTTCCCAAGGATCTTTCCTTGCAGAACAAGTTGGAGTATTCTATACTATATGTTGTTCCTCATGATATGACCAAGATATTGGAGCTTTCTTTGCTTAATGGTCGGTCTTAAAGAGTTCTTTTTCTTTATCCACCCAGTGCAATATTTTTACATTAGCCACCTGATTGACCCATCTGTAGATCCCCATTTCAAAAGCTTTGATTCTCGTTTCAGATTTTAGACAATGTCCAAGCTTCAGCTCCATGTAACAACATTGGGAATATGTAACATCTCACTGTTCTGATCTTTGTAGCGTGAGATAGAGCTCATCTGCCTAACAAGTGTCACGTTTTTATGAAGGTGGATCTTCCTTTTTCTATTCATATTTTAATCTCTACCTCAGTATCCCAATTTTCATATAACATACTCCCCAAATAGACAATTTTGTCTAGCACGTCTACATATAATATGCATGATAGAACCTAAGAGAACATAAGACAATCTGTAATTAGGATCCCAGAATGCTGTTCTGTCCAATAAGAATTGCTTTCATTGTAGAACTGTGATTTTTTTTGCAAGCTTTTTTTTAAGGAGGGAACAAGCCAAGCTGACTGTAGTCCCCCAAACCATTTTTTGAGGCCCCCCATCCCACCATGGACCTCTGGTGAGAAAATAATTTTGCAACAAAAAGGTAAATTTGCCTTCCTAGACACCTTTAGCTTCAGCAATTTAACCTTTTCAGTAATAATATTTTACATTTAGTTCCACCTTGAAATGTAAATGTGGATTATTTTTAGCATGGGGGACTGTGCAACTCCTGACCTAGACAGTCTTGAGGTCAGTAAGTACTTTAAAGGAAGTAAAGTAATATGAAGAATGGATGGTCTCAGTAAACCATTAAGTTCTGAGTATAAAATTCTTACATACTGCTTCTAGAGAAAGGGTTAAAAACAAAAAAAAACCAACCTAGAAACTCTTTTGATGTATTATGACACAGGGAAAGTAAGCCTTGAAAATAAAACAATATGTGATACTAAATTTATAGGCTGAACACTAATTTTCTTGCTAAAGTGCACAAAAATCTATGTTTTGTGATAATTGCCTTTCCTCATTCCAGCCTCCCTGAAGTCTGTGTAATTGTCCATCTTAAAAATTAATGATGAACACCTGCAGTTTTAAAAATACTTGTTGCTGGAGTAGTTAATCCCTCTGGGAGTGTCCTGTTTTAGAAGCTTACTCAGAAAGTGTTGTGTAAGCAGCATCTTTGTCTTTTGTGCTTGAGATACATATAAGAAGTTAGTGATTCCTAATATATCCTAGGTGGAGAATCAGGATAAGTCTTTATTGATTGTTATAATGGTAGCTCCCAGTGGTGGGAAGTCAAAAATTTTACTATGCCACCGTGATGTCATCACAGCGGGCGGAGCTAATGTCATGACATCATGAAGTCATGGGTGGGGCCAAAGAAAAAATAAAATAATAAAATAAAATAAAAATAAGCGCGCGCACACACACACACACACACACCCCTCAACCCACCCACCCACCCACCCACAACACAAACCCATAAATAAATAAAATAAAGATTACATTAAAATACACCCACCCACCCCAAACACCCACCCAGCGATGGGATGTAACAGGTTCTCACCAGTTTGCCAGAACCGGTAGTAACTTTTGCCAGTGTCCTGGAGAACCAGTAGCAGCTTTGGGGGGGAACCACCATTGGGTCTTACCTTTTCACTGGTTCCCCCACTGCGCGTGAGCGCCAAGCACTTGGTGTGCATGCACGCCTACAGTGCTTGGCGCGTATGCACGACCTCCTTGCTGTCCTACCATGTGGGGAGGAGGAAGAGAAGCTGCTAGCCTGAAGCTCCCTATAGCCTGCTCCCCAGGATAAGTGGCTCACCTTTGGATGTGGTGTGTCCGTGTGTATTTTAATGTGTATTTAATACCTTTACCTATATTGACGTACTACCACAGTTCCTAAAAAGGCCTGGTGGCCTGGCTTGGGGTTTTTAAGCAAAGTCTTGGAGTTACCTCATCAATAAGCTACACCTGTGCTGTTCCAATTGCTGTTCCAGTTGGAGAACCTTTAAGGAGGCACAGCTGTTTTACATTTACATTAAGGCATATTATCCTAGAGAACCGGTAAGATGACCATATCCATCTTGCAACATGGTGCTGCCCAGGCACTTATACTAACAGGTAAGTGATGGGTTTGTGTTTGGTGGGTGGGTTTATTTATGTTTGGGGTGGGTAGGTGGGTGTATTTTAATGTAATTTTTATTTTATTTATTTATTTTATTTATTTACAGGTTTGTTTTGTGGTTGGTTGGGTTGAGGGTGTGTGTGTGTGCATGCTTATTATGCTTATTATGCTTATTATGCTTATTATTATTATTATTATTATTATTATTATTATTATTATTATTATTATTATTATTATTATTATTATTATTATTATTATTATTATTATTATTATTATTTGGCCCTGCCCACAACATCATGACATCATGATGTTAGCTCTGCCCATACTGTGATGATGTCACGGTAGTAAAATTTTTGACATCCCACCACTGCACTCACCCACCCCAAACACAAACTCGTCACTTATCTGTTAGTATAAGTGCCTGGACAGCACTATGTTGCAAGATGGATATACAGTAATACCCCAGATAACGATTGCATCGGATAACGCTAGAATCAGATAACGATGCAAGTTTTTGGGAAAAAACTTGCATCGGATAACGATTCTGGATAATGATTCTTAGTGTTATCCGATGTAATGGTCTGCGGGTGTGGGGTGGTTTGGGTAGAACAACCCAATCCACCCCCCACCCGCAGCAGTCTCTGCGACTGCAGTAGGGTTGGGGAAAAGCACCTGCCTTTCCCCCAACCCTACTGCAGTCGCAGAGACTCCTTGTCTCTTTCCCTCCCTGTATTTAAACTACAGGGAAGGGGGGAAGAGAGACGTGATTTGGTTCTAGAGAACCAATCACATTTCTCTCTTTCCCCCTCCCTGTAGTTTAAATACAGGGAGGGAAAGAAAGACAAAAGCAGTTGTCTCTCTCCCTGTAGTTTAAATACAGGGAGGAAAAAAGACGTGATCAGAGGAAAAAAGACACGATCCTCCATGTGTGTGTATGCACAGCAAGGAGGCAGTGCATACGTGCCAAGCACTGTAGGCATGCATGCACACCAAGTGCTTGGTGCACATGCGCAGTGGGGAAACCAGTGAAAAGGTAAGCCCCAATGGTGGTTCCCCCGAAAGCTGCTACCGGTTCTCCGGGACACTGGGGAAAAGTTAGTTCTGGTTCTGGAGAACTGGTGCGAACCTGTTACATCCCATCACTGGTATCTCCGTCTTCTTAGGAAAAGCTCGTGGAAGTTGTCATGTTTCACAAAAATATTATGGGATGTATCTGTGACAGAATGTGACTTTGAAAGAACTGTCCCTTGTGGGCTGATTTAATACTGTACATGGTAAGTATCTTAGCTGCATATTTTAAGAAATATGATGCCTCCTCCTCCTTGCCATAGACTTATCAAAGGTGAGATAAGCAGCTGTGCTCTTCTTTGCATTGTCTTTCTATCTTTGTTGTCTTAAAAGTGATGTGTGTGAGATGGTTCAGAAAAAGCTGGGAGTTGGTATTGGGATGTGGCCATTGTTATCAAAGGAAGGAATTTTTTTTTAATTTAATACCCTGCCCCAATCGGGGGGACCCGACTCTGGGCGGCTTACATCCCAATAAAAACAGAAATAAAACCCAACTCAATATCACTAAAAACATCAGAATTAAAACATCAGAATTAAAAAATCATCACAGATTTAAGACAACGCAGGACGCAGTTGATGAAAACTGATACTTTAAAGCAGGATTTATCAAACTTTTTAAACCAGGGCCTGTGTCATGCTCCCTCAGACAGCTTCGGGGGCCAGACAACCATGTTGCGCTAACTCTACCACATGGCACTTCCTGGTGTGGTGGTGGTGGTGGCTCACATGAAATGGTGCCATGGGCCACATCTGGCCCATGGACCACAGGTTGAGTACCCCTGCTTAAAAGAGTATCTCCATGAATTACAGAGTGGCCTATAAATATATAAGAATGGAAATCTTCCCAATGGGAAGCCTTTAGAGGAATGGAAATTTCTGCATGATTTGAAAAGATAACAGTGAGAGCCATAATGTGATAAAATTGTTGTGACTAGTTTTTTTCTTTTGTCTGAGAGCTTTTCCTTGAGAAATATCTTACAGCTCTTTGAAATATGAACAATTATGTTTTTTGTAGTCTTTATTCTTCTGATATACAGCAAAGGCACATCTTGCTGAGTACAACAGATGGGAAGAAAGTTAAGGATTCCCACTGCCACCCAAAAATGCAATTTGCTTTTCCAGATAGAACAGAAGCAACAGTACTAGAGAAGGAAAATTTTAAAAACCTCTTTAGCCATTAGAAACCATTGTAGGACATAAGGTTAAAGATTTGACTGTTTAAGTTATTTATAGTTGGGAGAAGACACCCACCCACCCCAAAAAACCCTATACTTTAGCTTTAGTAAGATGAAAGTCATAAAAGTGGGGTATACAGGAAGAGCCTTCTTGAAGGTTGTGGTATTTTTGAACCATAATCAGGCATACCCTGGTAATGGCAACCTGTGTTTAAGGCAGCCATAAACAAGACCACGGCCGATGCTGGCTGTGGCGGCTGCAGCAAGAATGGGGACCAGATTATTTGGCATCATGGGCTTGCCTAACCCTGCTTTATCCTGTCATTCTTGTCAATTACAATCTAGTATTTAACAGCATTTCTTGCTTATGGGTGTTGGGGAATTGAGGCTTTCTCCATAAATCAGGGGTTCTTAACCTATGGCCCATGGGCCAGATGCAGCCTGTGGCATGAACTCATCCAGCCTGTGACCTCACTCCAGCTATAATCAGCCACAGACTCATTTACGACAGCCGTAAACGCATTTACAATAGCCGAAAATGGTAGGGGAACCACCACTCCAGCAACTGTCTGGGGGACCGTGACCCGGGCCCTGACTTAAAAAGGTTGGCAACCCCTGTCATGAAGATTAAGTTCAGTCTTGTCTACACAATGAAGAGTAAAGGGCTTAGCAGGGTTCCAGTCATAAAAGTTTTGAAAAAGGAAAGTCTCTTGCCTACACTGATATTTAATGTTTATATCAATTCTAATGGATCTGTTCTTACTTAATCCTGACTCTCCCGCACTTAAATTAGCAAGTAGATTACAGTAGAACCTCGTACAATGAATGTCCACTACAGTGAAATAATTGCACAACGAAAAGGATTTGGGGGGGAAATGGCACCTCACATAATGAAAATTTTCACTATGTGAAAATAGCACACCCTATGGGAAAAATCATATAACAAAAGCTTTTGCTATGCAATATGGAGTCCCTATGTGGACAAATCGTAAAACAAAGGGTTCAATTGAAAAAACCGCTTAATGATTTTTTTTCATTATATGATTTTTTTTTCATAGGGATTTTCATTATATTATTTTTCCCATAGGGATTTTTATTACATGGTGTGTGTCGATCATATCATGAAACAAAAATTGCATAGCAAGAAGACTCGTAGAGGGAATTCCCCCCCCCCTTACAAAGTTTTACTGTACAGTAATGCCTCGGATAATGTTTACCTCGGATAACGCTAAAATCACATAATGTTAAGTAATCTGGGGTGGAGAATTGGATCGAATAACGTTAAGGTCCTATGGGATGTATCAGATACCAACCGCTAAAGCCTGTGCAGTTACAATGTATCTCTATTGAGTTTTAGCGTTATCTGATCCATCCCATAGGATTTTAACATGCATCAGATAACACTAAAAATCGGATAACACCAAGACTTGTGGAACCAAGTCTTAGCGTTATCCGAGGTATTACTGTATTTCTGTTTTATTATATATAGATGATGCCATCACTCTTTCTTACTCTGAAGTAAGATTCCGGAGAACCCTTCATTATATTACATTGTACAAAGGAGTGGCCTATAATAAATTAGACCAAACTGCTTGTTTTCTTCAAAAAGCTTTTCAAACATAGATTTATTTATTTATTTATTTACATTTTTATATCGCCCTTCTCGCTGGGGCAAACCAGGGCAGTTTACAACATCATAAAAGCATAATACACCCAACCCAAACCCATTGTTAAAAACTTCAAAATTACAATTATAAAATTTAAAAAGTTTTAAAAATTTATTCCCAATAATTAAAAAGTTAAAAAATTAAAAACAAAAGATTAAAAGATTAAATTAGATTGCAGATTGACAGCCACTACATTGAGCAACTGAAGCTGAAGCTGTATCTAGACAGGTTTCTTGACAACCAGACTGTAGAGAACTCACACTTATTAGTGTCACTGGAAAATACCCACATAGTGATATTTAACAATCTTTTTTGGCATGGTGGTTAAGTTGAAGTACTGCAGCCAAAACTAGGCTCACAATCTGAGTTTGATCATGGCAGGTATCAAGCCATCCATCCTTCCAAATTAAAATGATTAACCAGCTAATTACCTTTTGAACTGCTCAGATAATGCTCTAACCACTATGAGGTAGCATAGTCATTGTCATTGTTATTGCAGTCTTGAGGTTCATGTATCCCACCTGAGATAGAAGTCTTCCAAGTAACCCAGGGTTCTCAACCTGCGGCCCATGGGCCAAATGCAGCCCACTGCACTTTTTCACGTGCCCACCACCACCACTTCTGCCACACCAGGAAGTGTCATGTGGGGGAGGAAGGGCAAAATGGTCATCCATCCCTCAGAACTGTCTGAGGGAGTGTGACTCGGTCCCCATTTTAAATAGTTTGAGAACTCCTGAAGTAAACAGTAGGTCAACATATGTTTGGCTCACATGTAAAACAAATTCAACTTAAATCCGCCAGCCATATTTGGCATACCATGCTGCATTCTAATTTCTGTCCTCCTTTGAGTATAGTCTAGAATGGTTTCATTTTAGGCATGTTGTGACTGATTAGCTTCTGGCTCCATCTAAATTCCAATCCTATTGGATTAAACCTTTCTCTACTAGTTAATTTTCATTATAGCTGTCTGAGAGACACCAAAGTGATGCTACAGATTTATTGGTTCACACTTCCAGATCAATTACATGTAGTGAGAGCAAATCACCACCACAGTCATCATGATAATCATCAGCTGGGGTACATCCCTCTAAAATGACAGCATGGATGCAGTGTGATTCAAAGGCTAGGACTTATTAATAATAAATTTATCTGTTTTTGTAAGTTAGAATTTCCTAAATACTGAATAGCCTTTATTTTGGAGAATTCAGTGTTGTATTATCAGGCTTCCTTGAAGGGTATTATATATGTATTTTCTAATCCCAGTGTCACAGGATTCCTGAATTCAGGGTCTTTCTCTCCCTCTCATTCTAGCACAGGTGCTGACTTGGGCTTCTGGGAATTGAAGTCCAAGAATAGCAGGACCACCAAGGTTGGCCACCCTTGTAAAATCACTTATATTATTATTCTTATAATAGGATAATAAGAGGAAATCAGTTGTGTCCCTGCCTGGCACTATATTCTTTCAATATTCGTATCTGCTTTACACTTGGTAGTATTCCTTCTTCTTCTTCTTAGTTCCATACTGTATGGCTCCCAGCTCTGCCACTACAGCATATTGGACAATGAGGCTCCTTATTGCTTCTTCAGCAATAAAGTTTTGTGGAGCTGGGATGCTAACCCAATACTCAACCCTCCTTCTTTCTCATCCGGGCTTGGAAATGACAACGATGGAGTGTCCCAGGGATTTCAAAATTAAAAGCTGCAAAGCTAGGTGCTGATCAGGCTGGTAAAGACAAGACCTATGTTTAGTACCATAAACCCACTGAGCAAAAAAAAAAAAAACACAAACAAACAAAAAATGAAGGTAATTGCTATAAATTATCTTTGTACTGTACGTCATTAAGAAGAAAAAGATGAAGGGTACACAAGACAAAAAGTTCAACTAAGTTACAATTTTTTTCTAAAATAATATAACAATATGCCTTGGTGGAGAGACAAGTTAGATCTGGGATATACACAAAGTATTACTCCTCTTGACACAGCATCAAAGAACAGGAGATGGAGATAATTCCTCATAAGTATCAAGCTTGACTCATGGAGAGACCCCTCTCTTGAGTAAGACTGAGACAAATTTCTAAATCTTTTATACAGTATACCTTAAATAGCCCATTCAATTAACATGTGTTTAAGCAGACAAAGCTACTTTTGCTTTCTCCTTTCACATTGTTGAAAACTTTTTTTCCCCATTTGCATATTTCATGGAAGGAAGCAGATGGATTTGAAGTCAAGAGTTACATCTGAGGGGCTAGTCTCCACTTAGTCCTTCTTTGAAGTTCTCTTTAACAAGAGGGCAATTGAAGGTGTTAATTGTTCTTTTACTTTTAGTGGCTAATTTTTGATTATAACAGTAAAGACTGGTTCTGTGATTCAGTTTTTAGGCAAATGTGATTAAAATAAGAGGCATGTCCCCTGTACAATACTTTTCTGATTTCTTTAATGATGAGAGGTTCCATAATTCAGTAAATAAGAACCCTCTCTGCTTCCTGGTCACTTCTGCATTGTTTCTGTTCTTCCACTGCACCAGCCATGCAGTTTTGTTGTTGAATGTTGTATTTCTAATTTTATAAACTAAACAATATGACAAGATCCTAGTTTTCACTAAGGATTCACCTGTTTTTCTTCCACTGCTGCACAAGATCACATTTAAATAGGGGCAAGGGATATTTCCCTTAATGAGGGTGGGAGATGTTAGAGAGAAAATGAGTTTCAGCCATGTTGCTGGCTTTGCTTTATTTAATTATACTGATGGCTCCCTGATTCAAAAGCATCAGGGCAAGACAGTCTTATATTTTTCCATTCTGCTCTTGATAAAATGCCACTGCTGTGCTACAAATTGCCTGCAACTTAATTTGGTCACCAAGCTTCCAAGACAGTAATAGCTTTCTCAAAAATAATGAGAGGGGAATTTTAAAGGAGATAAATATGTATTACAATATTTGTCTTCCTAGACTGAAAATACAAAGTATGTGCTATTTATGCTCAGAAGTTATTTTTATGCTCATTTCATTTAATGTCAAATTAAATGTAACCAAAGGCACTGGCGGAACACTTTGAATGAGAAAGAGAGAGAGAGACAGAATACCATTCATTATTCCAGGCTGCAAAATTGAACAATTAGTGCTCAGATTCTATAATAGTGATGTGAATGCTTGATTATTATTATTATTATTGGTAAACAAAATAATGTGAAGGCATTTATCTTGTTGACTTTGCAGTTGAATTTAAGATGCTGTTTATTATTTGCAAAGTGCTGTTTTTAGTTTTTTATGCAATTAAAAATAAAGCAAGGTCACAGTGGTTCCTATGGATGTCTTTATGATAAAGAAATCCCCCACACAATTTCTGTTTGTGTGCCTTGTTATATAGGCAATGTGAGACCTCTCTAACAGAACAGACATCACTGTATGCTTCTTTGTAAATATGCAACCAGCCAGTACGATCATTTGCATCAGTATATGTCAGTGATGGTGAACCTATGGCACGTGTGTCAGAGTTGCCACTCGGAGCCCTCTCTCTGGACACCCATGCAGTCACCCAGCACAGAATTTGCCCTGCCCCTCTGCCCAGCAGCCCAATGGGACTGCTTCCCCCCCCCAGCACAGAGTTCACCCCGCCCCTCTGCCCAGCAGCCCAATGGGAGCATTTCCTTCCTCCCCTGTTGCTGTGTTGGCACTTTGCAGTAACTAAATGGGTTTTGGGTTGCAGTTTCGGCACTCGGTCTCTGAAAGGTTCACTATCGCTGGTATATGCCATCCCCCCCCCCCATCCCCAATGGCAATATAGTTTAACATGTTGCAGCTTAGACATTCAATGATAAGCACCTATTTGCTGGTGCAGCAAGTCTTTGAATCAGGGTGTAATATTTTAAGATGCTTATAATAATCCAGGGAAGAAGCTTCTTAATGACTTTATGCTGTTGTTGTATTCTGCTACATTTCAGCAACTTCTTTTTGCAAAGGCAACAAGCATATTACATTTGTCTTAGCTGAACAGACATTTTTCAGATTTTTTTTGCAGGATTCCCCCCCCCCCCCAATTTTCCCTCCTGCATGTAGGAGTTAACACCAAAACCACACAGTTTCTAATCATGGTGGTTCTATAACCATGTTCAACTAGGATGGTTGCAGAGTCCTTTCCAATTCATTAATAATCATCAATATAAATTTGAACTAATAAATAAATGCTGAGCAAAGCATGATTTAAAAACAAGCTGGATTCATGGTAATATCGGGGTTTGTGACCTGCTTATCTACTTAACCTTATTTGTGCTTATGTGAAACCCTGGATTAAGAAGCCCTATAGAAAGAGTGAACAGTATGTGTCTTGGCCAAGTTGTTTGAGGAGGAAAAAGGAATGCACAATTCGGTATGAAAATCTCTGCTCATCTCATCTTCCCACATGACAATGGAGAACCACCTTTTTTCTTATTTCCAAGTAGGGAACATGGATCTTCTAGCCCAGGGATTCTCAACCTGTGGCCCATGGCAGCATTTCATGTGGCCACCTCCACCACACCAGGAAGTGCCATGTGGTGGAGGGAAGGCAAAATGGCTGCCTGGCCTCTGAAGCTGTCTGAGGGAGCATGACCTGGCCCCCAGCTTTAAAAGGTTGAGAGCTCCTGTTCTAGCCCAATCCATGCTTGCAAGGTGCTATAGAAAACCCAATGCTATCCTGTTTTTCCAGCAAGATTTTTACACTACAGTTGCTGATTTCCTTCATGTAGTCATAAAAGAGGGCTCTACATATGAACTGAGAAAGCATATCATTTTCTTTAGATAGAGTTCTTTTTGAAACTAGCATTGTTAGCCTTCTGGAAGTAATTTATTTTTTGTAAAAGAGACTCCAAACAAATACATTTCATTATATTAGATATGCTTCTTAGAACAAAATACATGGATGTGGGCAAGCCAGTTACAAAATAAATACTATTTTTCAAATATGCTTCTTATAAATACACTGTTAATGTTGGTCATGTTGCTCATTCATGTATTAACCATTTGAAATACTCAGACATCTTGATGACTAGTTAATAAACTGTCATTCAAATACAATTACAGTAATACCTCATATAACATTAGTATCGAATAACACTAAAATCGCATAACATTAAGGAATCTGGGGGGAAGAATTGCATCAGATAACATTAAGATCCTATGGGATGCTTCAGATAACAACCGCTAAAGCCTGTGTGGTTACAATGTATCTCTATGGATCCCATAGAGGATCAGATAACACTAAAAATCATATAACACCAAGACTTGTGGAACCAGGTTTTAGTGTTATATGAGGTTTTACTGTATGTTCAAACACACACTTCCTGGTTACTGCAAATTGTGTGGTTTTGTAAAAAGTAAAATCTTCCTGATGAGATTTGTAAATGCATTTTAGGACTTATTTTATCTCTTTATCTTTCCTTGATGCTTTTCCCATCGTAAAAAAAATTAAATTGGAGGAACAACAAATTCCTTAAAGAAGGGGCATCCAAACTATGTCATGTGGGCCCAATTAGGCCTGTGCATCTCATTAATGTGACCTGTGGTGAGCACCCGGGCTCACCACGGACCACCCCCTCACCTGCCCCCACCACCTGACATCAGCAGCGGTTGCAGTGGAGGTAGCAGCCACACTTCACCCCCGCTGCTCCGACCAGCCTCTGTCTCAGTTGCCTTGCTTCAGCAGCCTTTGGGGGCATGGACTGCTGCCTTGGGGAAATTTTCGGAGCCTTCCCCACTTCAAAATCCGCTGCGCTAGGAGAGGCCATTGGCATGCCCAGGATGACATCCATGGTCCTAGCACTAAAATAGGCCCATTGACTCAGTAAGAATTTGGTGGGTCAACTCCTTTGTAAGGTCAGTTGATTCAAATGGGCCTACTCTAGTTGTGACTTACTCTAAATCATAGAAGAGAATTGTTTGCATTAATGGAATTTATGGGTGAGTTGATTCCCCAAATCCTCATTGATTCAGTGGGACTACTCTAAGGTGATTTACTTTTCCAAACAACAGGATTTTAGCCAGTGCTCCCTACTGCATTGCTACAGAATTTGGGCAAGCTCTGTTGTTGATCTTCAGCGCATTTCCTCATAATGGGATAGGACTTTTGAAGTAGTAAGTACAGTAATTTTAAAATATCATCGGTTGTGTTAGGGGCAAGGGCTGAAAGTTGACTACCACTTCTGTCATAATTTTTCCCCTGCCAACAGGAGAATGTTGGAATAATGAGAGCCTCTTCTAATAGTGCATATCTTAATTAATACTCCTGACCCTTAGGTTTGCAGCCTTACGCAGTCATCTTGACAGATGTGTTGTCCTTCTATGCCGGGAATTCTCAACCTGTGGCCCATGGGCCAGAAGCAGCCCATGGCACCATTTCATGTGCCCCACCACCACCTCCACCAAACCAGGGAATGTCATGTGGTGGAGAAAGGGCAAAACGACCATCCAGCCCCTGAAGCTGTTTGAGGGAGCGTGCCCCAACCCCCGGCTTAAAAAGGTCGAGAACTCCTGTTCTATGGAGTGAAGCCAGATATTTCAAAGCTCCCATTATGGAAGCTGTTGATTAGTTGAGGTAGTACTATATTTGGAAATGAAATGGCCCTGCCAGTATGCTTTGCCAACATGCATTAAAAACTGGATTTACAATTTTGAAACAGCACTTCACAATAATTCTGGCTGCTGTTCTTAGTTTGGGTAGAAGAGGAGATAGAGAAATGTGAAGTACAGGAAATTGTATGAGCATAAGACAGTTTGGAAGACAATGAAAATTCCATTTCAGAAGAGATTGCATCTCCCATGGTTACTTTAACAAACAGATTACACAGGTTTGCAGTTTTGTTAACAGTATTTTTCTCATCTGAGGGCAAGTTGCTTAAAAAGGAAATGAGAATTTCTGGTAGTACTGTGACTCTATTTTAACTGCAGAATTGAAAGCAGCAAAACCTCTTGGGTAGGAACATAATATGGATTTGATAGGTTTTCATAAAATTAAGGAGGAAGAAATGCCTATATTTTAATGGTAACTCACTTACTTTTGTTTCTAGTACATGTTTTTTCCTGTTATCCCCCACTCATCTCTGGTAACATTCATTACATTTCGATGAAAATTTTAAAAATATTATTTACAGAACAAAAAAAATCTAAATTAAATATGATGAGCTGCTCTGTTTAAATAAATAGAACTATGACAATAATATTTTCTAACTATTCTACTGATGTCATATCTTCATACAAGCTTAAAATGTTTAAAGGTTTCCATATTATAATCCACTCTTGTTAGTGAATAAAGTTGAATTGCTAGGAAGAAGTGGTTTCAAATCTCTACAATCACACAATTAGTAACATTAGATTTTGTTGTTGTTGTTCAGTTGCACAGCCGATTCTGACCCTTTGGGACCCTATGGACCATTGCCCTCCAGGGACCTCTGTCCTCCACTATCCTCGTCAACCTGCCCAGCTCTGTGCCCACTGCATCGACAGTACCATCTAGCCATCACATTTTTGGCCACCCCCGTCTTTTTTTGCCCTCCACCTTTCCCAGCATCAAGGCTTTCTCAAGTGGATCCTCTCATCTCATTTGATTTTCAAAGTACTTTAGGTTCATCTTTATTATTTGACATTCTAAGGAGCAGTCAGGGTTGATTTTTTCTAAGATTGATCTATTTGTTCTCCTTGCTGTCCAGGGTAATCTCAAAACTGTCCTCCAACACCACATTTCAAAGGCATTTATTCTTCTGCGCTCAGCTTTCCTAATGGTCCAGCTCTCACAACCATACATTGCTACCAGGAATACCATTGCTTTGACTATGCATTTTTTATTTTATTTTTTGTAAGGTGATGTCTCTAGTTTTAACTGTGTTCCTCAGGTTTCTCATCACTTGTCTCCCAAGAATCCATCACCTTTTTATTTCATGGCTGCAATCCCCATCTGCAGTGATCTTTGATCCTAGAAAAGTAAAGTCTGTCACTGCGTCTACTTCTTCCCATCTTGGTTATATGATTTGGCTCCACTCCTGTATAACTCACAGTTTGTTTGCACCGGGCATTGAAAAATGATGCTTGTGCAGTTGTGTTAAGCTCTTGTTTGAAGATAGGCAAGCTGAGGAATAGGAGGATAGTAAAGAAGCCTGGAAAAAAATGGAGTGGATATTTCTTCCACCTCATATTTTTCTCTTTTTCTGAGTTTTTTTTTTTTTTTTACATTTTTCAGTGAAGTTGAAAATGAAATATGAGTTGATATGGGAGGCACAACTGGAAAACTATCATGTTCATTATGGGATAAGTAGAAGATTGTCCTGAGGGTTAAGTAGAAGATCGTCCTTCCTCTGCAAGGAAAGATCCTTGGGAAGAGAGGCCCTGGACGTAGATGGACTTCCTGGCTAAAGAACCTGAGAGACTGGTGTGGCATGTCCTCAGAAGAATTGTTCTAAGGAGTTAAGAACAGGAAGACTTTCACCATTATGACAACCAATATCCGGAATGGATATGGTAGCCGAACAAGAATAAGTAGAACACAAGATTTTCTAACTCAAACAGTTTAGTATAAATATTCCTTATGTAAGTCAGTTTATAGCACTAAAGAAAAATAATTCCTCTAAGTACCACAAAGTCTACTATTTTCAATATTGCTATGAGGCTTAATTTTATTTTGTAACTAAAAATGACATTAATTTTATATCCCAAAATGACATTATACTGAAACCTCGGTTAACAAATTTAATGCATTCTCCAGGACCTTTTGTATTATGAAACATTTGTAAAGCAAATTTCCCATACAAATGAATTGAAAACTAAAATTTGTTAACTGAAACGTGGTTTCCCATAGGAATGCATTGAAAACCAATTAATCTGTTCCAGAAAAAAATTGTTAACTGAGCCATTATTTTATATGGATTTACTTTTGTTACACAATTTTTGTGTTAACCAAGCTGTTTGTTAAGGCCTTGCTTTAATATTATGAATGTATAACACATTCTTTTCTTTTTGATTTTCTTTTTAAAATTTTCAACTTCTCATACAAATTGTATAACTTAGATTTAAACCACATATTACATTAAATGCATTGCATGTAGAATAGCCTCAGGTGCGTGCCATTAAGTAAGCACTCTGTCCTTATCTGTACTTTAATATAGTATGGAGAAGGACAGTGTATGTGGAGGGAGTGGATATTTTAATCTCTCTTTCCTTGCAATTTGACATAGAGTATCTTGTGAAGTTCATTGCCACTTTCATTTTAGACCAGTGAGACCCAGAAGTAGAGTTCCAAAAATTCTCAGTATAACAGAATTTGTCTAGAACATTCTCTCACTACTGGTACAGGTGGTTAAAAAGAAAAACAAGTTATGAAAGTTGATGGCAACTATTGGCTAGTTTTAGATAAGAGAAGGAAAGAGGATTGTTTTGCCCGGAAAGCTCACAAAACCCAGGAAGCAACTCTGACAGCTCTTTCAAGATACTGAAAATTCAGTCATCTTATAAAATTTATATCTAATAAATCTTTTTGTAAGGAAATTCTGTTGGGGTTCATGGACCGTATCACCAAACGGAATGGTACCAAGTTGCCCCAGAGGAAGGAGCAGCCTTGGTTATGTTCAGTAATTGCCTTCTACCCTAACTAAATCCCCTTGCCTTGGAATTTCAAGTGGATAAATTATTTCTTAAATCTTTTCCCAAAGCCACTTTAGTGCCCTGTTGCTGGCACAGAATTTCAGTGATGTGCAAAACAATCCCTCTACTTAGAGCCTATAAAGTACTTTGGGGATCTTTCAGGATAAAAGGTACCATATACTTAAATAGCACTATTAAGTAAGAGCAGTTGCAATATGTTACAAAGTTGTGAGGTTTTCTTAAAAATAGTTTATTGGAGAGGTGAAATCTCAACCTACTTTCTGCCTCATTAGCTGCAAAAATAAAATTACTGGTGAAAATGAAATATACTTTTTGTTAGTGATAGATTTTTCAAAGATGTTAAAACAGTAGGCTATTTATTGTTTAATGAAGGAGAATTTTCTCAAGGGCTTCATACCATAATGAATTCTATCGTTCCATATTAATGTGTCATTGCTAAAGATGAACAGAAGGCTTCTATCTTCTTAAAAGCATACTGAAAAGCTCAAGAGATCTTGATGGAGTCATTTGGAGGCTGCCTTCTGATTTTATTCTTAGTATTCAACACATCTTCCATCCGTCCATGTCTCCTTGTCCCTCACTACTAGTGACAATCATTGAAGGCCAACAACATCTGAAGAGCTGCATGTTAATGTAGACCAGTGGTACTGAAATTTAGGGCTCCAAGTGTTCTTGTGACTTCTGGGAGTGGGGGTGGTTCGCAAACCCCAATTTAGTTGTTAAGTGAGTTTTTGGTTGGTTTTAGTTGTTGAGCAAGGTGACCATTCAGAGAAAATTCTGCACTTTAAGTGAGAAAGTCTTTAAGCGAGGCACTCTTTATGTGATGTTTTACTGTACAGTAAAACCTCAGATAACACTAAAACCTGGTTCCACAAGTCTTGGTTTTATACGATTTTTAGTGTTATCCGATGCATGTTAAAATCCTATGGGATCCATAGAGATACATTGTAACCACACAGGCTTTAGCGGTTGTTATTTGATGCATCCCATAGGATCTTAATGTTATCTGATGCAATTCTTCCCCCCAGATTCCTTAATGTTATGCGATTTTAGTGTTATTCGATACTAATGTTATCTGAGGTATTACTGTACTTCAGTTTGGATTCTTGCATTGAGCAGGGGATTGGAACTGATAACTTTATAGACCCCTTCAAACTCCATTATCCTACGATTCTGTAAGTACCTGAAAGTCACATTAGAGATTAGACAATGATGGAATACCAAAAACACATTAGTAACTTCCAGCATTGACATGTGACAATTTTTTTCAAATTAATACTTCAGTTTGTGCTGAATTAAGTTTTCTCTGAATAGAAACCAGCCATTGGGAAGGCATCTGTGAGCTGAACCAGGCAAAATAATCAAGGTGTCTTTGCACATAATGTAGTTACGTGTTCACAAAATACAGATAATAGCAACAGGTTGTGTTTGTTCATGAGCTAATTATCAGCACTTCTACTGGGAGCTTTATTTCCAAAACAAATTGAAGCTTTATCAAAGCAATATTTATCAGATCTGCAACAGGGGAGTAAAGAGTTAAGGTTTCTTTTGCCTGACAGCTCTGTTCCTAATAATTATCACATCACCCATTAGCTATTTGTATTAAAAATACACATTTGAATGCAAATTTGCTTTCTTGCACTGGAGGTCAGGCAAAGAAACTGGTTCATAGTTGTGTGCACAATGGGGTCTTTAACAAATTTCAGCTCATCTGAGAGTGAGGAAGAGTGCTTGCTTTAAAGATTTCTTGCCATCTGCACACTTTCCAAAGCAAAGGTATATATATTTTTTTAAAAGGGCTAGAAAAATCATTAGCCTTGTTGACAATTCTAGGATAAGTAAATGGCAAAACATTTTGCACAGTTAACGTCAAGGACTCTATGGGGACTTTGTCACTCTTAAATTGTTCCGCTTGTCTATTCCCACACCCACCAAGTTTTGTTGTACTTAATGGATAGCATGTGTGACATTTCACTTTCTGTGAGAATACTCAAAGGGAAGAAGATAAAAGAAGAAACTATCTCCCCATCAGAGAAGGACAATCTTGAAACATTTGCCTTTTACATGCAAATTTTACATAGATGGGTAGCAAAAGAACAAACTGAAAATACCAATCTTCATTAGTTTTAAAACAGAGCCGGTTAAATTTGAGGAAGGCTTTAAACATTATTTTCTGTCTTAATGATAATACTGCTGCTGCAGTGTTATGATGGGGAGATATGTAGATTTTTGTTCTGCTGCATTTCTTGTTTCCTTAGATGCAAATTCTCCCCAGTGTGCATTTGCTTCACTTCCCAAATTGTGTCAAAAAAGTATCCTCCCCCCAAAAGCATGTATTTTTATTGAAATTTTTGTGAGCATTTTCCCCCAGTTCTTATTTACAATTTATTGACTGTATGCATTTTTCTTCAGTATGTTTTTACGATTAATAAGTGTTTGTTGTCTAGAGTTTTCAAGGTAGGGTTTTCACAGAAGTGATTCATCATTCCCTTCTCCTGGGGTGTCCTGGGACTCCACAAGCTGGTTTTTTCCTTGGAAGCACAAGTGGGAAATCAATTTCTTACATTCTGGCTTTACAATCAGTTACCTAAACTGATTGTTTTGATTGGGCGGCATAGAAATATGAATATAATAAAAATAATAATAATAAACCACTGAGCTACCCAGAAGATTACAAACCAGGGTTTTGTTTTGTTTTAAAGAAGGACAGATACTGGCACACAAGTGCATTCTAATTGCTTGTAAATTTATGTGCACTTTGGTTTTGTCCACAAAGAAATTCAATCATGATACACATTTTCCTGTTAACATCCCTAAAAAGTGTCCATTTTGGAGCAAATGTGATTATGTAACTGAAATACAGGTTATTTTGTTACTCTGCTGAAAGGTATGTAGTGAGATGTTTAATGGCCAGACATTTGGACTAGACCAAAGCTCCAACATCTCAAATTTGTGAACTTGTCTTGAACAATTAGTCCTCTTGTCCTATTCCACATGTAATATTGTGACTATAATTCCTGAAGGCTTGTCATACTGGACATGAGAAAGCAGTTGAGAAACTATAGGTGACCAAGGTCAGAACTAAGAAGACAACTAATACTATCCAAAGTTTTGTCCTAAGCAAAAAGGGTGTTTGACAGATAGAAAAATTATGTCAACAATGATGAAGTATTTTGACATTACAGTGGTACCTTGAGTTACAAATTTAATGCATTCCAAGGCATTTTTCATGTTATGAAAAATCTGTAACTCGAATTTCCCATAGGAATGCATTGAAAACCAAAATTGATAACTTAAAACATGGTTTCCCATAGGAATGCATTGAAAACTAATTAATCTGTTCCAGAAAAATTCGTAACTCAAGCCATTATTTTCAATTGATTTTCATTCGTATGGTGAAAATTTTGTAACTCAAACCATTTGTAACTTGAGGTACCACTGTATTAGGTTCTGACTGGCTGGTTTTTTTTAATCATTGTCATCATCATCATCATCATCATCATCAGTTCACTAGTTTGTGCAAAACACACTAAGACACTGGTAGTTCTGATAAAGTTTCTTGCAACAATCAGGTGAGATGTTTTTACAAAAATTCATGAAATAAAAAAATCTACAAAAAATATGGATTTAATTTAATTTAATTTAATTTTTACCTTTATATGCAGCCAACTCAGGTTTTTAGGACGAGTCAGGGTGGCTCACATCAATTGAACTATCACAACTATATAAATAAAAAAAAAATTGTACAATTATTATAAAACATTATAAAACCATATAAAAACATCAATATTAAAATCTAACAGATAAAAATCAAGAAATAAAAGTTTCAGAATTAACAGATTACAAAATTAGAAGGGGGAGAGGCCTTTTAATGAATTAACCAGCGGGCTGGGGTCCCTATACCACTGGGACCTCAGATGATATGGGGATATGGACAGTTGGGTTTTAGAAGTGAAGTGGTATCTGATTTTCCTAGTAGAAGCTTACCTGATGTCTAATTCCATATTTTTTTAATTGGTCATCAGGGTATAAATACTGGCCCCTTTGGTGAGTCTAATTGTACCTCCAGTTGTCTTTCTATGACATCTCTTGTTATAATACAAGGAAATACATTTTAAACATGTGATTTAACCTTAGGATGATGATGGTTATGCAAACTGAGGGATGCCACTAGATATGAGGCATTCCTTTTTTAAAAAAAAAATAATCAGCCACATAATTCATCAGAAATTGCCCCAGTCATTTCCAAGATTGCTCTGCTTATGTTCCTCTAATTGCATACATTGCTTCGCAAAGAGAACATGTCAACAAACCAAAATTGGCTATTTAATCACTGTAGTGTCACTGTGATGTTTTTTTTTAAATTAAAGTCCCCAGAATTCTGACTAGGAGATTTTCTGCTGCTAAATTTTGGGTGCTGAAGTCCAAGAAATGTGAAAGTCTCATTCCTAAATGTAACAATAAATGTATCCATTTTAGAGCGACAACATCTTAATAGCACCTCATCTTCCATTATTGTCCACTGCCCAAGGAGCTTCTTAGGTTGAAAGTGTGCGTATGGAAAAGAAATCTTGTAAAAGAATCAACAGATAAATAACTAGTACAACTAATAATTGATGTTGTTACAACTTATATAGTAATAAAATATAATAGTCTATGGGGATGCACCATCTGGTATCCCCTGAATAACATGGTAAACTGGAAATCCGAAGGATTAGTTGTGGCATGATAGAATTAATCCTGTGCGGTCTGTGCATGTTCTTTATGACTAAGGCTGCATAAGACATTGTAAAGTTGAGCCTTTAATTCACAATCATATGGAAACAAGAACAAGGGCAGGAAGTGGCACATGCTGTGCACTCATTTTAAAATGGCCTTAAGATGACTGTAGCAAGAAACCAATATTAAAATACATTTTTTCTCCTAACAGTATTAGAGCTGTAATCTTGCAATCCTATTTTAGAGGGACATGTTTGCCATTTGTGTATGTTGGAAGGCAAAGCCGTGTTTAGCTTAGATTTGCTGTTGTCCTTCTTCATCTCCACTCTCTATCCTTTTCAGCCTTGCATCTTCTTTTTGACAGGCTGTTTTACAAATATATTAATGTTTAGCAAGCAATCCTTATAAGGCAGAGAAAAGGTTGCATGCCATTTGTTCTGGTGGATTCTGGAAATGGATGTCCTAATTTTAAAAGAAGATTATTTTTGTCTTTGTCCTGTGCATAAAAAAATATGTGGCTAGGGAACTTAAAGCTGTGATTAGAAGCATGAAAATGGAAATCTAAGATGTCAGTGCTCAGAGACAATCCACAAAGAACAAATATTTTGTCATGTCTGTTGCAGAACCATAGGAGGAAAGCGGCTGCATTCAGCTGTCACTTTAAATTGAGAAATCTTGCTTAATAAATGAAAATGTGAACAAGCAGCAAGTATGCTTGCAGCTCTTTGTTTCCATGTCACTCTTCAACTTGAACAAACAGGCAAATGAACCATGAAATCTATGTCTGAACCAGGGATTATGGTCAAATACAAGCCAGGATTCATAACCAGGCTGAAAGATGGTTCATTAATCTTAACTTGCTCCAGTATACTGAATTAGCATCCTGGGGTCAGAAAGAAATTAAGCTATCCCTTCCCAGGATGTTTGTTTTTCATTTTGCATAAAAAAGGCAATATAGCATTTGGTTGAGCTGTGCTCACCAATGAGCTGTTCCTTGCATAACAGTTTACTTGTGGCTTCAGGTGATGTGGCCAGATGTGGCCAGGGGGTGTACTGTCTGTCTTGGGTTGAGGTAGAATTAACGTAAGCATGCCCCATTGCTTCTACTTAAATGACTTTGAGAGGACTCTTTGCACAGAACTCAGCTATTTCTGTAGCAAAATTTCAGTTGGCCTTTGACTTATGGTAACCTAAAACAGTGTAAATGTTGAAATGGTAGCAGTATTAGTCTGTGTTTCAAGCATATCAGAGAGTAAACAAAACAAAAAGACGAAAACCGCTGTGGCACTTTAAAGACTAACTGCTGTATTTTAATGTTATCGCTCCTGGATCTAGTCTGACAAAATGGGTTTGGGGGCCAGGATTGTCAACAAGCTCCCCTTTCTGACTCGTGTGAGGTTTCCCCCTCCTGTAATTAATTTTTTAATGTTAAGGTTTTGTAGATTTTATATTTCTTTTTAGATAGTAAATGACACAGTGTGGGTGGGTGGGTAATATTGCTATGTTTTAAGGGGTTTTTTTTAATTAAAAAAAATGTTTTATAGTGGTTTTAACTTGTGTACACCACCCAGAGTCCATTGGACAGGATTGTATATAAATCTATTAAATTAAATTAAATTAAATTAAAGTACAGCAGTTAGTCTTTAAAGCAGTTCTCAACCTTTTTAAGCCGGGGGACAGTTCACACTCCCTCAGACAGTTTTGGGGGCCGGGCGGCCATTTTGCCCTTTCTCCACCACATGACACTTGCTGGTGTGGTGTAGGGGGGCACATGAAATGGTGCCATGGGCCACATCCAGCCCACGGGGCGCAGGTTGAAAATCCCTGCTTTAAAGTGGCACAATGTGGGTTTTTTGGTCTTTTTGGTTTGTTTTGTTTACTTTCTGATATGCTTATCACAGTGTAGTCAACATATGTATGCTTCTTGGTTAGCAAATTTGTGTTGTTTTTGTCAGGTTTGAAATTGATTCAAAGACTGAGGAATATAAAATGTATTGCTAAAGTATACAATATCTTGCTGAATGTGGGTTATTTTAAACCACCCAAAAGGGTGTGTTTATTTTACACTGATTTCTGAACTGCTGCATTGTTTTGTGTGTTGGGGGGGGGGCAGGGCTGTAGCCAGGCGGTGACCTGGCTGGGCATCGCCCACCCTGAGTTAGCAGTTTGCCCACACTCAAACTCCTAGCTGCTTATATATATGACATATATATGACATTGTTGCCCATCCTGAAAAAATATTTGCCCACCCACATCTAGAATCCTGGCTACAGCCCTGGGTGGGTGGGGGCCATACTTTTCCCCTGTAACGTTTACAGGATTTCCTGCAGCTCAGAAATGGTACTCTCCCCACCGCCATTAGTTATAGTGCTATAACAATTCAGCAGTTTGTTTGCTGTCATGCGAAAGAACCACTGCAGCGTTATAATAGTTAAATATAATAAAAAAAATAAAATAATTGGTGCCAGCTGGCTGGTATGGAACAGTGGCAACAGGGGTTGTGGTCTGAGGATGCTGTGAATGGCACTGAAGCAGAGAGGGTGACTGCAACAGCAGATCTTATCCCCTTGCAATGGAGGCTGGATACCTAACAGCTGACAATGTGTTAGAAAGAAAGGAAAGGAAAATCCTACGTGGGCTCGAAGGGAAGGTGGAAATCAGGTGGCCACTTGGTGGCAGCTGCTGCAAGGTAAAAAAATAAATTTAGAGGTTTTACAAAGCATAGGGAAACTGTTGGAAGCACCATGTGACCTTAACCCAATTTTAAAAATCAATTGGAAATCTGTTGTTGTTGTTGTTTTAAACCAAACCATTCAAGTCATACCTTGTGAGAGATGTTTAAGGTGTTGCTTTGCCACTGTACTCCTTCTGTCATGGGTTTCTGCAGTCAAACAGGGATTAAAATCCAGATCCCATGAGTCCCTAGTCCACCACAATGGCTCTCATAATAAAATTGCATATTTAAACCATATTTAAATTAGGGATTCTAATTAAACAGTTAGTGGAAAAGATTAGCCAAGGGGGACAGGCTTACACAATTTCCCCATGCTGTTAGATACTTTTTCTCTCCCTCGCCTTTTTTATCTTTACATGTCATTATTTTTTTTTAAAAAGCCTATTAATTAATCTCAGATATTGTTGTAGTACAAACAGTAATGGTAATGGTCACCCTTGCTTGAAAGCCAGTTGTATCAGACTCTAGGGTTCAGTCAGTGGTGGGCTCCAAAAAATTTTACTACCACACTGTGGGTGTGGTATGGTGGGCGTGGCCAGGAGGAAAGCCCTGTGTTGCACCCCAAATTGAATCAACAAATAAATAATTTAGGACTACTTTATTTCAAAACTTGGGTGGGCGGGGCCAGCCAGAATTTCTGCTACCAGTTCTGGCAAACTGGTGCGAACCTGCTGGTGCCCACTACTGGGTTCAGTACTCATCTCTGTTTATATCCAAAGAGCCAGCACTGCCTGCATCTGCAAACATTTCTGTGGACATGTGGCAGGCATGACTATACACCTGAGTGCATGGAATGCTGTTAGTACAAATACTTTCACTACAAATTTGGCGGTGTTGGTAATTAAAAGGAATGTGTTCAGTTTATTGATTATTGATGCAAAAGTATGAGTACATCAAAATGAAGAGCAGCTCTCAGTTCCTGTTTCTTTTTTTGTTACAAAGTGATGAAGGAGCACCTGAGGTACTGATGAATCAATCCAAAACAGATTTTGGCACTGAAGTTCTTGAGGTAAATTAACCTGAAGGCTTTGTATACATTGGTTTTGTATATTGGAGAATTTAGCTTTTTAAGTGGAGTGGAGAGTTTTGTGCATGTATGAAATGTATTGCAATATGAAGTTGGGCTTGAAACATGCAAATGTTCAACTGTGCCAAAGAAATCCTGCATCATGGAGGTAACTATTGCTTCTCCTTCATAGAAAACACAAACAAACTACACTCTGAATGTCCCAGTCCTTTGTTGAATTGTTTTTTGGTGCTGAGCTCCACTGCTTTAATTGCTATTGGCTAAGTGCTGTTTTTAACACCGATCTGTGCCATTTTGCTGCATTATGGGCGTTTTAATGGGCTGTAATTTTTTCATCTAAGCAAATTGAAGTAGTCATCTTATCAGCAGGGAGTGATTCACCTTTTCTTCCATGCTTTTTGTCCTTATTCTGCACATCTGATATTCAAGTACAAGCCATGGCCATTTCCCTGTTAACTTTCTTTGCCCTCTATTTTCTCAGAGTTGCCAGTTTATCAGGAAAGTTAATGCAGCATGTGATTATGAAATGGATGGCAGTTGTTGCGTACCACAAAATATTTTTAGCTTAATTTTCTCCCCCCCCCCCTTAGCAGGTGCTGAGACATGGAAGTCATGTGTCTTTGCATAACAATGAAATGCATTCTTATGTTAAATATGCTGTACAGTAGGTGCTTGCTCTTAAGAACAAGGCCAAAAGTTCAACACTATATTTATGTCTACTGTGGCTCCTTGGACAATACAGCTAAATCCTAGCTAGGTTTATGGAGTTAAATGTTTAATTTAGCACACTGAATACTCTATCCATCTTGACCATTACAAGCACAATACCACTCTTTAACATCTGTATGAAGCTCTAGAGTGAGGTCATTAGGAGTTTTGATGTGTGTGTTATCAGAGCACTGACTTTGTGTGGGCACTAGGCCGGTGTTTTGCTGTGGTTATGAGCTGGATAAGGTAGTAACTGCAAATGAATCCTGGCAAGATGTAAGTGTTGTAGTTCAGTGATTACCATGTCTGAAAAGTGGACCTGGTTCTATTTTTGTCACAGAAGAGCCAGTTGGACTTGGTGGCATGGAAAGTGTGGTGACAAGTGCCTTTCGAAGAATTAAATGCCCTCATATCTAGATATTTTAGGAAGTACCTCTCACCAGTTATACCTAACTGATCATTAAGAGCTGCTGCTTCAGTGCCCCACCATCAATAACTGCATATTATACGGAGAATACTTTATTGTGTAAAAATTCAGTGTTTCCCAAATTCTGGTTCTTGGACTTCAATTCCCAGAAGGCTAAATCAGTCCACTGACTGATCAGTGGTTTGGGGAATTGACTTAGGCTCCTGGGAATTGAAGTCCAAGAACCAGAATTTGGGAAACAGTGGACTGTAAATGACTTATGTCCTTGCCTTGAAAGGCAGGCAGGGATTCAATATAGCCTATATTTCAGATTAAAACCTGGTTACATTAATTGTTAAGCTGTTTATTTTTAAAATGTTTTAACTGTTTTAAATTACTTTACCATAATACACCTTTTTTCACTGTAGTTGCATTGATTGTACTGTACTTTGAGATCTTTCAGTACAGGAGAGGTTAGAAATACTTCAGTGAATGAATGAAGAGAACTTTATTATTGAATGAGTTCTTAGAAAGATTTCCAGAGACCCAAGGCCAGTGGGGAAACTTTCAAAGATTATATGAAGTCTTAACTGATGCTTTGATTACTTGACTTAAAATACTGTATTCCTTTCTAGTCCTTGTGTATAAAAACCAATTATTGAGTCCATTCCATTCCAATTTGCTTTCGTGCAAAAATAAAAATAAAAAATGTAAGGCACATGCCTGACATGGAGGTAATTTAATTTTAAGGGGGGGATTTGAGAATGAGTTGTTAACAGTGAGTGGCCTTTTATGCTTCCTCCACATGAATAGGAGTTCACTTTTTGAATAATAAGAATTATATGTCACGGGGATGAAGGGATCAAGAAGACACGGAGTCAAGCCACTCTTCAGGGTGAGGTGTGCCCAGTTTTGTGGGAACTTCTCTTTTATTAGCTTTCTTATCAGTAAGCAATACATGATTGGCTAAGGCCAGGGTGAGGCACGTGCTTTTTTGCTTCTAAGATGTGTTGCGTCATGGTGACAAGGAAAACAAGCTGTGTCATAGAGATAAGGGGGGAAACGTCCAGGTGAGACATAAACAGGCTGCTTGTGTACCAGAGAGATAAGGGGGAAACGCCCAGCCAAGATGTGGTTTCCCAGCATCTGTGCCAGAAGTTAATCATCCCCACATGGGGGCATCAGGATTTAGATATGGTTAGGTGGGTCATGGCCAAAAAAAGGTTGGGAACCACTGCTCTAGTCCCAACACCCATAGCTAAACTCTTACATGTGAAATGCAACAGATATGAAGAAAATCTCCACTGTTTTAAAATTTCTTCTGTGTCGGAGGCACAGAGACACGAATGGAACCTCATTAATAGCAGTACAGTAAAACCTCGCATAAAGAGTGCCTCAGTTAGAGACTAACTCACTTAAAGTGCAGAATTTTCTCTGAATGGTCACCTTGCTTAACAACTAAAACCAACCAAAAACTCACTTAACAACTAAATCTCCACCACCAGAAGTCACAATTGGTCACTTACAATGGTGTTTCGCTTAAAGAGCAAATTCGCTTAAAGGACAATCCTGTGGAACACATTTTGCTCTTTAAGTGAGGTACCACTTTAAAACCTTGCATAAAGAGTGCCTTTTTTAGAGACTAACTCACTTAAAGAGCAGAATTTTCTCTGAATGGTTGCCTTGTTTAACAACTAAAACCAACCAAAAACTCGCTTAACAACTAAATCGGGGTTCCCCCCCCCAAGAGGTCACTTACAATGGTGTTTCACTTAAAGAGCAAACTCGCTTAAAGAGCAATCCCATGGAACGCATTATACTCTTTAAGCGAGGTACCACTGTATAAGATGAGTATGTATATGTGTTCACACCAATAATGCTTCACACAAGTCACTTGTTAAAATAGCCTAAAGAGTCAAAAATTTAAGTTCGATGAGTCCTGTCACTGCTGAGTGGCTATGCTATGATTGATTAATTTATTCAGCAGAGCAAACCAAATCTGAAAAGGCTCTGTCCTTAGGAAGCTTCTAGTCTCCTTAAATGCAGCTGAACAAAATCACCCTGGTTTCCACTTTGTGTTCCCTGTTTACAAGCAGATTACAGGAAATGTGCATCTTACTTCAAAGCCAAAAATGATGTTATAAATTCAAACACAACTATTATTAATTACTGAAAAGATGTACAGCAGTTGGGAGGTGACCCTAATAGCATGTATGCCTCTGACCTTAGGAGGCCCCAACTCTACTTTAAGGGAGATTAGACAAATTAAAGGATGAAGAGATGTGTCTCAGTAACAGGGCCTCTGGTCTCAAGCAACAAGGCTACATTTATGCATAACCTAAAGATTTGCTGGAATTTTTGCAGCCCAGGGCATTGTTGATTTTTTGTAATGTCAAGGAAATTTTGCTACTAGATGTTTCCCTCCTTTTCGGTATGTGGTTTTTACTCTGTGGAAATGGTAGCAGACATACAGTTTAGTTCTGTGACTTGCACAATGTTTTTCCTCTGCATCAGACACTGTGATTCTTCTCTCCAAAATTAATTAAAATAGTTCAATCTAGTTAGCTGGGTAGTTAGGATGTTTTCACTGTCGATGCTTTCAACTTGTCTGATTACAAAAGGTTCAACTGGAGTGAGTATGGAGGGAGTGGTAACATTTTATTTACAAATTGCACTTGCTTTCTGAGCCTTTAGAGCTGTAGTAGACCACAGAAGACCACTTTATATTTCTCCCTTCAAGACAAACAATGCTCTAATAAAAGAGTCATCCCCAATCAATATATGGAATAGATGGTAGGTCAGATAAGTCCCATGCTTTAGGTCATAGGAGGCCATACTGATATTGATTCAAAATGCCATTTCAAACTTAGGAATTGGAAGCATGAATGACCTGGTTCAAAGTTTTGCCCTACCAGCAGATAGCAGTGAATGCCATCAAAGAAAGGCATTTATTTATGGTTCCTCCCTCCATTCTGTAACATTGTCTGTGTCCTTATTATGTAGACTAAGAAGATTTGCAATGTTAATCTGTAAGTAAAAGTTCAAGGGTAGAGGGAGTGATTAAACAAGCTGCTTTTAATTCATATTATTCTGAAAATTCAAAATGTTTGCAACTTTAAATCCCCTTCCCCTCTCACCTGGTATGTTCTTTGCATCTACAGATTTGGTTCAGTTGAGTAAGAATTGGGGGGGGGGGGGATTTCCTTTACACAATATTGCAATTTTGAACCAATACTCAGAAATGTGCTTATCCTTTGAAGTCTATGTTTTCTCCAACTTTACAATGGGATTCTGGAAAAGAGATGTATTCCAGAGTGTTGATCTACCACAGGGAAGGACCTCATTCATGTCACTTTCTCCCATGGAAGAATTTTCTTCCCCAGACCAACAGACAAAAGTAAGCTGATAGAGGAGGAGATCTTTTTAAGCTGGTGGCCGGGTCACACACCCTCAGACAGCTTCAGGGGCTAGATCACATTTTGCCCTTCCTCCACCACATGGCACTTCCTGGTGTGGTGGAGGCAGTAGGGACCACATGAAATGATGCCACAGGCCACATTCAGTCCATGGGTGGCAGGTTGAGAATCCCTGTGATAGAGGAGCCTTCTCCAGTAATAATGCAGCCCTTTGGCAGTTTATTGACAGAGTTATATACAATATGTTTACTTGTTTGTAGAGGATGCAAGTCACTGTGATGAACAGTCAGACCCTCATTCCTCAGAAAATATCGGGTCTGAGGTCGCACCAGCCAGGATGCTTTAAAACTGCGAAGTCTGGCCTGGATTTTTCCTAATCAAAAACAATACAGTAAAACCTCATATAACACTAAAACCTGGTTCCACAAGTCTTCGTGTTATATGATTTTTAGTGTTATCTGATCCTTTATGGGATCCATAGAGATACATTGTAACCACACAGGCTTTCGCGGTTGTTATCTGAAGCATCCCATAGGATCTTAATGTTATCTGATGCAATTCTTCCCCCCAGATTCCTTGATGTTATGCGATTTTAGTGTTATTCGATACTAATGTTATATGAGGTATTACTGTATCTGGGAGATTCACCAACTCAATCCTGTCTTGTCCTCTTCCTAGGGTTAGTTACTGTCCAGTGCTTCAGTATAATCTTGGTAGCATAACTTAAAATATACGAACTCCCTTCACAGATGTACATAAACACATTGACTGATATTTCTTTAAGGAATAATTTTATTTTTAAAATAAGACTGAGCTAATTATACTGTATTGTCAGTTGTTAGGCTTCAGACTTGTGACAAACAAAAAGGCAGCTTAAATGAACACTTCAGAATTCTTCAAAATACTACAACAAGACAGATATCATTTTTCCTCACAAAATAATAACCCTGTATTTTTCTTCTAGGGGAACCAAGGGATACTATCCCTTGTCAGTTAGTATCTCCAAGACCTGTTTGTCTTTTTATTTCCCCTCAATTTTCATTATCTAGTTCTCTCTTTTCATCCCTTGACAGCAGCTATCTCAAAACCCTGCATGTCTTCTTATTTTACCTCAAGTTATTTTCCTTTCTTGCTAACTTTCTCATTTCATCTATTTTGTTTCACAGGCTTCTCTTTTCCATGCCTTCCCTTCTCTCGACATTCCCTTTCTCTAAATGTTCCCTATCTCTTTCCATTTTCAATTTCAATCCTTTTTTTTTAACTTTCTCTGCATTTCTCAAACTCCCTATCTCTCTCCAATTTACAATATCTCTCAATTTACCTCTGCTCTCTCCTTTTATATTCATTCACCTCTAGCACATTCCCCATCAATCATTCACTCTCAAACAATCACAATCCAACATGCAAATCAGCTTTTTGCAGCACCCCCCCGGCGTTGCCTTTGCTTTTACCAATGCTATTTTCTATCCATTTATTTTCACACTCTGCACATGCTCTCATTCTTTTCTCTCTTCCAAATCCCTTCATTCCTTGCAGTCATAAATGCTTAATGTTTCTCAGACATAATTTTCCAGAATACAGTAAAACCTCTCATAAAGAGCACCTCGCATAGAGATTAACTTGCTTAAAGAGCAGAATTTTCTCTGAATGGTCACCTCACTTAACAACTAAAACCAACCAAAAACTTCCTTAACAACTAAATCGGGGTTCACAATCCCCCCCCCCGCCAGAAATCACAGTTGGTCACTTACAATGGTGTTTTGCTTAAAGAGCAAACTCGCTTAAAGAGTAATCCCGTGGAACACATTATGCTCTTTAAGCAAAGAAGTACCACTGTAGTTTGTTCAGACAGTAGAGCTTAGTTGTCTGAAAGCGAATGTAGTGAGTGGTTGGAAATTCTTTACCTTACTGATGTTGAACATAAGCAAATTATCCACATAGCACCCAACAGGGAATCAAATGATCAATAAATGATCTGTGTAATCTCTTAGAAATTCCAACAATAGAATTGGGTTGTTTTATCTCTCTTTGGGGGTGGGGGGGCTAGAGGTTCATCTCTTCCCCAAAGATGTAGAATGCATGAATGTTGCAGTGTGAAGGTAACTTTAAAAATACCACATCATCTCTCTTTAAGAATGGGTGCCTTTGTACGGTGCATACAAATTCAAGTCAGCCAATTGTTTTAAAATCCCATGCAAATACTTGACAATATAATATACAAGTGTGCTACTGTTCTCTCTTCTCCTGACAAAACATCACCTGTGGTTTTTCATTACTAGAAATTCTCTCTGGGATTATGGTTTTTATATTATAGTATTGCTTCTCTGTTCATCATCTAAATTAGATAGCAAGAAGCTGATTACTAAGTGTTTTTCTTTCCTAGTGACTTTCCTGAGACTTTTCAAAGGGTTCATTCAAGTCCATTTTTACATGTTTTTTTTATTGTTAGCTTAATTTACCCTCCCCACAAAGCCTACAGGATAAGAGAAGTACAAAAGTATGCAAAATATATCATTCTAATGCATCATTAAATAAATAATTCCAGAAATTCATTCTATCAATCTCCAATGTTTTAAGGAAGGAGTGTTTTATTCCTTTTGATTGATTAATCAAATATATTTATTTCATGCACATTTCACCTAATATGTATATTTTTCTGTGCAGTTTCCCCTATATAATAATAATTTTGTATCAGAAATTATTCTGGGTTGAGAAGATTTTGCTGGAGAAACTCAACTCAGGGGACACCTGAATGAGGCTCCATTCATTTCCCCAAGAGTTAGGACAGAGACAGGTGATCAATCCATCATGCAGTACCTGGATCTCGAACTTGCCAGCCTTCCAGCTAACAAGGCGAGCTTCTTAACTACTGAGCCACTGCAGCCTTGGAAGTTTCCCCTGATACAAATTTTCTAGATGGAGAAGTGTGTCTCAAAACTTGGATGTCTCAGAATGTGTGACTATTACGATAGAATTGTATTTTCTCTTGAAATATGCAAATTAGGTAGGTTTCAATTAAAGTAGAAGCCATCTGAAATTCTCCCTCTTCCTAATGTCAATATAGTCAGGTGAAATATTTATATAAAGATTTTGAGCAGCTTTAACATTTGTTGCTTTTCAACTCTTCTATGGATTCTTAACTCTTTATACTAAGTTAAATTATATATATATATATAAAAAGTAGCAAATAAAACATTCCAAAGCTTAGTTTTTCTACTGAATTTTCCTTGGAGGAATATGAATATATTAAAAAGGTCAAAAATGTAAAGCTATATTGATTGTTTTGGGTATGAAATGTGAACATTTATTGAATGAGAGAAGTGGAGCCAGACATCCCTAAATTTTTGTTATTTCTACATTTTATGCATTTACAGTAAAACCTCATATAACACTAAAACCTGGTTCCACAAGTCTTGGTGTTATATGATTTTTAGTGTTATCTGATGCATGTTAAAATCCTATGGGATCCATAGAGATACATTGTAACCACACAGGCTTTAGCGGTTGTTATCTGAAGCATCCCATAGGATCTTAATGTTATCTGATGCAACTCTTCCCCCCAGATTCCTTAATGTTATGCGATTTTAGTGTTATTCGATACTAATGTTATATGAGGTATTACTGTATATATTTTATCAAAATGTGTATAGCATAGTTACACTGCTGGAAATACACAAAGCTCTATATTGTCCCAAAATTGCAGGTAGGAAACTGAGGCACAGTGTTGCTTTTTTTCATGTATGGAATTATTTCAAAGCCTGCTGTTGTCATGAACTGGGGCTTCAATCAGTTAACTCAGTTCTTCAGTCACATCAAGAAGTGAAGTCCCCAGGGAGGCAGAAGCGGAAGAGATGAGGCAGGTAAGGGCACCAGCAGACAAGGCCGGGCCTGGGGTCCTGCCCGCCATCTCTGTTTCCACTACTGCCACCACACACACCTGCCTCACTCACCTAGGGAAAAGGTTGGGAAGGGACAAGGATTGAGGCAGCACCCAGAGACAAGGGAGGGAGGGGATATGGATTGAGGTAGAGCCTGCGGCACTACCCATGGCTGCAGCAAGGGTACAGGCCACATGATTTGATCCTGTGGGCTATAGCTTAGGGTTCCCTGGTCTAACAGAATGGCTGGCAAACAGCACTGATGATCTATTTGGCCTCAAACCTCTCTCCCTGGTATTGCAAGTCATTAAATGTTGGTTGTTGGATGATGATATTTTTATCCATATGGTTTTGCAAGCAGGCTAGACATAAAGATTATGAATTAGAAGAGAGAAAACTTGTTTGTGTTTTCTAATCTTAGTACTCAGATGTTAACCATCTGGAATTGAAAAGACAAATAAGACAGGTATAGCAAAATTCCATCCAACAGCCATCACTCTAGAGATGTGTGCTGGTTCATTAATTTCAACATTTGGTTACCTGTAGTATAAGCCTATTTAAAAATAAAAAATAAAATTAGGGAAGAGAAAAAGCCTTCGCTTTTTACCATGCTTAATTTAATCTTGCTGTGTTGTCACAAGACTGTATTTACTGTTTCACACATTTCAAGCATATAAATCTATTGCAGTAATTTATTTTGAAAAATGCTTCACAGACTTAAATATATTAGATGTTCTGACAACCACAGGCACAAGTTCTTAGGGAGGATCAGACTGTCTACTGTCCAACCTGGTAGCCTACAGTTGTGTTCATAAACACAAAACCTAAATTTAGCATTAGAAAAATTAACTAAATGAATGAATGAATGAATGAATGATGAACTATGGCAGACCTGTATAACTAGGAGATTTAGGGCAGGGGTGCCCAAACTTTTTGGGCTGTGGGCCAATCATTTGGTTCAGGGAGCTGGTCACTAAGCCCCAGGGGCCGGGTGCAGCCCCCGACACCAATTCATCCGGCCCATGAAGCCATCGTCGCTCGTGGAAGCGGAAGTAAAACGTGCCCGTACGGGCGCATTTTACTTCCGCTTCCAGGAGTGATGAGGGCTTTGTGGGCTGGATGAATTGGCATTGGGGGCCGCACCCAGCTCCTGGGCCTTAGTTTGGGCACCACTGATTTAGGGTCATAACTGAATGGATTAATGGATTACTGGTTATGATGTCTTTAATTGGATCATATCTAGCATGGATAATGGTATAGTACATCAGACAACCTCTAGGTAGCCATAATTTATTTTCTGGAATAAGCAGGATAACAGTCATCTCCCCAATTTGACTGTGGAGAAGATGACCAAACCATGGACCACATTATATTTAGGTGTCCTTTGTGTGCATTTAGAGGCACACCGGAGGACCTGCATAGTGCCACAGATGAAGCCTTCCAATGGCTTTCAGACTTGGATGTGGAACACTAGCCAGGAACTTGAGATGGTCAGTTTGTGCTTGCTGTTATATCAACATCAATATAGATAATCATCATATGATTTTTTAAAAAGCAGCAACCATCCTCCATGTTCTGAAATGGGAGCATATTTAAAGAGTTGATGTGAATTTTTTACCAGCTGAAACAATTGGTTCTATATTTGAAAATTTGAGAGTCTCCAGTACTGCAGGAGGTCTTAGTTTACAATAGCTGCTTCTAGTGATAAACAATTCCATTGATTTAAGAGCAAGCTAAATATGAAAGTAGTAAGTGATGCTAGCCTTTTGCATAGAGAATGTGTTGCACAACCATTTTGATTCCCATCTAAAGAAGCCAGGCTGGAGCATTTATTTTGTACTGGGGACTAACCCATTGTCTTTCATGGCACAAAAGTATCTGCTGTTTGTTACATCCTTTGGAACTTTTCTCCATTCATTTGGAACTCATTTCATCTGTTTTTGGTTGTGTTCAGCATCACTCTCATTAGCCTTTTGTACCAGCTTGAGTTATATGAGAAAACAGAGCATTTATTTTTTACTTTTAAGAACCATCAAATAACTTTGTTTTCTCTGAAGCTGGATGCAGATGAAACAAGGGGTGCTGTGACTGTTTCTTTTCGTTAGAAAGACCCTCCAGTGCAGGATGGTGTTGAGCAAACAGCAAAGGAAATAATGGACCACTAAGGGTTGTCATTTAATCATCTTCAGGGCTCTGGCATTAGCTTCTGCCTCTCAATAGTTTTATTAACAAAAAAGATTAGACTCCTGAAGCCTTTTACATGTGGCTTAAAAAGCCAACTAATTTGATCTTTGATACTTGGCAGGCAGGACTGTGGACATACCCACTTTGCAGACCATAGAGAAAGCTGAGCAGTATAATTCATGGGGACCATGACGTTCTGAGTGTATTTACTTTAGAAGTACAAGCAAAGAACTTGGAATGGCAGCATGGAAAGATGCTTAGGAAATGGGAAGCTGGTCCTAAACGAGCAATGCTCATCAGTGAGTGATCCTTGGCTAGTCACTGACTTCCATCCTAATGTGTTTTCTTTTTAATTGAGGAAACAGTAGGAAGAAAGAGAATCATGTATCCCATCTATGGTTCATTAGAGCAAGGGTGACCTTTACCTAACTACCATACTGCTCCTAGTAATAGTACTGTTTTCAAGTGTATTTTTTGCATTTATATATGTATTGAAGGAGATGTGGAAAGTGTTTCGCCATGAGGAAATAGATACAGTGGTGCCTCGAATTACAAATGGTCCGAGTTACAAAATTTTCACAATATGAATGAAAATCAATTGAAAATAATGGCTCATCACAAATTTTTCCAGAACAGATTTATTGGTTTTAATGCACTCCTATGGGAAACCATGTTTCAAGTTATGAATTTTGGTTTTCAATGCATTCCTATTGGAAAATCAAGGTACCACTGTATTATAAAATGAACATTTGAAAGGAGACCTAGAATTATTTTTTTTTGGGGGGGGCGGGATTACCTGATATATGTTTGTGTCAGAGATTACTCTGTTTTGAAAGGATTTTTAGGGGACACGCAGGTGAGGCTCCTTTCATGTCCCCAAGTGCAGCTCTTGGGTATCGAACCCCATCCTTCCAGTCTCCAGCTCAACATATAAACCACTAAGCTACCAGAAGAGCTGATATATAATTTGATAGAAGGATTCTATCAATGTTACTCCATGAAAGAAGTTACAGGAAGGGCTTGATTGGCTGATTGTTTCAATTGTGTGGAAGCCCTTCATTAGGGGTTCTCAAACTTTTCAAGCCAAGGCTCCCTTAGACAGCATTGGGGGCCAGACAGCCATTTTTTCTTGCCTGCTACACAAGGCACTTCTGGGTGTGGCAGAGGTGGTGTGGGCCACATAAAATGGTGTTGCAGGCTGCATCCGGCGCCCTAGGTTCAGAACCCCTGCTCTACATGAAAAACTCCCATTCTTCAAAGCCTTACAAGCAATAAGGTCTGGGGTTGATTTTTGGAATGCCACTGCTCATTGTAAAAATACAGATTATTTATTAACCTTTTTTAAAAAGACACAAGTGTCGTCAAATTACCTGACTGTATTTAATATTCTCATAAGGGATTGAAAATTCCATCTTGGGTGGTTAGTATTTTTATTACACTTTTGAAAAAAAAATCTCTTTTTTTACTTCCAGATTTCCTTGGTGTTCATTTGGACAACTCCTTAGCTATTCTGGAGATGGACTTACTTTCCGGAACCTACCTCTTGGCAGTCTTATTTGCCTGCATTGTTTTCCAGTCTGATGCCCAAGAGAAGAATTATACAGTGCGGGAAGAACTGCCAGAAAATGTCCTAATTGGCAATTTGCTTAAAGACCTCAACTTGACCTTGGACCCCGATGTCCCTCTTTCATCTCCTCTCCAGTTTAAACTCGTGTACAAAACTGGGGATGTTCCACTGGTCCGGGTGGAGGAAAATACAGGAGAAATATTCACCACTGCCAATCGCATCGATCGGGAGAAACTTTGCTCTAGCATTTTTAATGAGAACCGTTGTTTTTACGAGGTGGAAGTTGCTGTCTTGCCTGATGAAGTTTTCAGGCTGGTCAAGATACGGTTCCTGATCGAGGATATAAATGATAACGCCCCTCTCTTTCCATCAACGGTCATTAATATCTCCATCCCTGAAAATACAGCCGTCAATTCTCGCTTTCCCGTTCCATCTGCTGTCGATCCTGACATTGGAGTGAATGGCATTCAGCATTATGAACTCCTTAAGGTGAATGATGGTCCTCCCCCCACCCCGACTCCCATTTCTCTCTGTCTTACCTTTTTTTCCTTTAAAAAGGCACTATAATTTAATAATTTAATATGATATGTCTGAAGAAGTGGGTGTATCCATGAAAGCTTTCTTTGAAGTACTGTAATAGTCTTTAAGATTCCACAATACGTTTGGTGTTAATTTATTCTTTTTTGTTTTGTTTTGTATGGATATTATATCAAGAAAACAAAATAAGGAAGAAAGGAGATTAACAGAGAAGAATAAAGTAGGTTGGGTGGAGATTCAACTAATCTACTCTGGGTGATAAGGTGGTGAAAAGATGTTTATCGGCAAAATGATTCTCTCTCTCTCTCTCTGCTCCTTCTCCCACATTTATTTATTTATTATTTATTAGTTCAAATTTATTTTGCCGCCCATTCGCCGTGGCGACTCAGGGCGGCTTACAGACAATACATTACATTACATTATAATACAATATGTTGGGGTGGGCACAGCGGTAGGGGCAGCAAAGTCCTCATCCTGCCCAGGCTTCCTCTTCCCCTGGCAGTTGGTATAGGCACAGGGAGAGGGGCAGCAAGGTCCTCATCCTGCCCTGGCTTCTTCTTCCCCTGGCAGTTGATGTAGGCACAGGGAGAGGGGTGGCAAGGTCCTCATGCTGCCCTGGCTTCTTCTTCCCCTGACAGTTGATGTAGGCACAGGAAGAGGGGCGGCAAGGTCCTCATCCTGCCCTGACTTCTTCTTCCCCTGGCAGTTGGTATAAGCACAGGGGGAGGGGCGGCAAGGTCCTCATCCTGCCCTGACTTCTTCTTCCCCTGGCAGTTGATGTAGGCATAGGGAGAGGGGTGGCAAGGTCCTCATCCTGCCCTGGCTTCTTCTTCCCCTGGCAGTTGATGTAGGCATAGGGAGAGGGGTGGCAAGGTCCTCATCCTGCCCTGGCTTCTTCCTCCCCTGGCAGTTGGTATAGGCACAGGGGGAGGGGCGGCAAGGGCGGCAAGGTCCTCATCCTGCCCTGGCTTCTTCTTCCCCTGCTAGTTGGCATAGGCACAGGGGGAGGGGCGGCAAGGTCCTCATCCTGCCCTGACTTCTTCCTCCCCTGGCAGTTGAATGTTTCTAGCTAGCCCTTGTCAGGGACATTACTAAACATTGTAGAATTCTAGGGATTTTATTTACACAAGGTGCATGGCTTTGTAAGTTTTGTACTGTATCATACAGTAGCAAAGAATATGAGCACTCATTTCTTCTTTATATGTTGCAGCATAACTATGTATGGGGTGTGTGCATGCGTGTTGTCTCATTCAGGAATGATTACTCTTTTATTTGGCTAACTTTTGCATTTGGCACTTCATGCTTGTAGGCAACATATGTATGGAAAATGCATTGTAGGAAGCAAAAAAAAGGGTTGGGGTTCTAGGGAGGAAAACAATACACACAGATCCCTACCATTCATGTTACTTTATAGCAGAAATTCTCAAGCTTTTCAAGTAGGGGGTCAGGTCATGCTCCCTCAAACAGTTGGTGGGCCGGACTGGCGCTCCAGCCACCACTGCCAGAATCAGCCATGGACTCATTTACAGTTGTTGCAAATGTATTTAGAACAGCTGTAAATGACTCTGCGGCTGTCATGAATGCCATTACAACAGCAATAAATGAGTCCTTGGCTGTCGTAAATGTGTGTATGATGGCCGTAAATGAGTCTGCAGCCAAATTCTGGTGGCGGTTGCTGGAGTGAGGGTGGGGGCTGGATTATTTGGTCCCATGGGCCGGATCTGGCCCATAGGCTGTAGGTTGAAAACTCCTGCCTTATAGTTTTCAGTGTGACATCAATACCAATGCCATTCAGTTTCCCAGTATGGCATTTTTCACTTTTTTTGTTCTCTGCAAGTTTTAAAATATGGAGAAATCTGGCCAATTTGTGCAGCTTCCTCCCTTTTGGTACACTTAGTTTAGACATGCTGAGCTGTTGGTCCCTTAAGAGATGCAAGCTTAAGATTTTTTTTTTCAAAATTCACAGCATTTTTTTTTTATTTGTCTGTCAGAGAGAAGCAGGCTGTAGGATTGTACGTAACAAATGAGACCAGTAGCTCCGGCAGTGAGGCGTATGAAAGCAAATGAGGCAGCTCCATGGAACAGAGATAGGCACTGAAGCAAATTAACATTCTCAGAAAAGCAAAAAGGGGGGTGTCCTCTGTCTAACTAGCTCAATGAGCCAGCTTTGGTAATGCTTGGGTAGGTTAATAGTAAAGGAAAATGAAAAGTTATTCACCAAACAAAGAAGAAGAAACCAGAAGCAATGACAATGCCCATTCTTTAGAAACAAGCAGAGCATTTGACAAATACATGTGAGGTGTGCTGGAGGAGGGGTTAAATTGGCAGAGCAGTTTCATTTCCTCTCTTACTTTCCTGAGATGAAAGATCTGAAATATAAACAGACACATGGTTGATATGCAGGACAAAAGTGGATCTGCTGCTCTGGATACAGTGTGGCGGAGAAGATCAAAGGTTGCTGGGGGGGGAGGATGATTCACTGAGGTCAACATTGTATTGCTGATGCTTTTGCTTATGGCCTCCTTGATGAGCTTCACAACACAGAAAAGCAGATTACACTGTATTCTGATTGTAGTTTTGTTACAGGTGACATATTTCTCCCAGTTTTAACAGTACTGCAAATGAGAAAGCTGTGGGGAACACATACAGCTACATTTTTTTTAATGGAAATTTCTTCATTCATGTGAATGAAATGAAATGAACATCTGCAAAGTTGGCTGTCATCACCAAGTCAAAATGCAATAAATACAACTCTTGAGTAGCACTCTGAGTTTTACAGGAGCTATCCAAAGTGGTGACCTGTTTTGATGATAATGTTAAGCACTGTGGGTAGTGCCTGTAAAAGTCAGACTAAATCCTGAAATGGATCTTCCACCCCCACTGAAAGAAGAGGCTTCCAATGCTCTGTCTAGCATGTTCTGATGGGTTATGGCACATCACTTAGCCATAACCATAATGGGCAAGGGACACAGGGAGACCCTTTCACAACATGGCCACTTACTGTAAATCTATAATGAATCTGGCAAGATTCATTACAATAGGATCTGGTCTTGCCTTTCTTTTTATATATTTTCACATATATAGTATGTATCCACACTTTCCCACATATCATTTTCCACAGGGTTTTTTTCCCCATAGGAAACTGCCAAAATCTTTACACCTTAATGCTTCCCCCCCCCTCCCGGATGAATCATACACAGAAAAGGTATTACTTTCTAGCAGGAATTATAATAATTGAACACACCACATTTCTTGTAGAAAAATGACCATAAAATTCCTGAAAAATGCTATGAAATTTTCTGAGGGGAGGGAATATTTTTTCACAAAGAAAATATTTATTTCTTCCCTTCCCCACTTAGTTTCTGTTTGATTGGCAGCAAGAGTATGAAAGGTTCACATCCCCTGCTCAAGTCACTTACAAATAGCAAGAATCATTCCAAATTGTAGCCGTCACATGGTTGCAAAGAAACTTCTGGAGTGATCAGGAAGGTTTGCCAGAGCTCTGAAAAAAGAAAGTCATTAAAGAAAGATTGGAAATGAATTGCATGGATTTTATTTATTCGTTTTTGGGGTTTTACCATAAATAGGTCAATGCAAATGATTTATTTAAAATGATGTTTGTTCAGGCATCATTGGGTAAAAAAGAATCCAAATCATTTGAATGATATGTGATGGGGCACCAGCGGCCATTGTCTTGTGGCCGGAGGGGAAGAGCGAGGAGGTGAAGAGTCGGGTTGGGTCGGGCGAGGGAAGGAGCGCGCCGCCGACCAGCGCACCAGCGGCCAGTGTCCTGTGGCCGGAGGAGAAGAGCGAGGAGGAGGAGGAGGTGAAGAGTCGGGTCGGGTCGGGCGAGGGAAGGAGCGCGCCGCCGACCAGCGCACCAGCAGCCAGTATCCTGTGGCCGGAGGGTAAAACCGGAGGGTAAAGACCCACAGGTTGGGTGGCGAAAAATACTTGCGCTACCGATCCATCGATGCAAAACCAGAAACAAGTAGCTGCAGGCATACGATAAGTAATTCAGTTACAAGAATTTAGTTGACTTTAGAGACTTTACAAATAACTGACTCGAACAATACTGAAATTACAGCAGAGACTTATACTGAACTTACAGTAGAGACTTTATATATTGGACTTCATAACTTCATATAATCAATGCTAACTAGCTATTTTAGTCTGATATTGTTTAAACTGTGATAATATGCATGATAATACTTTGTTTAAACTGTGATAACATGTATGATGAGAAGATACTGACGTAGAAACCGGCAAACCAACGTCAGGAATTTTGCCAAGAGAACCCTATGGACCAAAACAAAAGGCAAAACAAATGGGGCAATTTAGATGAAACAGGATGCTTAGCACAGCAGATCAAAAGAAGGGGAGGGACAGGAAAGGGGGAGGAGAAATACAGTGTTGCAAGGAAGAATACTGTATAGGGACATGGAATGTGAGGTCTATGAACCAGGGAAAACTGGAAGTGGTAAAAAAGGAAATGGAAAGAATAAACATTGACATCTTGGGAATCAGCGAGTTAAAATGGACAGGGATGGGCGAATTCAGCTCTGGAAACCATCATATCTACTACTGTGGACAAGAAAACCTCAGAAAAAATGGAGTAGCCATAATTGTCAATAAAAGGGTGAGAAAAGCAGTAATGGGATATAATCTCAAAAATGATAGAATGATGTCAGTCAGAATACAAGGCAAGCCATTCAATATCACTGTAATCCAAATATATGCACCAACCACTAGTGCAGATGAAGCCACAATTGACCAGTTCTATGAAGACTTAGAACACCTCATAGAACAGACACCAAGAAATGATGTACATATTATCATAGGAGACTGGAATGCCAAAGTAGGAAATCAAAAAGTAAATGGAATAACAGGCAAGTTTGGTCTTGGAACACAGAATGAAGCAGGCCAAAGACTGATAGAGTTCTGCCAAGATAATGCACTGGTCATAGCAAACACTCTCTTCCAGCAACACAAGAGGAGACTTTACACATGGACATCACCAGATGGCCAACATCGAAACCAGATTGATTACATACTCTGCAGTCAAAGATGGAGAACTTCCATACAATCAGCAAAAACAAGACCAGGAGCAGATTGTGGCTCAGATCACAACCTACTGATTGCAAAATTCAGGCTTAGACTAAAGAAAATAGGAAAAACAATTAGGCCAGAAAGATATGACCTAGAAAACATTCCTTGGGAATACTCAGTGGAGGTGTGGAATAGATTTAATGGCTTGGACCAGATAGACAGAGTGCCAGAAGAATTATGGACAGAGATGCGGGACATCATGCAGGAGGCAGCAAGGAAAACCATACCAAAAGAAAAGAAGCGTAAGAAAGCTAAGTGGTTGACCGATGAGGCTCTTAAAATAGCAGAGGACAGAAGGAATGCAAAATGCCAAGGAGAAAAGGAAAAATACAATCACTTGAATACAGAATTTCAAAGGAAAGCAAGGAGAGATAAGGAAACCTACCTGAACAAACAGTGCAAAGAAATAGAGGAAAACAATATCAGGGGTAGGACTAGAGATCTTTTCAAAAAAATTGGGGAACTCAAGGGAAGATTTAAAGCAAAAATGACCATGATAAAAGACAAAGATGGCAGGGAGTTCGCTGATGCAGAAGAGATTAAGAAAAGATGGAAAGAGTACACAGAGGCACTCTACAAAAAGGACCTCAACACCCCTGATAATCACAATGATGAGAACATTGAACATGAGCCAGACATTCTAGAGAGTGAAGTCAGAAAGGCCCTAAAAAACACTGCAAACAACAAAGCCAGTGGAGTTGATGGTATCCAAGTTGAACTTTTCAAAGCCCTACAAGATGATGGAATCAAATTATTGCACTCTGTATGCCAGCAGATTTGGAAAACAAAACAATGGCCACAGGATTGGAAAAGATCTGTATACGTTCCACTCCCCAAAAAGGGTAATGCTAAAGAATGTTCAAATTATCGAACAATTGCGCTCATCCCTCACGCTAGCAAGGTGATGCTCAAGATAATACAGGATAGACTGCAACAGTATGTGGAGAGAGAATTACCAGAAGTGCAGGCGGGTTTCAGAAGAGGCAGGGGGACTAGAGATCACATCGCCAACATAAGATGGATCATGGAAAAAACAAAGGAATATCAGAAACAAGTCTACTTTCTGTTTCATTGATTACACGAAGGCTTTTGATTGTGTCGACCACAGCAAGATGTGGCAAGTAATTAAAGAGATGGGAATACCGGAACACCTTATAGGCCTCATGAGAAATCTGTACATGAATCAAGAGGCAACAGTTAGGACAGAAAGTGGAATGACGGAGTGGTTTGAAATAGGAAAAGGAGTAAGACAAGGCTGCATTTTGTCACCATGCTTATTCAATTTATACACAGAACACATAATGCGCAATGCAGGGATGGAGGAATCACAATTTGGGATCAAAATTGCTGGAAGAAATATCAACAATTTGAGATATGCAGATGATACCACCCTAATGGCAGAAAGTGAGGAGGACCTAAAGAGGCTCCTGATTAGGTTGAAAGAAGAAAGTGAGAAAGCTGGCTTGAGACTCAATATCAAAAAAACCAAGATAATGGCAACAGTCCCTGTCAGTCCCTGGAAAATAGATGGGGAAGAAGTAGAAGCAGTGACAGACTTTACTTTCTTAGGATCAAAGCTCACTGCAGATGGTGATTGCAGCCATGAAATAAAAAGGTGACTGATTCTTGGGAGGCAAGTGATGAGAAACCTGGGGAGCATAGTGAAAAGTAGAGACATCACATTGAAAACAAAAATTCGCATAGTCAAAGCAATGGTATTCCCTGTGGCAATGTATGGTTGTGAGAGCTGGACCATTAGGAAAGCTGAACGCAGAAGAATAGACGCCTTTGAGATGTGGTGTTGGAGGAGAGTTTTGAGAGTCCCATGGACAGCGAGGAGAACAAATAGGTCAATCTTACAAGAAATCATCCCTGGCTGCTCCTTAGAAGATCAAATAATAAAGATGAAGCTAAAGTACTTTGGACATCAAATGAGAAGAGAGGATTCACTTGAGAAAGCTTTGATGCTTGGAAGGGTCGAGGGCAAAAGAGGAAGGGGAAGGCCCAGGATGAGATGGCTAGATGGTGTTGTGGAGACGGTGGGTGCAGAGCTGAACGAGTTGAGGGGGATGGTGGAGGACAGGAGTGCCTGGCGGACGGTGGTCCATGGGGTCGCAGAGGGTCGGAATCGACTGTGCGACTGAACAACAACAAAATTTTAACTCTTGTCTCTTGATATATTTTAGTACCCCCATTTTAACTTCTGTTCTTTTTGCTGTTCTATGCTGGTTTTGGACTGTAATAAAGATTTTGATTTGATTTAATAAAAATATAAATGTCTTGGTTGATACTAATTAAATATCAGCAAATGTTGCTTTTACAGTCAAAAACTGTGCAAGGACAAAGGCTTCCAAAAATAAGTTGGTTCTTCATTCTGTTTAATAGAATAGTTAAAATCATCATCATTATCAAAATCATCATTTTAAGAACAAAAGTAATTTTACTTGATGAAACATAAAATCACTTATTAAAATTGTGTTGTTGTTTTTGCTGGACTATTACATTTATTTAGAGTAGCATGAAAAAAAGCAGTACAATTTCATTCTCTCCCCACACAACTCACTCATTAGGGCAGGATGTAAATTCAGAGTGCAAGGAAGTTTGTGCACTAAACCCACCACTTCTGATGCCCCTTTGCTTGTTTGAAAGTGACAGGTCAGAAAAAAGGAGACTTTGTCTACTTTGTCTACTTGGGAAGACTTTCCAGATGAGCAAAATACTCAGTTTGGAAAAGTATGTGATTAAAGAACTAAGACGGCTTAAACTAAGAGCTACAAAGAAAATAGGCTTGATTAGAGGAACTCCATTAAGGAGGGGAAGGTTACTTAGGATTCTGTGTGATACTAATTGGAAGAGAGCTGAGAGATAAGAAGTCAGGTTATCCCTGTAACTATCAGTCTATATCAAAGAAAGGTGGCAGAACAGATAACCAAGGGGAAATGCTTCATTTGTAGTGAAAAACATTTGGGCAGAATTCTCCACTTTCAACCACATCTGCAGGTGAAATATAGAATGTGCCCTTTAGATGCCTCTTCTGGATTTAATACTAGAGTTTGTGTACATTTATTTCCTTTGAGTTTCAAGTTTTGTTTGACTTTGGGTTTGGCCTGAGAGTAACGAATGTCGGAGGAAGAAAGGTAAACCATCACTTAAGTTTCCCGTCCAACAACCTAAACAATTTCTGTTCTGTTTGGCAATCTTGATCCATTTTGATGTTTCTCAGTTTTAAAAAATCATGCAATAAGACAGTAGTTCATGGCATGTCATTTTTTTGGACTGCAGTCCAGTTCTGTAGCTATTGCCACGGAGGCAGTAACTTATGATTAAGTTTTCACTGACTGCAGCCCAGGTCACTCAATATAGGATGCATCTGGTAGGATGTGGTTCATGTAAATTTCTTCCAAATAAAAATTGTTTATCTTTAAAATGTTACAATGTTTCATTATTTTTGCTAGAACAAGCTAACATTACTTTCCTCACCCCTACCCAGAATAACCTCAGTTTTCATCGCCAGTGAAGTCTTGTGCCCTTTCTAACATCCATTAAGTATTGCTGTGTACATCAGCACTATGTTGGGGCTAGGGTAGCCCAGTGGTCAAGAAGCTCACCTTACTAGCTGGAAGGCTGGGAAGCCAGCAGGGCCGTAGCCAGGATTTTAGATTGGGGGGTGGGATTTGAGGAAGGGCAAAAAAATTCAGGAGGGGCAGCAATGTCACACTCCCATATATGTCTTTGGCACCACAGGTGGGATGGGGTGGCTATTAGCTCAGGACGGTTTTCGCCCCCCCCTCCGGTGCCCCTGGCTATGGCCACGAGACCCAGGTACTACATGATGGATTGAGTGCCCGTCTCTGTCTCAGCTCTTGGAGACGTAAAAGGATCCTCATTTGGACATTACCTGAGTGGAGTTTCTCCAACAAAAATCCTCTCAGAATAATTTCTAACATAAAATTATTATTATTAGCTCTGTACTAACACCAAATGTATGGCAAGCTCAGTGAGATATATACTAAACTTGATCTGGCACCTTTGCCTGATTAAGCAAACAGTGAACTCTTCAACTCATTAACATCATCAATGCATTGTACTGGAGCCAATTCTGTTATTCCCAGGACCTTGCAAATACTGTATCAACATTTTCCTTTCTTTCTTTCTTCTTCTTTTTAAAATAAACTTAACTGATTTCTGCTGCCTGCTTGAGGCCAGTATCTTAAGATGAAAAGTTGATTATGATTGCAAATGCTTAAATGGCACTGACCAGTTTCATAGAGGCATACTGGAAGTCCATATATCCTTTGTTCTAAAATTATATAAGTAACGTGCACTGTAAGAATAAGATGCACTTGTAGGGTAACAACAGTTTCAGTCTTCAAAAACAATTTGAATTAGTCATGGTAAATGAAAGATAGAAAAGAAATATCTACTATTAGGACTTGTTTTCAACTTTAGCTGTCTTGGCACATTGTGACAGTTTGTCAAGAAATCAAAGACCCTTGTACAATTTGCACAAAATGTATGTGCACAAAATTAACACCTATACTTGATGTGAAGCAAAGTACACATTCTTAGCAAGCACAGAAAACACAAACTACCTGATATTTATCATTTTTAAAAACTTATGCAGCAAGTATAATTGCCATTTTGAATAATTGTAGAATTTGCATATAAGAAATGTTGATGGAGCAATTTTTGTCCCCCCCCCCCGCTGTATTTAGTGTCCATAAAAAAATAAATTTGCTCCCCAAACAGCTGTCTTATTTATTATTATTTATTATTATTTATTTAGATTTATGTTGCCGCCCACTCGCCGAGGCGACTCAGGGCAGCTTACAGTCAAAACAACAACAGTACTATCCTCCTTCCAGTAATTAGAAAATATGGAAATAATAACTACAATTATGTCATGGGAGTACTAGCATAGGTGTTTGTGTATATTTTTAAAGACTAAATTGCTCCACATGTTTAGCTATAATGGCTAAATAAAGTCTTCATGTACTGTTGCCCCCATTTTAGAACTATAGATGTTAGGGATAAGGAAGAGATGTGTCCTATTTTTCTCTCCTTCTGATCTCTTCTTTTTCTTCTTCAAAATATTATCCACATTATGCCAGTTGAAAAAGGGCTACAAATGCAAAGAGGATAAATCACAAATTTCATTATACCGTGCTGTCTGTTGTGTGTTTCAAACATTTTCCCAGAATTTAGCTTGGTTTTACAGAGTCTTGTAAAAATGTTTACTCACAAATTGTTGTGTGGGGTGTAAGTGATGGTGTTGTCCTTCCTATAAAACTAGTGTTTCTGAAAGTCTTATATGAAAAAGTCACACACTTTCTGTGCTCTACACACAGCAAGTTCCCAGATATTGTGACCAACCAAACAAAATAATTAGATTTCTTAGGATTGTATTTTTAAGACTTTCTATAATATACAGTAGTTGTATGAAATGCATAACTATTCTCTTATACCTATAAAAGTTTAATAAGGCAGGGAATCTTGCACATACTTATTGGCATGGGGATTTGTTCCACTGAATACTATGGGACGTACACCTTATGCTCTTCTCTAAAGGAGAGGTGTCTAAATTTGTAGGATTAGTGAAACTTGAGCAAGCAGCAAAGTATCCATTGATCTTACAATCACAAATTGAGTGGCCTGTACACAGGCTAAACTACTCCTTATTGAGCACAGGATAAGCCCTGCCTTGGCTTTCACCTCTAAGCAGAATATTTAAGAGTAGACTGCTAAACATAACCAGTTGTTGTTATGCCATTTTAATTCAATCAGCAATGTGATTTCCCCATAGGAATATGCTTCAGACTCAATATATTCATGGCCAGGCATATCATGCTGTGATACCAATTCTCCACAATGATTATAACAGCATTTTCTTTTAATTTGAAAGATCTGTGCCTCAGATTTATAGCTCCTCTTGCAACATTGAGCATTTCCCTCCATTCCATTTGCCCCCTTAGTGAGGCTTTGAACTATTTTCTAAGTACAGTGCTGGCCCAGAGACTTGGAAGTGAAACTAGCACTTTATGTCTAAATGGATTAATTTGATTGCCCAATATAAATGATACATATATTCTGTTGAGAATAGAACATTGTTTGGCAGCAAGGGGCATTACACTGTCAGCCCCACTGAAAAATTCCCTTAAGCAGCAAAACTGACCAGAGAATCCCCCCCCCCACCGCCACTGCCATTTTGTCCTTATAATTTGGGCAGAAATTGTTTACAGTTTTTCATTCATGCTATCAAGAAGGGAAAAAGTGAGGGTTGCTTTCATTTGTTTATAATCTCATGTCTGATGTGATGATTTGTTTCAGGACAATTTGAATTTAATAATCTGAATTTAAGCATACCAGATCTTGCATGCACACATATACAGATTGTGTATGTGAATACAGGGGGTGGGGTGGGGTTTCATTCCCATTGAAGTTTGGATAGTCCAGTAGGTAGTCAGTAAATAAAGGCTTTTGGATGGTAATCTACAGAGATATTCTAACAATATATGCTAAAAGCAAGGGCGGGGGAAAGGATCCTTCAGGTACATGTGTAGCAAAAGGCAGAGAAAAGAAACAGGAGCTCAGCTACTCAATACATTGGACCTGGACATGTTGCTCCACATGCTTGACATCAGGAGAGTTCTTCTGTTCTACACGGCCAGGGCCAGGACTGTTAGGTGTCTTGCCCATCTCATCCCAGAGGCTGTCAAATTAGGTGGTATTGACTATCTGTCTTGACTATTGGGTGGTATTGACTATCTGCAATTGTCCACCTGCAATAGTGACAGCTTCCTCTGCATTCCTAAGGGAAATGCCACTGCTGGACATATGAAGGGCAGCAACACAGTCACAGCCATCAACTTTCATGCAATACTACCGGCTAGACAGCAATGCCAAGGCCAATGCATCCTTTGGCAGATCGGTCCTCTCCTTTTCCTTCTGAAGACTGGCACCACCTGTGGTGTGACTCCCTCCTCCTGGTAAGGGAGCTTGCCAGTCACCCATGAGTGTGTGAGTCACAGAGACCACAAAGAAGATACACTGGTTGCTTACCTGTAATTGTAGTTCTTCAAGTGGTCAGCTGTGAAGTCACACAACCCACCCACCTCCCCTCAGTTAAACCCCTACCGAGGTTCCTATCCTTGACAGTTTGGCATGTGATGGGGCCAAAGCAGCTTGGTGTGCTTACATGTGCTGTGGGGTGGGTAAGGGACACCCTTGCAGCTTCTCTTTGACTATGGAAGTCTCTGAGAATGACTTTGTTTATGTATGAAAACCTGTGTTTGTGATTTCACAGATGACCACTCGAAGAACTACAGGTACAAGTAAGCAAGTAGTGTTTCTAATTTCAATATCCAACAGGTTTTTTGTTGTTCAGTCGCACAGTCGATTCCAACCCTCTGCGACCCCATGGACCACTGTCCGCCAGGCACTCCTGTCCTCCACCATCCCCCTCAAGTCGCTCAGCTCTGTGCCCATTGTCTCTACAATACCATCTAGCCATTTCATTTTTGGCCACCCCCTTCTTCTTTTGCCCTTGACCTTTCCAAGCATCAAGGCTTTCTGAAGTGAATCCTCTCTTCTCATTTGATGTCCAAAATACTTTAGCTTCATCTTTATTATTTGCCCTTCTAAGGAGCAGTCAGGGTTGATTTCTTCTAAAATTGACCTATTTGTTCTCCTTGCTGTCCAGGGGACTCTCAAAACTCTCCTCCAACACCACATCTCAAAGGCATCTATTCTTCTGTGCTCAGCTTTCCTAATGGTAAATATGCAATGGAATGGCCTCACAAATGTGGAAATATCTCAGACTCAGCTTCTTAAAATGAGGGTTTTTTTTCTTTCCTTTTTGTAATAGGCTGTCAAACCAGGTCACAGTTTACATCCCTAACAGGAAGAAGTCTATTTCTAGCATTTAATAACCCCACTAGAGATCATTTTATTAAACCAAGCTATGTTAAGTCCCAAAAATTGTTTTGTTGGGATTTAGTACAGCTTGGTTTAATAAAATTTTTGTTTTGTCTGTGGTTACATTTGCAAATTCAGAACTGCTTTCCTACAGCTGCTTAACTTTCTCTCTAATGACATCTAAGCTTACTTGAATATCACATGCATTACAGTAATTGTTTTAGTGTCCCATTCACCTTTTAATGTAGGTGTAGACAATGTATGATCCTTTGAATGGTTCCAGATTGTAGTTTCCATCCACCTTAGAATGCAAAGTAGATAGTGGTGAGAGGATGGGAGTTGCAGTCTAACCATGTCTGGAGGTCCCATCCTGGAGTTCAGATCTCATCTCACATCATTATGAAATACTTCAATATTGCATGATGGATTGAGTGCCCATCTCTGTCTCAGCTTTTGGGGACATTAAAGGAGCCTCATGTGGGTTTTCCCTGAGTGGAGTTTCTTCTGCAAAAATCATTTCAACCCAGAATAATTTCTAACACAAAATTTTTATTATTATTACCAGCATTAAGGTTGTGAGAGTTGGACCATAAGAAAAGTTGAGTGCAGTAGAATAGATGCCTTTGAAATGTGGTGTTGGAGGAGAGTTTTGGGAGTTCCCTGGACAACGAGGAGGACAAATAGGTCGATCTTAGAAGAAATCAAACCTGACTACTCCTTAGAAGATCAAATAGTAAAGACAAAGCTAAAGTACTTTGGACATCATATGAGAAGAGAGGATTCACTCGAGAAAGCCTCGATGCTGGGAAAGGTCAAGGGCAAAAGAAAACTGGAGTGACCAAAAATGAGATGGCTAGATGGTATTGTGGATGCAGTGGGCACAGAGCTGGGCGGGTTGAGGAGGAGGATGGAGGACAGAGGTGCCTGGCAGGCAATAGTCCATAGTGTTGCAAAGGGTCAGAATCAACTGTGCGACTAAACAACAACAACAACACAAATTAATATTTACTGAGAGGAGAGGGTGCTGCATTCTCCCCTGGCATTCAATGAAACACATGTAGGTACTGAGCAAGCACTCTGCATAGATATGAAGATAGGATTATCGACTGCAGCAGGGTTCGTGGTTGAATTTAACTTTATAACATCTCAGTTATGAAGGAAATCATTGTTTATGAGCCAAGCTAGCAAAACCTGATTCAAATTGATTGGGCAATGGAAAATAACAACAGTGGAGAGAACAGAAGGACATACCAAATTAATTTTTATTGCTAGAGGATATGATTTTTTCTTCATCTTTTGCTGTCATGGCTCAAAGCTATGTATTGTTAATATTTTAGGAAGGGAGGGGCAGAAAGGAGGAAATACAGGCAACAGATGTTAGCAATTCAGCTACAAAAAGCCACCACTGCGGCAGATGTAGGAACCTAATAAAATACCTTTTGATTTGAAAATACAAGTGGTACCTCGTTTAAAGAGCATAATGGGTTCCACAGTATTGCTCTTTAAGCGAGTTTGCTCTTTAAGCAAACACCATTGTAAGTGACCAACTGTGATTTCTGGCGGGGGATTGTGAACCCCGATTTAGTTGTTAAGCAAGTTTTTGGTTGGTTTTAGTTGTTAAGTGAGGCGACCATTCAGAGTAAATTTTGCTTTTTAAGAAAGTTAGTCTCTCAGCGAATGCTCTTTATGCAAGGTTTTACTGTAAATTCAATTCCCACTACAAAAGATGTATGGCAATTTGTATGATGTTACATTTCCAGACTAGAAACGTATCTTCTACCAGATTAGCACTATTTTTAATGCAATGGTAAAATGTGGCAATCTAAAATTTCATGTGAATTAGTTTAGAATATCCAGAATCTTAGACTATCTAGACTCATCGGCACGTTCCTAAATAGGTTTACTCGCAAGTGACTATATGTGATTATTTTTGATAGTTTTAAGTAACCAGTGAGCTATCAACAGTAAGCTACTGACTAAACCCAAGAATATTTATGCTTAGATTTGAACCTTTTCTAAAGTTTCCATCCACAGGAGAATGAACAGCTGGTACGATGACAGTCTAAGCTATTCATATGCATAGGCTGTCATCATCATGCCAATTTAAAAATTATCAACAATGCTGTTAGCACTAATTCCTGGCTTTGTAGGGTGGGGTGGGGTTGTTTGGAATTTTTGATTTTGATTTGTAATTATGATTGGGGATTGGAGATTTTTGATTTGTTTTTGATTGAATTATTTGAAGTGTTGCTGAAATGTTTTAATAATGTCTTGATTTGTAATTGTGATGGGTTTTGTGTGTGTGTGTGTGTGTGTGTGTTATGTGACACTTTGATATGTGATACCTTAATATGCTTTGTCATGTGATACTGTGATACTGTATTGTATTGTTTATGTTGTTAGTCGCTCTGAGGCGAATAGAGTGACATACAAATTCAAAATATGAATACAAATCCCCCCCCCCCCGATGAGTGCTACCTTGTCAATATGAGCATGTTAACAATTACTTGCTATGATCTGTAAAGAAATGGGAATACAATCTTATATAACCATTTGTCAGACCGCAGCTTCTTGATCATCCTAGCATGCAGGACACGTAATAATGGGCTGAAATTACACAAAGCCAGATATAAGTAGAATATTAGGAAATACTTCTTAACTGTTAGAGCTGTACCACAATGGAACTGATCACCTCAGGGGTTGGTGAGTACGCTAACATTTAAGAGAAAATTGGACAACTGTCTTTCAGATCTGTTTTGACTTAGATTCTTGCATTGAGCAGGAATTTGGGCTCCATGGTTTCATATGCCCTTTCAACTCAGTCATTACATGATTGTATGATTCATCTAGCTCAATATTCTCAGCTCTGACCAGCTGGGTTTCTACATGGTTTCACAGAGAGTTCTTTCATAGATCTACTTGGAGTACTTCAGTATGTTCTGGAGCCTGGATTTTCCATCCAAGATCTAAGAAAAACCTTTTTTAGCTTCCAGGATTAGATGAGATTAGGAGACTTGTTTAATCCTGAATCAAAGGGAAAGGAGGATGCATTATCCACAATATCACAACAGTGGGTGTTTATATATACAAATGCATTGGCAGTGTGCTGTGGGGAAGGTGAAGGAAAAGAATGAAAGGAAGACAATGAAATGATATGCTATCCCTTGTAGGTCACGGCAGTCTTGAGTGGTTGTTATGATCTTATGGAAAACAAAATATGTCAATGTGCAGTTCTTCTATTTGTGAACAGATCTTTATTAATGCTGTCAGGACTTGTTGAAAATTATGTAACTTGATACAAATAGGATTAAGTATCTTCTGACTTCATTAGTGTAGTGCAGGAATTCACAACCTGGATGAGGCCCAGAGCATCATTTCATGTGGGCCCCCACCACTTGCACCACACCCAGAAATGTCATGTGGTGGAGGAAGGGCAAAATGGCCATCCAGCCCCTGAAGCTGTCTGAGGGAGCATGACCCGGCCCCCAGCTTTAAAAGGTTCAGAACTTCTGGCGTAGTGTATGAAAGTCATCTGGAGGATGTAGGGAAATCTAGTAATGTTGCTCTCTCCCATGTTATAAAGTTTGGGAACTTTTGCTGCAAATAAAAATCCACACAGATCGATATCTGTATAGATCTGCTTTACAGCAGACCTATACACACGACTTTTCACTGGTTTTGCCATGGATGTTCTGTGTGTTTCAACACCTGCATACATGCCTCATTATAGCCTCAAGTTAACCTTCCATTAGCATTCACACTTCTTGGATTCATGCGTTCACGTTTTGACAGATCTCTTGTACGATTTTGACATGAATTTTTAAAAAGGCCATTATTGGCTATTCCCCAGCTTGCTGGCTGAGTGTACTGCGAGCGATTGAACTAGCTCTAGCAAAGTAGCTGGGAGAGTTTCTTACTAGGGCTGAAAAATGACACCTGGAAGACAAATGGGAGCTGTCATAGCTGAATCTCTAAGGAATGACTTGTAAGCATAATGCCTTTACATAGTGCACTGTATCAAAAGGTTTGTGCCCTGAAGGTGCTTACCGGAGTTCCCACCTCTGTCAAGAGTCATAGCTGTTGAAGACCATAAATTTATGTTTAACATCTTTCTTTTTTTGAGGCTCTATAATGTGCAGATCAGCTCATGGAGACTTTGTTACTAAATGTCCAGTAAATTGTCTATCGTAGAAGGTAATTGTAAGGTGTGGCTAGAGGACTATTCACTAGACATGAACTTTGCTCCCATTCCACGTATTTAATTCAACTTTGCACTGCAGAATGGTATAACATGCTTGCAGGGCTACCTATTTTAGGACTTTTTAATTTTTTTACCACAACAGCATTAATAGGTCTCACTGTTGTGTATGCAATATTTATATAGTGTGAGGGAACCATCCTGATCTGGTTGAAATAAACGAGGGCTTACAATATGGTGATATTAAACTGGTTATCTGTGCCAGTTACCTCATTAAAGCAAATTGCTCTCTGTGCCCATGATTTAACAAGTTGAAAGCAAGCATATGAAGAATTGACAACACATTCTCTTTTCATCCAGTGTTGGGGACCCTGAAGATTTCGGGCACCCATCCCTGACTCCTTGAAAAAGAGAAAAATCCTGGAAATATTCTCCTTTAAGATATGCACACAAAGACATGGGGGGTGCATGCACGCACGCGCACACACACACACACACACTTTCTTTGAAGCAAATATAAGATTTTTAGAAGTCTAAGATTTCAGGTGGTACTGTTTTTATTTCTAGTGTTTGGTATTCCTTGTGGTAGATCCTGAATTGAAACCTTGTTCTCCCACCCTGGCCTATCAACCCTCTTATATAAAATCTATGCTAGATGTCACCATTAACATGAATAAAATTGGATACAAGTATTATTATATTGTGCAATTTTAATATTTAAATTGGTAATCATCTAGTTGCAGGGAACTAATTTAAACTACCTGTACGCTATTAGCATCACATTCTTATCATTTTTCCTCTTCATTAAATATAATACCTGAATAATGAAAGAAGCAGTAAAAAATTTTTTTCTTATCTAATGCTTTATTTTGTTAGATGGTTGCCAAACATCACAGACAGCAACACCGTGTCCTCCTAATCCTCCTTTATCCGAATATTGGTCCATGAGTCACTTTCTGGTCCTGAGGCCTTTTGTCATACAAAGTCCTCCTCAACCCCAGGCCAGGACTGATGAAGCTTCTGCCCTCCATCAAGATGGATTCAAGTGGGATTTAATCCACTTGGGTACCATTACTCTTCCCTGTGGATTTAGGCACCCAAGTCATCGTCAGGTTAGTTAACTGCCGCCTGACACTCAGCACTGAGTCTCTGGTACTATGATCTACTCTATTACCATAGCAGGACAACCTGGCCAGACAATAATTTGCAGCAACTGTCTCACAACTGCTGTTTCAATAAAAGTGAAAAAGATTTCACAACAGTTTTAATGATAAATTTATAATAATAATAACCTTAAAACTACAAAGCCATAAAGGACTCTATGGATCATTGAATCTTTTGTTGTTCAGTTGCACAGTCAATTCCGTCCCTTTGCAACCCCATGGGCCAGGCACCTCTGTCCTCCACCATCCTCCTCAACTTTCTCAGCTCTGTGCCATTTGTGTCTACAGTACCATCCAGCCATCTCATCTTTGGCTGCCCCGTTCTTCTTTTGCCCTCGACCTTTCCCAGCATCAAGGCTTTTTCAAGTGAATCCTCTCTTCTCATTTGATTAAATGATCCAAAGGACTCTATGGATCATTAAATCTAGACCCTGTGAATGAGACCTAGTGCATCTAAACCATGGCACTATCTAGCAGTTACAGTATAGCTAGTTAGCTCCAACTCTAAGAGACTTATTGGGTCAATAAGTGTTGACTTAACCCTATTTACTGTAGTTGGGGGTTAGTTGGATTTTGCACACACTTATCTACAGAGATTGTAAATTAATGAATTAATGAATTTTATGTCTATAAATTATGTTGAAAGTCAAACTCGGCCTGGTCTTGCAGGCAAATAGCCAGGGTTGTGATATCTGGCCCAATTTCTGGATTATTTGGTTTCATTACAAATTTTACACTTTCTTTGCTGCATCATAGGTTTTGGAGACCTCAAATGTTAAGCTTAGATGTAGCTTTTCTGTGATCCAATACAAGAGTTACCCAACTTAAAGCATCCATCTCTTTTATATAAACATAATGTGCCTTGTTTCACTTTAAAAAATAATCTTGGTAGTTACAGTTCAAGATAGTGATGATCCAGGTGTTGCTGTGAAAAGCTAAATTTATGTCATTGTACTGGGATTAAAAAAGAGTGTAGTAATGTGAAGCAAAGGAAGAATCATCCAAGAGTGCTGGACATGCAATAACAGGATGAAACTACAAGAAGGCAGATAGAAGGCTGAATATTAGGAGGATCCTCTTAATGGTTAGAACTGTACAACAGTGGAACCAACTACCTCAGCAGCTGAAAGTCACATGTCAAGCAGAAGAAATCCCATCATTTTTTCTTTGACCAGAATGGGACTAGAATTAGCTTTACAAGAAGAGCTGCTACTGTAGCCGCTTCACAATTGTCTCACTTAACAGGATTGGGCTCTTTTCTTATCTGTAATAAGCAACCTTGTCCTTTTTGAACAGTGCTGGTGTTAAGATTCATGATTGAAAGCCATGCTTTTTTTGTTTGTTTTATACCATAGTCCTTTAGGATGTTTCAAGGGATTGTGTCTGGGCGAAAACATCAAATAAATCCCAAACTGTCAGGTTCTGTTATGTTAACATCCTTTCAGGGCCTTGTCTTAAGACCAAAAGAGAACCACCACCCCCCACTTTCCCTTCTAGACAGAGTCAAGAGCTTTAGGACAAGAATAGAATCAGTGTATCCCTTGACTTCCAAGGCAGGGATTTTCTCACTCCCTGTCAAGGAGAAGTAGTGTATGGCTTAGCTTGTCTTTCCAAAGCAGGGATGATAGGTCAAAGCTAGAAGGGACCAAACTGTCATGTAACAACCTTCACTTCATCTGTCTTACATGAAGACAGTCTTTTGCTGATGTTCATGCAGATCAAGTTTAAGAAGATTACAGACATGGTGGTCCTCTGTAGGCACTGGGGTGGGTTGTGGGAAGCGTTTCATTGCTGAATCGTCTTTTAATCTGCAGCTTTAAAATTTAAACTGTCCTATGTTTTTCATTGTAACCTCTTAAAACTAGATTAAAATGTACATTTGGTTTGCAGGAAAGCCAAAACAATCAATAAAGAGAGCCTTCAGGCATGCACCTTTATAAATCACTATGAAAGCCCAAATACAAAACAAATTGTATGTTATGGCAGCATAATAGTACTATATGTGTGGCACGCCAACTCAGCTGTTGGCTTTTGAATAGCTGTTAAATGTTGCTTCAAATGGAACAAAACCCTTTACAATTGCTGGAGAGTTGTACTTGATTTGAAAACTGAGGTGTTTTAGTAACTAATCTACTTAATTTGAATCTCGAGCATTGGTTCCCAATGTGGGCCACATGCCCCACAGGGGTATTTCAATTCACAGAAGCCTAAGTCAGTACATTGGCTGATCTGTGCTTTAGGGAATTGGCTTAGACCTCTGGGAATTGAAATAAAAAAAACAAAGGTTGGGAAACAGTATAGATAGCACTGGCTCTTCGGCTTTGAAACAGAGATGAGGACTGAGCCCTAGAGTCGGATATGACCGGCTTTCAAGCAAGGGGAACCTGAAATATGATTCAGCATAGAATTATATGGCAGATCTTTTGAGAAAATTTAAGTTCTAGTGTAGCATTATAATGTATGTAACACCAGGGTTTTTAATAAAGATCCAGGGCATATTTATCTGATGCAAATAGATCTTGTACCTTGTTGGTATCCCATTCTAGTACTTTCCTTCTTCTATGTGGCTGAAAGACAGACTCTGAAAATTTTCCCTTCTGCTTTTACTTAAATTGTGACTTGTTGTTTCGTCAAAATAGTAACCATAGTTCGTTGGTTTAGACAAAAATGATACACTGTGTTTAAGTAAAAATACCCAGACTCCTCTCACCATATAAATGTATAATGTAAATATATAAGCCCAACAGGAGTATAGATTCATTCATTGTTCAACCATAATTTAATATTAGGTCCCAAAAGGGTTAGTGCCATATAAATATGATGGACTAAAAGCTTGATGGTTTTTTTTTCTTTTTGTTAGAGATGTATAGTTTTGTGTCAGAAATTATTCTGGATTGAAAGTATTTTTTTCTGGATAAATTCCACTCAGGGGATGCCCAAATGAGGTTCCTTTCATATCCCCAAGATCTTTTCCCATTGAAGTGGTCCCTGTTTGTCTACTTGTAATTTCTTGCTTTTGAACTGCTAAATTGGCAGGTCTCAAACTGCCAACTTGCTGGCCTTCCAGCTAACAAGGCGAGCTTCATAACCTCAGAGCCACCACAGCACCTTTTGTTAGAGATGAAACTCAGTCATTACCTGTTGGTTGGCGAGCCATGGGGTCAGTTTTAATAGCCAGGATTAATCACTTCTGGCAAAATGTGCTTTCACACAGCTCTGATTTATTTAATTAGAGGCTGTGGAACCTGCAAGAGATAATCTTATTAAATGTGTACTAGGGAGAGTATGGGCAAAAGCATACCAGTCTGAAACCTAGAGATAAAGTTAGCATTTTAAAAAAGGGTGGGGGAGGAGAGCTATTTTCCAAGTTCTCTAAAGTTTGCATTGCTTCTATGAATTATAGGTGGTTCCTTCATCTATAATTGTGGTGCTTTGCACAATGAATTATTGACAGTTTTTCCAAATAGTAACAGTTTTAGTGTGTTGTGCAGCAGTGAGTTATTGAGAGATTTCCCAAGATAACTGCTTAACTCCTAGCTTTCATGCCTAGTTTATCAATGGCTGTTCCATGAATAACTGTCAGATGCTGACTTTACCATTGTGGTTATCAGCTACTCTTTAAAGGGCCTGACTGTTTCCTGGGCTCTCCCACAAGAGTATTTACTGCCTTTTCATTGCTAACTGGCTGCCTTGGTGTTTTTTTTCTTTTGAAACATCACACATGAAAATGACAGAGGAAAGTGTCCATCGATTGTACTGTTGTTTTTGTGATTCTGACTTTCTCTGCCTAGTTAGCCTTCACAATTTCTTGCATCAGATTTTGAATCTGTTGCATTTTCTCACAGTATGCTATTGACAGTGTTGCCTTCCTCTTCTCCGCAATGGTCCACCTTCACCCTCTGAGGCAAGCAGGAAAAATGTCACCGGCATGATTTTGTTTAAGGGGGATCCCAGCTTGCCATGAAGTGACCCACACACTATGATCATGGAGCCATCTCCTGCGGCACATATGAAATGAGACATGCAGGATTTGACACCAGGACTTCAATTGACTGCCGCAGCCTTCAGAATATTAACAGGGTGTGGCTTTACAGCAAGTCCATCTGGAATGGCTTCTTCTGCCTCCATGACCATTGGGAATCAGAGTAGTAAAGGTTCCTCCTCTGCTCATTTTGCTGTTGGGCCCAGTATGTGGTTTCCAGTAGCATTTCCTCCACTTAGAGGACCATTTACCTGTAGTTATTGGCCCCTTTGGTGAGTCTGGTTATTTACCGCTTCCTGGAATTTGATTTTGAGTCATTGGGTGTACATTACTATTACCGTAGTACAATGTCTGGCCAGACATGGGCTAGAACAGATGCTTTTGCTAAATGCTATTACAGTCAAACCTCGCATAAAGAGTGTCTCGCTTAAAGAATAAATCGCTTAAAGAGCAGAATTTTCGCAGAATGTTTGCTTCGCTTAACAAATAAAACCAACAAAAAACTCACTTAACAAATAAATCAGGGTTTACAGTCCCCCCCCACACACACACACAATTGGTCATTTGCAATGGCGTTTCGCTTAAAGACCAAACTTGCTTAAAGAGCAATCCTGTGGAACGCATTATGCTCTTTAAGCGAGGGACAACTGTATTGTGTCCCATCAAGTTGTTTCCAAATTATGGAAACCCTAATAAGACTTTCAGGGTATGTGAGATGTTACAGAAGTGTTGTATCATTGTCATCCCACAGTGAGTCCCTGTGATGGAGCAGGGATTTGAGCCCAAGTCTCCTAGTCTGATTGTCTATCCACTACAACACATTGGTTTATATTTGTGGTAGGTATGCATATCCCACTATCCCTAATTGTTGGCCATGATGTCTGGTAATAATAGGACAAAATTTCTGGAGAGCTCTAGACTTCCACATTTCTTTACAATATGGTTATGACTGCTATATTTCCTTAAAGTGGAGAGGCAAGTCAATGCTGCCAATCTTTCCCTGTGGATGACAGGGTGCCCTGTTGCTTAATGAGTCTGCAATGTTTGCAAACACACAAGTACATTTTATTCACAAATATTACAAACAAACTATGTGGAAGCCATAGCTATTTCCATTGGGATGCGTGAAGCTGCTCATTTAGCTTGTATGATATAAAAGGGCAGCAAATTGTTACTCATTTTGCTATTGTAATATTTCTGGTTCTGCATGAGGAAAGTTATTTCTGGGACTTTTCTGCCCTGGGCACCTGTAAGAATTTTGTTTAGCTTATAAATTTCACAGGGAAGTGGATTTAATCTGTAATAGTATTTCTTGTTTATAGAGTATCGTAAGAATTCTACTCTATCACCATCACCCTGTATTGTGTGCATACATTTCCAGTCACCTAAGTCATTTGTCAGTTCCTCTGAGGCAGACTATAAGAAAGGTTTCCATCTCTGATTGATCCCACAACCACCATGAATGTGATCAGCTGCAAAAATGTTGCTTCACTAATAGCTGTCCATATCCATGCTAGTGTCATAGTATAGTGACTTCCCAGCAACACTTAATCAATAGACTATTCCATTTATAATATTACTGCCAGTCACTTCCAATATAAAATGTATAAAAAGCAAGGGGTGTATATCTAAACTCATTTTATCATTGCTCATCAAACCCAGAGATGCATACCTGTTTTTTTCTCACCTATGTGGGCACAAAATGACACAGCCAAAAGCAACTGTGAGGAAATCTTAACATACTTTGAAACTCTAGGACGGTAATTCAAGGACTTTGGGGCATAGAGAGTCTTCTCACCCATCCTACAAGTACTCCTAAGAGGAATACAAAGGGAAGTGAAAATGTTCCATGTAAACAACTGCCTATGAAGTTGGTGACGATGTGAGGGATTTGAATTTTGGGACCAGAGGAAATGCTACCTGAAATATCAACAGCTGGCAAGAGATGGGTTGCACCTCACAAGAACTGGGAAGAAAAATATTTGACCACAGCTTGAGGAATTTATTCAGGAGGACTTTAAACTGAATGAGGGGGAGAGAGGCACAGTTTTGAAGGTAACAACAGATGCGGGCTTGCACAAAATAAGAGGAACAGAATGAACAGCTTTAATGTCATCCAGTCATAATCTTCTTAAAGATATAGGAAGAAAAGTAGGCCACAAGTCACACAATCTCCACTGTCAAAGAATCACAGAATAACTTGAATTGGAAGAGGTCTTTTAGACCATTGAGTTCAACTCCCTGCTCAATTCAGGAATCCAAATCAAAGCATATATGACAGATGGCTGTCCAGTTTTCTCTTGAATGTTTCCTGTGTTGTTGTGATCACCACTTCTTGAGGCACTACTATCATATTGTTCTATCTGTTAAGAGGTTATTTATTTTGCCACACAATAAATAAATAAATAGAGGTTATTTCTGGCTTCCTGTAGTATGAACCCGTTATTATGCATCCTGCACTCTGGTATGATGGAGAACAGATCTTTCCCTTCCTCTTTATGATTATCTTTCAGGTACAGTCAAACCTCAAGATAAGAATGGCTTGACTTTAGAAAAACTCAAGATACATCCAGAAATCTCAGAAAAAAATCAAGTTTGAGATACAAATTTCTAATAAGATTTTTTTCAAGATAAGAAATTCAATGCATCCCTATGAAAAATTGCATTCAATGCATTTATATGGGAAGTTCAAGATAAGATTTTTTGAGATACACCCAACCTCAAGGAATGAATTAAATTCTTATGTAGAGGTTTGACTCTATTTGAAGAATGCTATCACATCTCCACTCAGTTGCCTTTTGTCAAAGCAAAACATACCCTGTTCCTCATATGGCTTGGTTGTATTTTTTAAAATATTTTTATTAATTTTTAAAACAAACATACAAATAAGAAACTCAACTAATAATACAATACAATACAATCAGCACAATACAATACAATATAAAATAAAACAATAACAACAAATGAATACAAATAAAAATATATAAATGAGAATAAGATACAAAATTATTATTATAATTCCCCATTACATTTTCTCCACATATCTTCAAAGCAATTAACAACACCCTGTGTTATATACAAAGTCCTGGTACCTGCAGTTTTGTCATAATTTCTCTATTGTTTCCAAAAAATCCTATAATGGTTTAACACCTTTAAATTCAACAAAGGGTCTCCATATCTCCCAATTTTTTTGGAATAGTAGCCGTCTTAGTCTGTAGTTCAGGCATCTCAGAAAACAAAACAAAACAAAATAAACAAAATAAAATAAAATAAAAAACACAGTAGCACTTTAAAGATATAGCAGTTAGTCTTTAAAGTGCTACTGTGTTTTTAATTTTATTTTATTTATTTTGTTTTGTTTTGTTTTCTGGCATATCTCCCAAAACATATTTTCCAAAATTATACTCTTCTTTTTAATATCCCATGTAAGTTTATCATTTAAAGCAATTTCCCACATTTCTTTATAGCTTGGTTTTGTTGTTCAGTCGCACAGTCGATTCCGACCCTCTGCGACCCCATGGACCATTGCCCGCCAGGCACTCCTGTTCTCCACCATCCCCCTCAACTCGCTGAGCTCTGTGCCCATTGTCTCCACAATACCATCCAACCATCTCATTTTTGGCCGCCCCCTTTTTCTTTTGCCCTCCACCTTTCCCAGCATCAAGGCTTTCTCAAGCGAATCCTCTCTTCTCATTTGATGTCCAAAGTACCTTAGTTTCATCTTTACAATTTGACTTTCTATGGAACATTCTGGGTTAATTTTTAAAATATCTTGTATACCTGTTGATTTTGGTTTAAAAAAATACAAAAAAAAACCCCTTCCTAAATGACATCTTTAATCTAACATTTTTTACCAATTGCTACATTATTCTGCATACAGACGTTGCTCTGCTTCCATTGTTCTCAGTAGTAACAAAGCAGCATTTTTGCTTATAGGAAACTTACTTCCAAATTTTGCAATAGTATGTTTAGATCTTCTGGAAGAACTTGGATGGCAATCGGAGATCTCCTGGGAGTCTGCACAGTCATTTGGCCCTTGTTTTCCCTAACAACCCTAAAGAGCTACTCAGCAAAAGTAGTGGATGAGCAACATTAATCATTATAATGTGCCTAGTTCTACTTACTCCAGGAGGAAATTCAGTCCAAATTTTCTGAACTTTGGCAATTGTACATGAACAATTCATTAAGAGATTAATTTCTGGACCAGGTCTATTCTTCTGTTTCCTAATTGCTATTGATTCAGGGTCTGATGTGAATCCCACTGAAGTTGAACATAGTCGCTTGGCTTCCTACCAAGGTATTTCAAGCTGCAGTTATATTTAGGTGTAATACCCCCAGTTCCATTTTGTTTTTCTTTTGTTCTGCCCACACTTTCTTAAAAGGAACAGCTAATCAGGTGAAATGATTTCTAAAAAAAAAAAAAAACATAGTTTTTAAATGTTAATATTAGTACCACTCTCCTTTCATAGAATCATAGAATGACTAAGAAGGGGTCTGTGAGTCCAAACCCCTGTTCAATGCAGGAATCTAAATCAAATCAGATCTGATAGATAGCTGTCCAATTTTTTTTCTTGAATTCCTCCAGCTTTTGAGCACTTACTGCCTCCTGAGGTAATTATGTGTCCTGATTTCTGAAGGATCAAAAACAGATCCTGTCTCTCTATTCAAGTATTTGAAAAGGGCTATCATAACCTCACTCTCCCTGTTTCAAGGGTAAACATGCCCAGTTCTTTATGTCCTTTTTCACACAATTTGTTTTTCAGTTTCTTGATTATTCTTATTGACCTCATCTAAACTTGTTGTACTTTGTTAGCATCCTCCTTAAAGTGAGGTGATTAGGACTGGACACAGTACTATAAATGTGGTCTGCTTGGTACAAAATAGAGGGGGACTAGTACCTCACAGGTTTTGGAAACTATACTTCTGTTAATGCAGCCTAAAATACCATCAAAACTCACTGCAGATGGTGATTGCAGCCATGAAATAAAAAGGTGACTGATTCTTGGGAGGCAAGCGATAAGAAACCTGGGGAGCATAATGAAAAGTAGAGACATCATATTGAAAACAAAAATTTGTATTGTCAAAGCAATGGTATTCCCTGTGGCAATGTATGGTTGTGAGAGCTGGACCACTAGGAAAGCTGAGCGCAGAAGAATAGATGCCTTTGAGATGTGGTGTTGGAGGAGAGTTTTGAGAGTCCCCTGGACAGCAAGGAGAACAAATAGGTCAATCTTAGAAGAAATCTACACATAATGCTCCTTAGAAAGTCAAATTGTAAAGATGAAGCTAAGGTACTTTGGACATCAAATGAGAAGAGAGGATTCGCTTGAGAAAGCCTTGATGCTGGGAAAGGTGGAGGGCAAAAGAAAAAGGGGGCGGATAAAAATGAGATGGTTAGATGGTTTTGTGGAGACAATGGGCACAGAACTGAGCGAGTTGAGGAGGATGGTGGAGGACAGGAGTGCCAGGTGGACAGTGGTCCATGGGGTCGCAGAGGGTCGGAATCTAATGTGCGACTGAACAACAACAAAAATAGCATTGACCTTTTTTTTTTTTTGAAGCTACATCACATTGTTGACTCATATTCAGTTTGTGATCTACAACAATTGCAATATCCTTATTGCTCATAGTATTACTGATCCAAGTATCCACTATATCAGGGGTTCTCAACCTACAGCCCGGCAGCCAGATGCAGCCCATGACACCATTTCATGTGCTCCCCACCTCTGCCACACCAGGAAGTGCCATGTGTGGCAGGCAGGGCAAAATGGCCAACAGGCCCCTGAAGCTGTCTGAGGGAGTGTGACCCAACCCTTGGCTTGAAAAGATTGAGAACTCCTGCACTATAGTATAACTGTGCTTTTCATTTATTTCCCCCTAGGTGTAAAATTTTAAATTTATCCCTGTTAAATGTGATTCTGTTGGTTTCTGTCCACTATTCAAGCCTATTAAGATCTTCTTGAATTCTGTCCCGGTCTTCCAAAGTATTATTTATTTATTTATTTATTTAGATTTATATCACCACCCACTCGCCGTGGCGACTCAGGGCAGTTTACAATCAGGAAAAAAACAAAAACAAAACAACAACAACACACACACAACACAAACAGCTAAAATCCATTCCTCCTTCCGGCCAGAAGACGTTAGTCTTTTCCTTCCCTGGGCAGATAGGGTCCAGGATTAGGAAGTGGGAGCTTCCATCTAAAAACCTTAAAAATTTTAAAATTTAAGATTAAAATCTGACAAAGATTAAAAACATTAGCTATTCCACCCAATATATAATTTAATCAGTCAAACAAATCTTTATTGCAGTCCAAGACCAGCATAGATCAGCAAAAGGAACAGAAGTTAAAATGAGGGTACTTAAAATATATCAAGAAAAAAAGTTAATATGAGGATGCTCAGAGTTAAGGTGTAGTAAGATTAGTACATAGATCAATAATGTTATAAATATTAGTAGTCTATGCTGTGGTGCTAGTAGTTTATTTGGGATTCCACTACCCAGTTCCTAATTGTTTACTGGGTTGGGTGGCTTTTTAGGTTATATCGTTTACTGTTTTGTTATATTATCTATGTTTATTGTTAGTTATTTTCTTTTATTGTGAACTGTATAGAGTAGCATTCAGTGGGGATTATGGTGGAAAATAGATCAATCAATATTGATATCAGTATCATTAAATTTTTATATTCACCCCTTCATTCCAAAAAGATAATGCATCTTGCTTTTTCTTTACTCCTTTCTCTTTCACCAATACATAATCTTAAAAAATCTCTCCATATCTCTCTACAATGACTTTTTCCTACTTCCTTTTTTACCTTTAATTCATATGTTAATTTATCATTTATAACTATAGTCCATATCTTTCTACACAAGTCTGCCAATTCAAATTACCAATCTACTTTCCATTTTTAAAATGATATTCAGTCTCAATTCTGTTATGAATATAACAATCATCTCTTTCTTCTTCCATTCTATCTTGATGTGGTGTTTTTTTTTTAATATGTTGAGTTTCAAACAAACCTTTTCTTACTCCTCTTTCATCCTCTTTAGATCTTTTACACTTTGTGCCATTAGCTTCAGAATCTGTCCTTCCACGGAGCAGTCAGGGGTGATTTCCTTTAGGATTGACTAGTTTGATCTCCTTGCATATCTGAGGTTGTTGATATTTTTTGCTGGCAATCTTAATTCTGGTTTGTGATTCATCCAGCCCTGCATTATACATGATGTACTCTGCATATAAGTTACATGAGCAGGGTGACAATATACAACCTTATCCTACTCCTTTTCCTATTCTAAGCCAATCTGTTGTTCCATATCCAGTACTAACTATCACTTCTTGACCCACATACAGATTTCTAAGAAGAGAGGTGAAGTGTCTGGTGCTCCCATCCCTTTAAGGAATTGCTAAAGTTTGTTCTGACCCACACAATCAAAGATTTTAGCATAGTAAATGAAGAAGTAGTACATGTTTTCTGGTACTCCCTTGCTTTCTCCATAAGCCAGTGAATGCTGACGGTTTGGTCTCTAATTCCCTTGCCACTTCAGAAGCCAGTTTATACTTCTGATAGTTCTCAGTCTATGTGCTGCTAAAATCTAGCTTGTATGATCATGAACATGACCTTGCTAGTGTGTGAAATTAGTGAATTGAGAGTTGTCAGGTTTTTTGGGTCACTGTGAGATACAACACACTTTGCTCCGAGGCTTGCTTTCTAGCTGTTTAGTCATGCAATATGTTTTAACCACTCCATGGGCAAATATACATATTTTTCCATGGCAGAACACAATATTCAGTCACTATAGGTTTACAAATACTTATACAAATATTTAGAAATACAGTAATACCTCGGATAACGTTTACCTCGGATAACGCTAAAAGCGCATAACGTTAAGTAATCTGGGGAGGAGAATTTGATCAAATAACGTTAAGGTCCTCTGGGATGGATCGGATAACAACCGCTAAAGCCTGTGCGGTTGCAATGTATCTCTATGGAGCTTTAAAGTTATCCGATACTTCCCATAGGATTTTAACATGGATCGGATAACACTAAAAATCAAATAACACCAAGACTTGTGGAACCAAGTCTTAGTGTTATCTGAGGTATTACTGTACTTATATAAATGTATCAGAGAGTAAACAAAACACCAAAAACCACAAAGAAGTTGTGACACCTTAAAGACTAACTCCTGTATTTAAATGGACTAACTCCTGTATTGAAGTCACTCCTTTAACTCTGAGCAGATACACTCCTCTTAACATATATTTTAAGTATCCCTATTGTTGTACTTTGCTGGTCTTGGAGCATAATAAAGACTTGATTGGATTTGACTTGAGCTTGTACATTGCAAGAGAGAATGAGTATGAAGCTCTTCAGTAAACATTTTAAGCAGGTGTTCTTGGGAAATTTAAGATTTGGATTGTTCAGCACACTAAGTTATCTTTGGTTTTGGATTACAGGTGAGGAGATGGAGCTGTACACATCTAAAAGAAATGGCAGACAAAGGAGGATTTTTTTCATATGATGCATAAAAATAAGATGAAGTTCAGTGTGTGTTTTTGTGTCAGAGATTACTCTGGGTTGAAACCCTGTCCTTTTGGTCTACCAAGCATAGTGCTTTTACCAACTGAGCCACTGGGGAGCTGTGGCTTCCATGAAATTAAAACCAGAGAATCAGTATTCTGGGTGGTCAAATGCAAACATACATCCTCAGCAATCCACTCAATCCAAAGCCTGCATCATTAAGGATAAAAATAACAAACCAACAAACAGGTGATGGTTAACAATATTTTTTTTTAATTCAAATTAGGCAGGCTTATTAGAGGGAGAAGGTTTTTAGAAGCCTTCTTTGAAAGCTCTCTTTTTAACTGCTTTCTTAAAATCCTGGAGAGAAGGGGCCTGACAGATTTCCAGATGTAGATAATACACAAATAATCCATAATAATAATATTCTTATTGAGGGTCTTTTATTTGTATTTTTTGCATAAATTGTAGCAAAGGCTTGTTGTTTATTAACGAATTAATACACATACCTTTTAAAAGACCCATGTAGATGTGGAAGGTGAGCAGTTCAAAACCCGAGTACTGCATGATGGAATGAGTGCCCATTTCTGTCCCAGCTCCTGCCAGCCTAGCAGTTTGAAGGCAAGAAATTGCAAGTAGATAAATAGGTACCACTTTGGTGGAAGGGTAAACAGTGTTCCATGTGAAAGGCATGCCTGCCACATGTAGATGGAAATGTCTGCAAATGCATAAAGTGCTGGCTCTTTGCCTATAAACAGAGATGAGCACTGAACCCTAGAGTCAGATACAACTGGCTTTTGAGAAAGGGTGAGCTTTACCTTTAGCTAGTTCCTTCTGCTTGACTTTTTGTGTGCTTTTTTAAAGGGAAGCAATATTTGTGCAGACTCCTATAACCCCTTTCATACAATTTGAATAAACCTTGATATAGGGGGGAAGTACTCCTTGTCTTTTGCTTAGGGAAATAAAAAAATATTGGAACACTTGGTAATTCCTTATTGACTTGTCTTACAGTGTCAAGACAGCCTGAACTGAGGAGGGCAATGTGTTTACTGGATATTCTTGTCATTCCAGTCCAAGAATACTCTAATGTTAAGGTTTCTTCATTCTCAGAACATCCATTTAGCATAATTCAGAGCCATTTCGATAGGAAAAATAGAGAAAGAGAGAGAGAATGAGAGAGGAAAAAAATCCCTGTAACAGATCTGGCTGTTCTTAGTCCAACTCCATGCATAGTATAGTGTAGAATTATTTGTGGATGAGGCTGCCTCATGTGCTTTGAATGTTAATGATGCTAACCCATTTCAGAAATAGGCCATTTGTTTCGGTTAAACAGTACTGTCTACTTCCAATTAGGCTACATTACTGTGATCAAAGATTTTATCTATCTTGTGTGTGTTAAGTAACTGCCTTCAGCATTTAAAATTTAGAAACTTTTCATCTTGCATTAATGATAGGGAGTATCCCATTATTATTAATCTCTCCCCCCCCCCCTATTTTTCACCATTTTAAAACCAAGCTTAGAATAGATGGGTAAATAACCTTGTATAACTCTCCAGGAGCTGTTGATAATCATGCAGTACTAAAGATCTTCAGGCAAGGATTTGGTTGATGATTTCCACACAAATGGAGAAAGTTTGATACATTTACTGACTGAGCTATTATTAAAATGAGGTGACAAGTATGTTGAATGTTACCATGTCATGTTCTAGGTTGGAGAGTGTACTTTTTAAAAACATTTTACTCAACTTGTCTTCTATATGCAGTAGACAAAAAATAGTACCATATATACTTGAGTATAAGCCAAGTTTTTAGCCCAAAAAAGGGGACACAGCTTATACTAGGGTCAATGACCACAAGCGTCTCAAGACTGTGCTGCATTTAATAAATTTTACCGTACTTTCATGTATTTTGATTATTGAAACTCATTAGCAGCTGCTGCATTTCTCACCCTCGGTTTATACTCTGGTCAATCTATTTTCCTGGATTTTCAGGTCAAAATTAGGTATCTTGGCTTAATTCAGGTTGGCTTATACTCAAGTATATATGGTACTCATGCCACACTGTTTCACTATCACTTTTGCATAGTAGGAAATTAAAAACAAAAGTCTAAAGTGGTTCACTATCAAATATTTTACCTCATTCTTTCCATGCATAGATAAGATACTAGTATTCTGTGTTACTAGAATGTTAATATCTGGCAGTAAGGCAAAAGATAGATTAGCAGTTTAATTTTAATGCAACTCTGACAACAAGACAGCTTCCGTCACCGTCTCCAAAATGAACAGGCGAGATGGGGGCAAATGGCACTTAATTATGACTAAGAAGGAATGCAAATGATGTGAGAGTTGTCAGTTCCTTGAGTCACTGTGAGACACAACACATTTTGCTATAAGGCTTGCTATCTAGCTGCTTCATCATGCATATATTTTAAACACTCCATGGGCAAATATACATATAAGTCATTAGCAGAACATACTGTATATACTCGAGTATAAACCTAGTTGTTTAGCCCTCAAAATGAGGTCCAAAAGGGAGGGGGGGTTGACTTTTATTTTTTGGTCCCAAAGCTGCAGTGGTGCAAATTCAAACATACAGTTTTTTTAAAAAAAGCATGAACACTACTGTAAAAAACTATAAAACATACCCACGCAAATGTCTAATTTTACAGTATTTTCATGTATTTTAATTATTGAAGCTCAGTAGTAGCAGCTGCATTTTTCACCCCCGACATACTCGGGTCAATCTCTTTTCCTAGTTTTAGAGGTCCAAATCAGGTACCTTGACTTATTTTTGGGATGACTTATAGTCGACTATATATGGTAGGTGTACAACATTCAGTCAATACAGAAAATGGTGTACAAAGTGTGCATTAGAAACATTTATATAAATGTATGCATTGTAGAAATTGTATAGAAATAATATATGCATTTCTATGCAGGAGGGAAACAACCAAACTTAGAAAAGTGATACAAACAGAAGCTGAGATGTGAAAGCAAGGACAATGCCGTGAAATGTCACAACATCACAGCTGAGATTTTCTCACATCACTCGTGTCTTCCACTTCACTGCTGTCACAAGCTTTCTGTGTACTACTCTAATTAATGGGATGGACTACAGTTTTATGTTTGGAGGCCCCTGGAAAAATGCTCATCACGAGTCAGTGCCTATCTCCCCTCTCAAGTACTCATTTTCTGTCATTCTTTAGCTGCTCTTTGTTCATATTTTTCTCTCTATAATTAAATGCTACAGATGAAGAGAGGCAGCTGAGATTTGCCTGTTGGCTCAATCTATGTATTGCCTGCTCTCTGTGTACCGAGCACAGAAAATCTGAAGAATATATAAGTCAGAATTTTGCTTACTTTTTAAACATGGAAAGTTTCCCAGTATTGCCAGATTTCTTCACATTTGAAATTGAAAAGAGCTAGGAGGAAGAAAATGTTGGGGAAATGGAATAGGAATGATTTGATAACTGTGGGCTGTTGAATGCTTAACTGTTGAGTGTGGGGTTTAAATGCAATGCAGCAGTGGTAGTTTGTCACTTCTTTTCTTCTATCCATCTTTAAAATCTATTTGACAATCAGGTACCACATTCCTTTCCAAGATGGGAACAGTGGAACAGTTTGTACAGGACAAAGGGTTGGAGGCCATTTTCCTTCCTGTGTTTTTAATAAAGTATGTGCCCAGTCTCTCTGTTCAGCTGGATAAACATGACTGTTCTAGGTCTCTTCTGCCTGATTGTGAATCGATTTAACATCAGGTAGGCCTAGTCTGGGGGAGTAGCTCCTGGGCCCCAACTTAATGTCACCCCTGATGTGACTAGGATTTCCATTGAGCTTCTAGCTGCCAGTAGTGCTGTTTGGGCACAAGGGGTCTCCAGACTGACATTGCAGGAAAACCAGACACAGTCCTACAGCTTGGCTCATCCAGAGAGACAGCGTAGGTTGCATTCGGCAGACCTCTTTCGTCATAGCTCAGACATTAAGAGATATTGTTAGGGGTTTTTTATTATTATTTTAGAGTAGCCCCGGCTTTTGCTAACAACACCTCAGCTACTGGTGAGTGTGTGAACCTGGGATGGTGGAAAGTGAGGGGGGGGACTGGGAGGAGGTGGTTCTGAGAGGAATCTGAAGGATAAACGGGGGGGGGGAGTGAATACTTTGTCTCCACTAGTGAAAGGGAAGTCTGTAGGTGTGTCAATGTACTGAGGAAAAGGTGTGAATATGGGGAGACTTACTTGATATATTATCTGGAATTTGGGGATCTGTTATCTGTATTTGGTATCTGTGTGGGGGTAACCATTTGAGCAAGGAAGTGTCAGGCTGGCTCTTGACTCTTTCCCACTGAGGAAAAAAAATGAAAGTAATTGCAAGAAATTGCAAGCAGATAACTAGGTCAGCAGTTTGATACCCGAATACTGCAGGATGGAAGGAGCTCCCATCTTTATCCCAGCTCCTGTGAACCTAGCAGTTCACAAGCAAGAAATTGAAAGTATACAAGTAGGGACCACTTTGGTGGGATGGTGAACAGCGTTTTGTGCACTCCAGTGTCTAGTCATGCTTGCCACATAACCACGGAAATGTCTGAATAAGCAAACAACACTGGTTCTTCAGCTGTTAAATAGAAATGAGCACTGAACTCTAGAGTCAAATATGACTGGCCTTCGAGCAAGGGTGACCTTTACCTTTACCTATTGGGTCACATGAGGAAATGAACAACATTTATCTGTCTGCAGTAAGAATTCTGGCCATACATGCACATATCCTCTTTCTGAACATAAATTGTGTTGTTAATATGAAGGATGTGTTTCAGTTTCAGAAAACAAAGCCTTCCAATTTTTGAACTGAAGTGAAGAATCCTGGAGTGGTGTTTGGATCAAATCAGGACTCTTTGAATACAGAATTTGTCTTTAGTGGTTTAAAGGCAGTGATGGGATGTAACAGGTTTGCACCAGTTTGCCAGAACCGGTAGCAACTTTCTCCAGTGTCCCGGAGAACCGGTAGTAGCTTTTGGCGGGAACCATCTTCGGGGCTTACCTTTTCACTGGTTACCCCACTGCACATGCACACCAAGCACTTGGTGTGTATGCATGCTTACAGTGCTTGGCGTGTATGCACGGCCTCCTTGCTGTCCTCCCAAGTGGGGAGGAGGAAGAGAAGCTGCTAGCCTGAAGCTCCCTATAGCCTGCTCCCCAGGGTAAGTGACTCACCTTTGGATGTGGTGTGTCTGTGTGTATTTTAATGTGTATTTAATACCGTTACCTAGATTGATGTACTACCACCATTCCTAAAAAGGCCTGGCGGCCGGCAGGGGCCTGGTTTGGCGTTTTTAAGCAAAGTCTTGGAGTTACCTCACCAATAAGCTACACCTGTGCTTTTCCAATTGCTGTTCCAGTTGGAGGTACAGCTGTTTTATGTTTACATTAAAGCATGTTATAATAATATTATCCTAGAGAACTGGTATGATGACCATAGCCATCTTGCAACATGGTGCTGGCCAGGCACTTATACTAACAGGTAAGTGGCGGGTTTGTGTTTGGGGAGGGTGGGTGGGTTGATTTATGTTTGGGGTGGGTGTTTGGGTGGGTGGGTGTATTTTAATGTAATTTTTATTTTATTTATTTATTTATTTATTTATTTATTTATTTTATTTGTTTGTGTTGTGGGTGGGTGGGTGGGTGGGTTGACAGGTGTGTGTGTGTGCTTATTTTTATTTTATTTTATTTTTTTTTCTTTGGCCCCACCCACGACATCACGACATCATGATGTTAGCTCTGCCCACACTGTGATGACATCATGGTGGGGTAGTAATTTTTTTTCACATCCCACCACTGTTTAAAAGTTAAAATCCACAATAGAAGCTTATGTTTCAGAGGGTCCAGGGTGAATGACAGCACAGCAGGAGTACCCAGCTAAATAGTATTTGCATATTGCTCCTTTAGGTGCTGGGAGAACAAGCAGGATACCAAGAATGTGGGTGAACCTCACATTCCTCAATGAACCCTAAGAATGCATGTGGTGTGGGCAACAGTGGAAATGCCTGTAGCTTGAGGGATAGCAAATGCAGCCTGAACACTCTCTCTCTTTTTTTCCCTCTCTCTTTGTATGCTTTTGAACTGAACTCTTTTAACTGGTTTTCAACTTCTAGTAATATGAAAAAAGTTTTTTTTTAAGGATGTAAACAATATTCACTAAATACTTCATTTCTGTCAATTTAGTATTTCTGGCTTTGACTAGACAGACTGATGAGAATTTTTTCCTCAATGTTCTCATTCCATGTAACACAATCAGGTTGCTGTGAAATTTCTTGCCTTAAAGACTGCACAATTAAGACAAGAAACACTTTTTTCTCATCAGAATCTCTGTCATTTGTGCAAATTGGCTTTGAAAATAGCTAGTGTCCTTTCCCCCTAAAAACAAAGTTCACAGAGGGTGTAAGCAAGCACAGAATAACAGGCTGATTGCTAAAAATGATGGCAGACAACAACTCTTGTACTTCCAATTATTAAAAGTCCATAGATTAAAGCTCAAGCCCAAGTATTTTTGCACAATTTATGTTGCTTGCATTAAAGCACAGTTTCCATTATTGTTATTTCCATAATTTTGCTTAATTTGTATTAAGAAAACAAATCATGTTCTTTTCTTTTGGAGAAAGGGTCATGCATTCAATAATAATAATAATAATAATAATAATAATAATAATAATAATAATAATAATAATAATAATAATAATAATAATAATAATAATAATAATAATAATAATAATAATAAATAATTTCATGCCAGAAATTATTTTGGGTTGAAAGGATTTTTTTTCTGGAGGAACTCCACTCGGGGGATGCCTGAATGAAGCTCCTTTCATGTTCCCAAGATCTTTTCCCACCAACGTGGTCCCTATTTATCTACTTGCAATTCCTTTCTTTCTGTCTGATAGGTTGGCAAGACCTGGGACAGAGACAGGCACTCATTCCATCATGCAGTACCCAGGTCTCAAACTGTTGACTTGGTGGCCTTCCAGCTAACAAGCCAAGTTTCTTGGCCAATAATCCTCCACAGCCCCTCTCTGGTTGGATGCAATGATGTGATAGGCAGCCTGTGCAGTATCAAAAAGCCATTCAGAGATAACATGAAATTTGCTACACAATTCAGGCTACGAAAGGGAGCCTCTTGAGAATTTGCCCCAGTTGGCATTCTAGAGAAATGACAATCGGCTTGTCAATGAAATAATATCTGGTTCTGTCTTCCTGCATGTGTTTAGGCTTTGTAATGATATAGGAGATTTTCTCTTACAAGTTAGTATTGATGCTGAACTTCTCTGCATTTGTTGATAGTCATCCTGCTCTCTGAAATCCAGTGTAATCATGGAACTGTAAAAGAGGAAAAAGTACCATTAATTCTGTCCAGTTGGCAGAAGACAGACTAGTTGTCAATGCTCAACACTAGGTAAATGCCAGATGGGAATCTGTAACCTGGGAGCCAGGAGTCAGAACCAAAGGATAAAACTAGAAACCAGTCATTGGATTTGTTCACAGAATTCAAGGGCAAATGATAAATCTCTCCTCAGGCAGGGTTTCATATCTGTACAAAGTACTGTAATTAAGAATATAATAATTAGGAGAAAACTAGTTAAACCTTAAGGCATGATACTGTTGTTTTGTTTTTGTTTTTGCTTTTGATTGACAGATAGAAGGTTTGAGACCAAAACAATGTGTTGCCTGAGTTTCAGCAGGAAGAACATTCCAACATAGAGGTATTGCCACACACACAAATGTATATGACACATCTGCTGAAGAAGGAGCTCAACAAAGAGTGATTATAATTAATAAGAAGTAAGAATCTATGGGAAGAGGCATGCAAAGTATTACAATTCCACACTATTTAGAATATCAAGGTTTATAAGCAAAATGGCAAAACAATGAGTACAAACAAATCTGTCACAGTTCCAGCAGATGAAATCTGTACTAACTAAAGCTGATATATGACCTTAAAGGGAAATCTTTCATCATATCTATTGCAGGAATGCAACCGTTTAATGTGTGAAATAATTTCCCTAATATGAAAGTACTACTTTGCTAAAGTCTCAGCTCATTGAGGATACCATTTACTAGGGTTAGGTGTAACAGTTCCCTGGTCTTCTACTGTTGTTGACTTCTGATGGCCATCAAAGGAGTGTTACATCAAAAAAGAAAGAAAAAAACTGAATTTCTAGAAATAGAAAAAAGAGATAGAGCAAAATTTTATATATAATCCTATAACAAGGGTTCAGTGGGACTTCTAAAGGGAAACATCCTTCCTAAATACAAGTATGCAATTAAAAGAGATCCTGAGCAAAGCAAATGTTGTGATCCTGCCCTCCTCTGACCAGGATCAGGGGGCACCCCCAATGCCCAGCCCAGTTCTGCCTGCATCCAAGCCCAAAGATGTCCTGAGCCAGGGATCTCAGCCTGCACCCGGCCCAAGTCTGTTTCCCCTGGAAGCTGACCTGTCAGATCAGGGGTCTGGCTCTGACAGTGATCAGCTCTCAGTCAGGGAGAGGTGCAGAAAGAAGCTACACCTGAGACACAGGCAGGCTAGAGTGAAGTACCAAAGAAGGCTCCCAGCTGATAGTGATAAACTGGGAGGTTTATAAGCAAGTTTGTTGCAGCCTGCTAGCATCGGTACAACTCTCGTGCAAAGACCAACACCCTGCTTGACTCCAGACTGGCTGCCTAGACCCTGACCTGCCTGCCATGACCCTGACTTCTCTGTCAACCCTATTGATGCCCCTGGACACCCTTTGGATTAGACGCTTGCTCGGACTACTGGTAAACAGACTTCAGCTTGCCTTTTGGACTTTGATATCTGGACTCTTGTTGAATAGACTCTCTGTGTAGTGCCACCATGCAGCGACCGTGCCCGCTTGGGTGGGTCAGCACAACAGGTCACCTGAATGATCAGTTTCAAAGGACATTCTTCATATGAAATGCAATGCAAATTTTTCAGATACAGTATGTTGACTAAATACCTATAGGGATTTTACTTTGGAGTAAGTGAAATCTTATATGGCATGGTGGTATATTGCAGCTAATTAATATGTTAATGGTTATGTGCCTGGTTATGTGCCAAATACGTGACATGATTGGCACCTTGATAATTAGCTGCAATTCACTATCTTGGCTTGCATGATTTCACCTACTCCAAAGTAAAATACCCAAAGCATTCTGGTCATTAATATCCAGTTTCATTTGAGTTATGCATTGCTTAAAGCTTCATTATCAGGAGGTGACCTAAGTGTGTGATTGAGCCATCACAGGTTATGTAGCAGGTAGAAATTAATATCCACCCCTTCTCTTGCTGTCATAGGAGCTAGTCTACAATTTCAGCTGCCAAGAATTAAGTAATCAAGTTAATGCACATATGTGTTTGATATTGGTCTATAATAGATGAGACAGATGCCCTACCATTGTGGAAATCCATAAAGTCACTGTAACCAGTTACTGAAAGAAGTATATAAAAAACAACCAAAACAATCATGAAATATTGTGAAATAAAATGGTTTTCTCATACAGGAATATTTCAGGATGTTGAGAATGCTATCTTGAATGTTCTCATCCCATATATTGCCTGAACTCCAATTCACACAGAGCCACATACAGAGACATTCTTGATAGCAGCATCATAGGTGTGGAATTCAACTGGAACCATAGAGCTCCTTAAACCATTAACTCATACATTTTTCGAAAGCATTATAAGAAGGATCAGACAGGGGCTTTGATACAACTAACGTACTTTTATCTTTTCAGAGCTTTAGAGCTATACCATTAGCAAATACATAAAAATTGAAATCTGAAAAGTAGGTAATTAAACAGATATGGAAAAGGCTTCAATTATCAGTACTGCAGAGTGTGAGAAAGAGAAAAAGAAGAGTGTCATATGCTAATGGCACACATGCTTTCTCTGCTGTTGTATGGAATTCTAAAAAGAAAACATAATAGTGCATTTTCTATTCTTTTCAAAATCTCATTCACAATTCCGTTCTTCTCACATTTATCCATTCTCACTTTAGATATAGTTGTTACTTTGAAACTCCCTGAGTACATTTCTTCCACACCTGCATAAATTTATCACCACCATCCCACTCTTAAGTTGACACATTGCTCCACATTAGTGTATTATTTCCTCCTTCCCAATTCCTTCTGTGGTCTAAAGGGCAACAGAATCATGGCAGCATCTGTAAACTAGTGTAGCCGCAGAAATAGCACGTGTTGGTTAGTGGTGCTGTTCGATAGCAGGTTGTACAATGATGATGAAAGTATGATCAAAATTTGTTATCGCTCCTTATGGTCCAAAGCTGGCAATAATGAAAACATTAAGCACAGATACCACAAAGAGAAGAAGTGTCGTTAATCAATGGAAGAACAGGTTTTCTGCTTTTAATTTAATCTGGGGAAAGACCTTTTAAAACTTCTCTTTAGGGACAAAGCCAATTAATTTTTCAGTGCTGTTCTCTTGGCTCCCTTTGGAGTGCAATAGAAACCCGTTACTTAAGACCTGAAAGGAAAGCTGAATGCAGGTCATAGGGTCAAGTAAGGACAGTGACAGCTCAGGGACTAAACTGAGAAGAATGCTTCAAACAAACAAACAAAAACAAACAAACAAACAAACAAACAGGAGTTGAGGGGAGTTGTTTTCTGATAATAATAATTTTGTGTCAGAGATTACTCTGGGTAGAAAGGATTTTTGCTGGAGTAGCTCCACTCAGGGGATGCCTGAATGAGGCTCCTTTCATGTCCCCAAGTGCAGCCCATGGGTATAGAAAACCGATCTTCCAGTCTCCAAGCTCAGCATCTTAACCACTAAGCCACAGGGGAGCTGCTTTGTGTTCTGATCATGATCTTCCAATGGATCAAGCTTGGAAAAATTAAATGGATACATGTGCAGATCAGCATCAAAAAAATCCCTCTTCATATAGCATGCTATGCATACCATCAGATGTTTGACTGGTGAGTGTGAAGGGCAGAGCTTCCTTGGAATATAGATGATCCACCTGAACTCATGCATAATTTCCACAGCCATCTGTTCCACTTGCTATAAGATATGCTCTTTAGAAAGATCCATCTTTTAAGATCACATAGCTCTGCAGGAAACTTATCAACAATCAGGTAGTCACAATTTCACAGTGATAATTTTAAAAAGGATTTTATGCCCTTATATTGACTCTTTTATCAGTTTTGGAGATTTGTTAATAATGAAGGTGGAATGTAAGGCTTTCTATAAATTAGTGAATAAATATGCATATTACAGATACAGTCAGAGAAAGAGGTTTGTGAACAGGATGCTTCGGGTGCTGGCCAAAGGGCCTTGTTAATGGGATATTGTAGTGTTTTATATCTGTAACACTACCATCTTTTCTCACTATTTCTTCCACAAGTATGCATATGCATATGTATATTCTTACAAATCAAAATCTCTTTGGGGAAGATGAGGGACAGAATATCTGCATATTGTGGTTAGATTGATATTTTTAGGAATTTTTCATCATGAAGCACCATCAATCAAAACAGTTTCTTGGGAGTACGGTAGCCCTATATAGTTGTTAATTCGCTAGATGGAGTCAATAGGTAATTTAAAGAACTCTACCCATGCCTCTCTGTTGTCACTTTCTTCATGTGAATTAATGGGTGTATGCAAAGCGAGAGGTTTCTGTTTGCAGAGACATTCCTAAGGAAAAAAAACCCCAGCATTTCCCAGCATTGATTTATTTAAAATATTTGTAGCACATTTTTCTCCTTAAGAGAATCCAAGGTGGTTACACTATTAAAGTGAACTGTTTTAAATTCTTTGGGAAAACAGAAAAGAATAGCACTGTTTGTGAGAACCCTCTCTTAAGACGCCAAATACACTACTGAGGGGGGGAAACCTGCCAAAATAGGAAGTGTTTTGCCTGTTTGCAGCAGAATGAGAAATAATGGGGCCAGGCTGGATACCCAGGGAGGACTGTTCCAGAGTTAGGAGTAAAGTACAGTGGTACCTCGCTTAAAGAGCATAATGCATCCCACGGGATTGCTCTTTAAGTAAGTCTGCTCTTTAAGTGAAACACCATTGTAAGTGACCAATTGTGACTTCTGGCGGAGGCCGGGCGATTGTAAACCCTGATTTAGTTGTTAAACAAGTTTTTGATTGGTTTTAGTTGCTAAGCAAGGTGACCATTTAGATAAAATTCTGCTCTTTAAGTGAGTTAGTCTCTAAGCGAGGCACTCTTTATGTGCGGTTTTACTGTATTGTTTTTTAGAAACTTCCCAAAACTTTGTTGTTGTAGAAACAAAGCTAAGAAATGATGTTCCTATCTACAGTATTTGCTGGCTTATAAAATGGAAGAAGAGAATGGAAAACTATATTTTGTATAAGTACTGATGGCAATGCTGTTCTGCTTCTCATTATCACAGTTGAAGAGAATAGTAGAAAATAATGCTTAAGACTTAAACTTGTTTAACTTGCTTAAACTTGCTCTGTATATGTTTGTGAGAGAGAAAGAATAATACAAAAGTTTCTTTTGCTGGAATGCTAAACAAGCTTTCTCTGACCCAACCTCAAAATCTTGCCCTCTCCTTTACTTTTGGTGTGGTTATGGGTTATGTTAGGGATGTAATTCTCACGTCTCACATGCAAACATAAGGAACCATAGAGATATCCTCAAGAGACTATTAAAAGACAAAATAGAATCATAGAATGGCTGAACAGGAAAGTGCCTTTGAGACCATTGAGTCCAACTCCCTGCTCAGTGAAGGGATTCAAATCAAAGTGGATCTGGCACTGGGTTGTCCAATTTTCTCTTCAATGCCTCCAGTGTTGGAACACTCACCACCTACCGAGGTAATTGGTTCTATGTGGTACATCTTTTATAGTTGTTTTTTCCCCCTGATATTCTGCCAATATCTGGCTTCCTATCGATGCAACCCATAATTATGTGTCCTGCACACACAAGATGAGTGCCTGTCACTCCTCTTTATGACTGTCTTCCAAGTATTTGAAAAGTGCTATCATATCCACGCTCTGCCTCCTTTCCTCAAGGACAAATATGCTCAGTTCCTTTACTCTCACCACATAAGGTATTGGTTTTCAGTCCCTTGTTCTTCTTTGTTTGCCTCTCTGAACCTTTTCCAGTTGCTTTTTTGACATCCTTAAAAAGTGCAGTTATCAAGCCTATAAAGATATTTTTGTAACTATTCCACTCAATTTTGTGTCATCCACAGATTTGATAAGCATTCCTTGAACTCCCTCACCGAAGTTGCTAATTAAAATGTTGAAGAGCAGTAGCCCCAGGATTCAGCCTTGTGGTAATCCACTGTTAGCCTCATCCCAGTTTGAGAAGAAGCCATTTATTAGCACTCTCTGAGTACAATTCTGTATTTGTTCAGTTGCACAGTTGAGTGCAGCCCTTTGCAAACCCAGGGACCACAGCATGCCAGGCTCCTCTGTCATCTGCCATCCTCCATAGTCTGGCCAGCTGTACGCCCACTGCATCAGTGACGCTGTCTAACCATCTCATTCTCTGCCTAACCTTTCTCCTTTTGCCTTTGATATTTTGTAGCAACAGGGACTTCTCCAGTGAGTCCTCTCCTCTCTTCTCATTTGGTGGTCAAAGTACTTGGTTCCTTCTTTTCTCCCTTTTTGAAGACAGGGACAATGTTAGCCTTCCTCCATTCAATTCAAGAAATTGATATATAGTGGTTCTGATATCTCTTCAAACAGTTCCTTCAATATCCTTGGATGCAGTTTATCTGGCCTGGGGATCTGAACTCATTCAATGTAATACATATTTTTTGACTACAGTAATACCTCGGATAACGCTAAAATCGCATAACGTTAAGTAAACTGGGGAGGATAATTGGATTAAATAACTTTAAGGTCCTATGGGATGGATCGGATAACAACCGCTAAAGCCTGTGCGGTTACAATGTATCTCTATGGAGCTTTAATGTTATCTGATCCATCCCATAGGATTTTAACATGCATCGGATAACACTAAAAATCGGATAACACCGAGACTTATGGAACCAAGTCTTAGCATTATCTGGGGTATTACTGTATTTGTTTATCAGTTTCAAGCTGCCATCCTGTCCCATTCATTTGTATTTCACATTTGCTTGGAGGGTCATATACTACCTTTTGGGGAAAGACAGAGCTGAAATAGGAATTGAACTCTTCTGCCTTTCCCCCCATCTGTTATCATTTATCAATTCCCATTGAGTAGCTGAACCATTGTTTCTTTTCTCTGTCTTTTGGTAGGCATGTATCTTCAGAATGTTTTTTTTTTTTGGTTGCTTTTAGCATCTCTTGCTAACCTCAGCTCATTCTCAGCTTTTGCTTTTCTAACACCATGCCTGCAATTGTCTGTTATTTGTCTGTACTCTTCCTTTGTACCCCTGTCATCTCCCAACAGATTTCAAAATCTGATAATCAGATAATCAAAATCTCCCATTATTACTATGTCATGCATTTTTACAATTTTTGTGATTTGTTTTTCAAACATTTCATCAACATCTTCTTTATTGAGTGGTTACTGGTAGACACCAACTATCATAATTCTTTTTGTGTTTTTTTTTTTGCCCAGTCCTATTAATCCATATATTTCAAGTTGCTCTCAATGTGAGAAAATAATGATAAAATAATGGGCTAATGTGTTGCTTAAATAATGCTTGCAAATAACATAGTAGATCAGAGATTGCACAGAATGATGATGACTGTTGGTTTTCTGCCTGGATGTTTATATATTAGTTTTAAGTAGACATGCTCTGCACAAACTACGGAGATAGCGACAAGACAGCATGCTATTACTTATCACACATCTGAGCTAGACATATCGAACTGCACAAGGATTGACAGCTGTTTATCAACATGCTTCACTGAGAGAAGACTGCTTAAACAGATAATGAAGAATATAGTAGATATTCATTACATGCATTTTTCAAAACCAAACAACTGGTGGTTAGTCTTAACTATAGGCTTTGAAAGAAGAAATTTCCAAACATGTTTTATAATGTTAACTTGTTTCAAGAAACCATTGTTTAAATTAATTACTATTTGGAGTTCAGATGCAGTAGTAAACTGTGGTTATTTTGAAATAGATATTGAAAAGTCTAATGGTCAAATATATAAATGTGTATTTATGCCACTGAAAGGCAAATAGTTCAGCCTGCTGACCTTCCAGTCATCAAGTTCAGCATCTTAACTACTAAGCCTCCACAGTTAGATAGTGTCTCAAAACAGTAAATTAATCTAGAATGAGCTAGTAAGAGTTTTATGGCTGAATGGGGTTCAGCCACAGTTTCTTCAGTTCTAGTCAACCCTAACTGATTTTTCTTGATGTCTAGGGTTACACCTCTTGTCCTTTTTTAACCTCTGGAACTCCTTACCTAAGCATGGTAGCTACAAAACCAAGATATCATAATGAAGTGTTTAAATCATTTAATGCTGATCAGTTGTCTGACCACAGGAAATAACCAGACCCCAACAGTGAAGAAATAAACATCATATCTCCCAGACTTAACTCTGAATAGTGTTGTCTCTCTTCACTTCCATACTTCCCTTCTTCTCCCAAGGAAGTTCTTTCCACAATATAGCAGTTATCAGATAAGCAAAATCCTTCCCACTCTATCTAACTCCCTTGTCGTTCACCCGTGGAAGATCTTTTTATCATTGCAATAGTGAGGTATTTCTGTCTTGGTTTGAAAGTTGCAGTCTGCTTTTAAATTGTTTTTGAATAGTTCCCTCTAGGTGTGTGTGTGTGTTATGAAAAGCATATATCCAAAGTCCTTTATTTTACATACGGGCACAATGTGTGTTCATTTTGCGTGAAAAAGATGGCAGTAATGTGTTTTTCTATGAGTTTTTCAGCACTGATCTTTTAATTCAGTTATCAGTGTGAAGGATGATTTGTTCAAGTATTGTTTAGACCAGGGATTCTCAACCTGTGGCCCGTGGGCCAGATGTGGTCCACAACACCATTTCATGTGGCCCCCACCACATTCACCACACCAGGAAGTGCCATGTGGTGTAGGAAGGTCAAAATGGTTGTCTGGCCCCGGAAGCTGTCTGAGGGAGCATGACCTGGACCTCAGCTTAAAAAGGTTGAGAACTCCTGGTTTAGACACTCCATTATTCTGAGACTATGGCCTGCTACTCAACAACAGCAGATAGTCTGAGGTAGAGGAACCTTTGCACAAGTCTATTGATATTCTATAATGTGTGGTACATGTTTGGAGACTTCAGGTGCTGTAACTGGACTCGTGCAAAAATGCTTGACCCTGGAAAGGCTGAGCTCCTGTTAAGGTACATAGAGAGATCAGAAAGGTAGGTGAAAAAAATAATTTTATTGAAAGGAACAAGTCAACAATGGGGCAGTAGTGAAACTGCTGATCCTCTCCAGTTGCATTGCTATCGGCCATCATGACCAGTAGTCAGGGATAATGGAACTTGCAATCCAAAAACCTCTGAAAGTTTTGCCTTATCACCTTTTTAGTAAACTCTCTTTATCATTTGCACACAGAATACTTTTCTTAAAGAGATCAGGGAGTACTAGGCTACTGATTGTCATTTAGAGTTCAATTGATTTCCCCCTAGTTTTCCCTAAATTGTATGGAAACATGCTTACATAGGAGTGACCTAGGCTAGAGGAAAGGACAGAGGCTCAAGGGAAAGGGTTAATGGCTTGGCAACTGCCAAGAGTTTTAATTAGCAGCTGTGAATACAAAGAAAGGGGTCTTAAGATTTAAACAGAAATAATACAATGCAGAGATTTTGGAGGAGAAAGATTCTCTGGTGGTGATGACCTGCAAGGTAAGTGCAATGTTTGTCTTTTTTGGAATAGTAGCCATGTTAGTCTGTGGTTCAGGCATCTCAGAAAACAAAACAAAATAAACAAAATAAAATAAAAATAAGAAACACTGTAGCACTTTAAAGACTAACTGCTATATTTTTATTGTTAGCTTTCGTGGATCAAGTCCACTTCATCACTCTTTGTCTGATGAAGTGGACTTGATCCACGAAAGCTAACAATAAAAATATAGCAGTTAGTCTTTAAAGTGCTACAGTGTTTTTTATTTTGTTTTGTTTTGTTTTGTTTTCTGAGATGTTTGTCTTTGTTCCTGAGACCATCACAGCCTGTAGGAAGTGCAAATTGGTAACACTCTTGAATGAAAAAGTGAAAAAACTGGAAAAGCAAGTGGCCACACTTAAGATTATAAGAGAAGATGAAGAGTTCATAGACAGAATTATTGAGCTGCCACAATCAAGGGAGGCACTAGAGGTGGAAGAACAACAAGGCAAAACAGAGGAAGAGAATGTTGGTGAGAAGTATTAATGTAAGTATAGTCTCCAAAACCGGTGATGTACTAGCCCCCCTCTATTCAGCACGAGTTACACCACATCTAGAGTCCTGTGTCCAATTTGGATTCCTCCATTGAACCTGATGGCCTAAAAGGTCCCTTCCAACTCAGTTATTCTATGATTCTATGAGATACATGGAATTTTAAAACTATAGCTGAATGACAGGAGAAAAGGAATATCCTAGATCTTGCACTCAATGTGCTCAAACCTTGAATGCTTTACACTTTACTGGATTTTATTTATTTATTTATTTATTTATTTATTTAGATTTATTATCCCACCCCAATCAGGCGAACCTGACTGTAGGCGATGTACACAACAGTGTTAAGGGATGACAGTCAAAATATATATTGTAAAATGGACTCACTTCTCTAAAAGTCTGCTTCAGTATATGGGTGTCTTCTTTGCAATAGTTGTTGCTGAGAATAATTGGCTAATGTTTGGGCAATTTCTGGCACTTGCTTCCAAAAGATAGACCTTGGACAAATGTTTGCATATTATTGTGGAAAAACCCTATATACTTCCAAATCCTCTCAGTTTTGAGATAATATGTATTTCCTTAGCTAATTCACATGATAAACTTCTTAGAACTACTTCTAAATATTGACATCATTAGTAACACAAAAATCATTGTACATCAAAATTCAGCTGAATTATAACTCTTTAAATTGCAGTAAACTCAAGATATTTGTTTCCTCTTATCTTAATTGCTTGATCTACAGCAGTTCTGCGGTGCATATTAAACTAATCACATGCCAGCTAGTGTGAGTGCGAAACTTGCATGTTCAAACAATCTTTGGAAATACTATTCAGTTATAATCATACTCAGCGTATTCATGGCTTCATAAAATTAATGTCTGCATTGGGTTGCTGTTTTAATCACCACAGTCTCAGTAAACAGACAGTAAGTCATGAGGGTCAAATGTTTTGATGTTCTTGTTGACAGCTACATATCTTCTGAGCACAATGGATTATGTGATAGTCTAGGCTGTGATCTGGGAAGGAAAGGAAGCTCATTAACACGCAGTCTTCATGCAGACACCACACTTTAAGGATGCTAACAAATTAGAAGATGTTCAGAGGAGGGGAACAAGGATGATCAGGGAACTAAAAACCACACCCTTTGAGGAAGGACTGAAAGAACTGGGCATAGTTATCCTTGAAAAAAGGAGATTATGAGGAGATATGATAGCACTGTCCAAATACTTGAAAGATTGTCATACAGAGGAGGGGTAGGATCTGCTTGCAATTATCCCAGAGTGCAGAACATGTAATAAATGGCTGAAACCACAGGAAGTCAGGTATAAGCTGAATATCAGGAAAAACGCTGCTTAACTGTGGGAGAAGTACGACAATAGAACCAATTAGAGGATGATGTGCACTCCAGCACTGGAGGTATTCAAGAGAAAACTGGACAATCATCTATCAGATTTGCTTTGATTTGGACTCCTGCACTGAGCAGGGAGTTGGTTTTAGTGACCTCATAGGACCCTTACAATTCATTCTCTGATTGTGTGACTAAAGCTGAACTGACAAAGTCATCAAACCACGTTGTGAAGAATATGCCTCTCTCTATGAGAGCATACGAATCAGACACCAGTAGCTTCATGTGTGTCAGGGCATGTAATGAATTAAAATGGGGCTTTTGCTTTTCGTGAAAAAGTAGTTCCTTGAGTTCTTTGTAGTTCCTTGAGTTCTCTAGCAGAGCTAGAGAAGGCTGGGGAACAAACTTCCAAAGCAGATGCTGGTTAGTTTACTTTGAATATAATCATAACAGGCTGAACACTGTGAATTGAACTAAGAATGATGGACATTGTATACAGTGCTTTAATTAGTTAAAATCCAGGAAGAGATGGGATGAGTGGAAAAAATGGGTGTTGTTATATTGGAATGTGAACAAGAAACACTATGATGGCCATTGTCATGACTTAGATTGCCATCTTCTTCATCTTTCATATCCTTACCAAACCCTGAACTTCCAAAATGAAGCCACTTTCTTTACTTTGTTACTGCCCATACCTAAGTCATTGTTGGTGCATGTCTCTGGCAGCAATCGGCAGACTAGCAAATGGGCTGTTCTCTGTGTCTTTCCACATTCACACTGTGTGTTGTTGTCCACCAGCAGCCACTACTTGAGCCTGTTGGTCTTGCAGGGTCCTACAAGTGATGTAGGGGAGGTTGTGTTCCTCAGCTATATCCTCCTTTAATGATGTTCCTTTCCCGGTGAGCTCCATCTTCTAATTTGTTTTTACTCTTGGGTACCCTCAAGAATGTTTATTCTTGCTATAAAGCTCTTCCTGGATCTGAGCTGGCAGACTTGAGGCTCATATCCATTCAGAGGATGCTGAGGATCCTTCTCTTGCTTAGTTTTCTTGGTGTCCACTGCTACTTCTCTCCTGCTCTTAGGTGGAGCAGTACCAACAAGAGGGTATATTTTCTCCACTGGTGTAGGTTTGAGGCATCTTGTTACTATGTGCATGGCTTCATTAACAGCAATGTCAACATGTTCCACATGTGTGGATACACTCAGTCCTGGACCAGGCTGTGACTGACAGTCAAGATGAGGACAGATGCCTACCCTGCAGCCTGAAGCTAACTTTGCTTGGGCATTTTTCTTCCCAGTTTCTTCTCTTGTGATAAACTTGGGACCAGGTTTATTCAGAGCCACCCCCAGTCCTACCTGGACTGGTTGATGCTAGAACAGCTAATCGGTAACCCTTCACATTCACACTAGCCCAAAGCTAGGCATAGAATACTAGGTGCACTGAGGGGGCATGGGCCCAGAGTGTGGGTACCGACTGATGGCAAAGGGGAATATGATGTGTTGTGTTAGGGGACAGAGGACTTAGCCCTACAAAGGAGTAAGGTTAACCCTTACACTGACTAGCTATTTTGTCTCCTGTTACTCCAGTATAGTTATGTTGTAGTTATGTTGGGTTAAATCTCCACCTAATTTTTTTAAGGAGTTTCCAGGCTTGTCTGATGTTCTGCTTCATATCCAGGTTCTTGACTAATGTGCACCATTGTGATTTCCAATTTTCAGCTAGAACCTGCAACAGTTCTTCTCCAGCATCAACAGTATCTTGCTGAAAAGGACCTTGGTTATAGAGTGCCTGATACCTATCTAGCAGAGGTTTGATGTCGTCAGTTAAGCCCTGGATGTACTGGGTGCAGCATCCTCTTAGAATATTTTTCCTTAATATTATTATCACAAGATGGACAAATTCATGATATTTATCTGGATGCAGGGGGATCTTCTTCATGCCGTTGTCCAGAAAATTCACCCATTTAGCCTTCTTAAAGTCAAACTGTCTGCAAAAAGGCACTTCCTGGTGTTTCACTGCAACTTTACTATGCACATGAAGGGCCTATGTTGAGTGCATGGGATTGGATCACGTGAAGGGTTACCGATTGGCTGTTCTAGCACCAGTGAGGGATGATTCAGCAGTGTGGGCTGAATCCAGACCACGTGCCATAGTTTGGACACTCCTGGTTTAAAGGATTCAAATGATTTAAGCCGATTGAATTTTTCCCTGGTATAAATTAGAACTTGATTTTTGAAATGCCACTCTACCCTCTCTTCTTCCCAGCAGTACCAAAAATGGTTGATGAGGGAACACATGACTATTGCTTAAAGATACCTGAGGAAAGAAAGACTTCAGTGGCGAGCTGTTATTTATCTCAAATAACTTTCAATGGAGGAACATATTTATATCTCTTTGTTGAAATCAGTTCGTGAATAAATTTGATTAACTCAATTTGATTTGATTAGATTAATATTAGCTCATAAACAGGATAAACTCCCCCCTCCCCCAGTTTTCTTAGGGACAGAAAAGTCATTAACTGGAAGAAATTGGGAGGCTGACAATCTCAGTTGATTTCACAAATGGAATCCGTGACTCAAAAATTGGTTGATATTCAGTCTTTTAGCATCTTTCCCAGATGTTATTGCTCAACTATTTGAGGCCTTAAAGGGTCAGAAAAGGACTATTAATGAGTAGCACTTTATTATTTCATGTGAACAATGTTATACAAATAAAGACATAACTCCTGTTGCAAGATTGCAACTTAAATCAACATGACGCCACACTGAAGGCTATAAGCAGATGAAAGAAGAAGTCAATGAACAAAGGTGACAATAATCTCATGCATTGTCACAATAAATCATCCAGGTGCTTCTGCTGGGAAAAATAAAAATGGATCTCGAGACTTAATTACACACATTGGTCTTGATATAGTGTCAGCCTTCCATGCTTTTCAGAATGTGAAAGCATCAGGTTAGAAGATTTTTACTTTACAAAAGCAGTCTGCATGAACAGGCAGCCCTCCATTACAGTGGCTCATATGCTGTACATCTCCATCTTAATATTCACCCAGAGTTGACTTCTGATGTGCATGAGGAAGAGACACAGCTGCACCTCAGTCATCAGTTGTTTCTACATGTGGCTGGTTGTCTGAGTTATATCTTACAGTGAAGTGTAGATTTCCACTAGGATCAGATGTATCCAAGTCTTTATTTTCAGACAAAGGTGAGAGACACCACTACATTCATGCAATGTTTTTGAGTGATTGAGACAAGCTATTGTCAAAAAATGAAGCCAAAGAGAGAGTTAACTCCTTGTATCTCAACAACATTACAGTCAATGAATCAGGAGATTGTCTCACTTTCCTTCCTCTTCTTCCTTGGTTTCAGTCCCAGATGATAGCAACTGGCCCAGCATCACCACAGAACTTTATTGCAAGGGGAATTGTTGAACTATAACTTCCTGGCCCAGGTTTGGCAGGCAGTAAATTCCACTGGATGATGTATTGCCTCTGCCAGGGAACTCATCAGCAACTGGCTCCCTCACGACACCAAACCTGCCACCACTCATGTTTCTGATGCTGAAATGAAATACTATGCCATGCACTGGGAAATAAGACATACTCCTCCATGTGCCTTTTTTGCCAGCAGAAACTCTGCAGTTTTTATAAAATAATCCAGACATGGTAGTTCATGAATAACCAATTGTCTCCATTCAGCCTATGGTCTGCGTGTTGCCATCACTGAATTGACTCAAGGATTGAATAACATATTTTTGCTGTGCTGTCAATATTCTACAATCTGGCCTTTATTTAATTGGTGTTTGGTTTTCAACTACATGGATAGGGACTGCAGTGGCTCAATTGGTTAAGACACTGACTGGAAGGCAGCACATCAGGAGTTCGATACCTGAGTACTGCACGATAGAATGAGCTCCTGTCTCTGTCCCAGCTCCTGACAGCCTAGCAGTTCGAAAGCAAGAAATTGCAAGTAGATAAATAGGGACCACTTTGGTAGGAAGGTAAACAGTGTTCCATGCTCTGCAGTGTCTAGGCATGCCTGCCACATGTCCATGGAAATGTCTGAAAATGCAGATAGCACTGACTCTTTGACTATAAACAGAGATGAACACTAAACCCTAGAGTTAGATACGACTGGCTTTCAAGCAAGGGTGACCTTTACCAGTATTCCACAATATGAGCTTCATTTAATTGCTTTAAATAAATTGGTTTTAGGTTGCAGCTACATGGATAGATACTGCAAGATTTGCTGTGGAAGTAAATAGATGCATTCCATTTTTAAAAAAATAACACCTAATTATATGATGCAAAGGCTAACACAAATCAGTCCAGTACCTATTGCTTCCAAAGTGGCCTTTTTTAACAGGAAGAATCCCACTCAGTGCACCACATATATGATTCTAATGTACCCAGCTTGACATGGTAAGAAGCAAACAAAGCATAGAGCCTGTTGAAAAGACTGAGAAACAATCTAAACAAAAGAACACTCTATGCAAGTACAACCCAAAACCAAATAGTAGGGTGGACCAATCAATGGAAAGTAAAGATAAAACATCAATGGAATATTCAGAACAAATCCAATTAATTTTCTACTGTCTTCATATTGGCAGAACAAGAAGAAGCCATAAGATCTAATAATGACAAAGCAGCAGGACTTGATATCTGGATTGACCAAATTAAACATTTAGTACAAAACAGAATAAATGGCTTCTTCAGCTCTCTAATAACTGTTGGGAAAGGAAACAAATTGCAGAATGTGGCTGAAGATTAATGTAATTACAAATCTGAAACCATGCAAAGAACCATCATATTCTAAAATCTATAGGCCATTCTCCATAATATGCCACTAATACAAAGTGTTTGAACAAGTGATATTAAATTGTCTAGCCTATAAAATCAAACCTCTTCTACTTCCAGACCATGGGGTCTTTAAATATATGATAGGAGTTTTATGGCTCAAATCTTAAGCATAACCCTGAAGAAGTGGACTTGATCTACAAAAGCTAATATTAAAATATACCATATCAGAGAGTAAACAAAACAAACCAACAAAAAAAAACTGTTGTGGCACCTTAAAGACCCACTGCTGTATTTAAATGTGAGCTTTTGTGGATCAAATGAACTTCATCAGACATAAGAGTGAGACCTCATGACATCAATTTATGCACATCAGGTACAGACACATAGTGGTTGGCCAGCCCATCAGAAAAGTAACATTGTAGCTTTTTGCAACTGGCAACAATGGAAATTCCCTGGTTATTCAAACCTGCTCTGAAGTTTGTCCCAGTTGAGTAGCAAATGGTTGCAAAGCAAACTTCTCTTGAAAGCTGATGCATCACATCCAGTGATGGGATGATAAAAATTTTAGTACCCCACCCTGACGTCATCACAGTGGGGGTGGAGCTAACGTCATGACGTCATGGGTGGAGCCAACGTCATGACGTCATGACGTTGTAGGCGGGGCCAAAAATAAAATAAATAAAATAAAAATAAAACACACACACCCCTCAACCCACACACACAAAACCGTTAATAAAATAAATAAATAAATAAAATAATAATTAAATAAAAATACACCCAAACACCCACCCACCCCAAACACAAACCCCACTTACAATGGGGACCGTTGGGGCTGGCCCCGAGCCTCGGCGCCCAGCGGCGGCGCGCCTAGCCGGGTGGCCGAGGGCCTCCCGGCCGCAACCCTCCATGGGCAGCCCTGAGCCTCGGCACCCATCGGCGGCACGCCTAGCCCGGTGGCCCAGGGCTTCCGGCCGCAACTCTCCACGGGCTGCCCCGAGCCTTGGCGCCCGGCGGCGCTCCTAGCCGGGTGGCCCAGGGCTTCCGGCCGCAACTCTCCACGGGCAGCCCGTGGAGAGTTGCGGCCAGGAGCCCTGGGCCGCCCGGCTAGGCGCGCCACCGGGCGCTGTGGCTCAGGGCTGCCCGTGGAGAGTTGCGGCCAGGAGCCCTGGGCCGCCCGGCTAGGCGCGCCACCGGGCGCTGTGGCTCAGGGCTGCCCGTGGAGAGTTGCAGCTGGGAGCCCTGGGCCGCCCGGCTAGGAGCGCTGCCGGGCGCCAAGGCTTAGGGCGCCCGTGGAGAGTTGCGGCCGCCAAAGTCATCCCCGCTGCAATCTCCGCCGCCGCCATTATCGTTGCTGCCGCTGCTGGTGCCGTCATCGCCGTTCCCGTCATTGCCGCCACTGCCTGTGTTGCCGCCGCCGTCAGCGCCGCCACCGCCACTATCTCGTTCTTGATGACTGCCGGTGTTGCTGATTTTTTAAAAAAATTGGAGCTAAAATGGCTCCGATTTACTGCGTATGCGCAGAAACTCAATCTGCCCCATTGCGCATGTGTCAGATTGAGTTTCTAAGCATGCGCAGTAAAATTGGAGTAAAAATTGCTCCAATTTTATTGCGCATGTGCAGAAACTCAATCTGACGCATGCGCAATGCAGCAGATTGAGTTTCTGCACATGCGCAGTAAATCGGAGCCATTTTAGCTCCGATTTTTTTTTAAAAAAATTCTTTCAGTGAGGCGTCCGGAACCGGACGCCTCAAAAGTGGACTCCCCGCACGGAGAACCCTCCGGGATTGTTCTTACCGGTTCCAGGGAACCGTATAGAACCGGGGACATCCCATCACTGATCACATCCAAAGAATAGTTGCAAAACAAATGTAGCATTACACATTTGCCAATGAGTTTAACATCTACTGACAATGGCCTGAGTGACTCAGACAAAATTGCAGCATCGAATTTGATAATGTCACAGAAACCCTTGACTAATATTCAAACCCCTTAGATCGGTGTCCAGCATATACATATATGTACAGTAAAACACCGGATAAGGATTGGATCGGATAACGATAAAATCGCATAACGTTAAGTAATCTGGGGAGGAAAATTGGATCAAATAACGTTAAGGTCCTATGGGATGGATCGGATAACAACTGCTAAAGCCTGTGTGGTTACAATGTATCTCTATGGAGCTTTAACGTTATCCAATCCATCCCATAGGATTTAAACATGGATTGGATAACACTAAAAATCGGATAACACCAAGAGCTGTGGAACCAAGTTTTAGTGTTACCCAGTGTTTTACTGTACTTTATTCTCTGCTGTGACTCTCTTGATTCTGGTTTTGTAATTCTTCTAGACCGGCAACTTTCAAGTACTGTGCAGACTGTCTTGGTAGATTAAAGTAGTTTGAAACAGATTTAATTTAATTCTTGTCTCCTTTTTTCTTTCTTTTCTTTTTTTAAGTGTCATTATATTTTTATTTGTACATTATTGTTTTTTCTGCTTATTGTTTAAATAAAATTAAAAAAGAAGTCTCACAGCCATTGATTTCTCAACAAGGTATATCAGTGTTGAGAAAAAAAATCTTTTTGTGAGAATTCTCCACACACATTATTAACACTAAGATGGTATGAAACAAATGCATGGGTAAACAACTAAGAAAATGTTGCAGTCTGAAAACAGTCTGATTGATATAAACCAGGGAAAGGCAATCCAGTGGCCTACAAAAAAATAAAATCGTGTCACCTGTCTATGACTAGTCAACTAGTCATGTTGAATTGTTCTTTAGTCATGAAATCTGGAAGTCAGCTTCATCAGTTATTCAGATAAAACCACATTAATTGAACTAATTTATATTTGCATAAAATGAAAGGCATAGCAAAGTATTAGCATAAGCCAAAAGGACTCAAAGATTACTAACAAATGGACATTTTGAAACATGCTCTTTTTAAACCGTAGGCATGCACTTCTAAAAACCTAGCCTATATTTTTTATTAAAATGCTAGCCTTGATGAAATGCAAAGCAAACTTTGGTCTGGACTGCTTTAAGAAAGCAGTGTCACCGTGGCCTCATCTTTCAGAATGCATGCAAATCTGAATTACACAGTGAATAAATGACAGGGAACAGAGGACCTGCATCCTTTATTACTGCTATAACATTCACGCTAGTGTAGTTTTGAATGTGATCAGATTTATCTATTCCACACAGTAGCCTGGAAAGCACACAGTCCCTGTTCACTCTAAAAAATAAAATAGAAAACAAAAACAGTTTTTCACCTTTGTTAACAAAATAGAAGGGAAACATTCTGACAGTTCTAAGTTGCCTGCAATTAACTTTGGACATTAGAGTGATCTTTCCCATTCTCATGTTTGGTTTTCTCCTTTTATCATTAGTGGAACTGTCCACTTTGTAAGGGGAGAAGGAAATTGTCTCTGTTTACTATACCAGATGGTATAATTTTATCTTGTCTAGTGTGAATCAACCTCTATATCTGGAGTACAGTTTTTTATATTTCTATCTTCTAAATGCAATATGTAACAATTTTATTTCTGTGTAGATTTCTGACCATTACACACACAATTTTTTTTTAAAAAATCAGATGATTAAATAGCTGTATAGAATTATTCATATTCTTAAAATGTACATGGGCCAAAACATGCAACTTTTATGGCATCCAGTCTGTCCTCCATGAACAGTAATAAAATTATGATACTACTGTATTTACATTGTTTTCCCCATCCATTCCCAAGATTTGGAACAGATGCTTTGCCGTAAACACATCATACAGGAGTGGATAACAATGTGTGCCGTATTCGTAGCCTGCCTTTAAACCACAAGGACAAGTATGCTGTGAATAGATTCTGACCCTTTGTGACCCCATGGACCAACACACTCCAGAATCCTCTGTCATCCGCCATCCACCGTACCCAGATCTACACCCACCACATCAACAATGCTGCCTAACCATCTCATCATCTGACTCTCCCTTCTCCTTCTGCCTTCAATCTTTTCTAGCTTCAGGGCCTTCTCCACTGAGCCATTTCTTCTCTTCTAGTGACCAAAGTATTTGAGTTTCAGCTTCATTACCTATCCTTTTAAGTGTAGTCAGGGGTGATTTCCTTGGGATTGACTGATTTGACCTTCTTGCAGTCCAGGGGACTCACAAAAGTCTTCTCCAGCACCACAGTTCAATGGTGTCTATTCTGTTCTCAGCCTTCTTTCTGGTCCAGGTCTCACAGCCATAGATTACTACTGGGAAGACTATTGCTTAACTATGCAGACTTTTGGCAGCAGGATGATGTCTGAATTTCACAGTCAGTAGTCCAACCCAGGTCTTGCTTTTTCTAACTGTATAGAGCTGCTCCATCTTTGGCTGCAGCATCTGTAATCAATCTGATTTCAATGTTGGCCATCTGGTTAGAGTTGCCTCTTATGTTGTTGGAAGAAGTTGTTTGCTATGACCAGTCCATTCTCTTGGCAATACTCTACAGTAATACCTCAGATAACATTAGTATCGAATAACACTAAAATCGCGTAACATTAAGCAATCTGGGGGGAAGAATTGAATCGGATAACATTAAGATCCTATGAGATGCATCAGATAACAACTGCTAAAGCCTGTGTGGTTACAGTGTATCTCTATGGATCCCATAGGATTTTAACATGCATCGGATAACACTAAAAATCGTATAACACCAAGACTTGTGGAACCAGGTTTTAGTGTTATCTGAGGTTTTACTGTATTAGCTTTTGCTCTTTTTCACTTTATATTCCAAGGCCAAACTTGCCCATTATTTCAGTTACAGCTGTTGGAAAAACTAAAAATACATTGAAAATCAATTACTCCCTTCTGGAGGTCAGAAAAAAGTGGGGGAAATTCTTTTATCTGTTCAAATCTTTTTATAAAGTGGCGAAAACATGGTGAAAAATTCCGAGTGCACTTTATAAAGAGTTTGGAACAGAAACAATATGTTTTGGGTTTCTTTTGTTTTGTTCTTTACTTTTTTCAGACCTCTGGAACAAATTATTTGGTTTTCAATGCATTCCCATGGGAAACCACACTTTGAGATATGAATTTTTTCATGACATGAAAAAAACCCCAGGTAATGAATTAATTTCATAACTCGGGGTTCCACCGTATTTTTAATTCCAATCTTGAAAACTGTCTTTAAAAGTTGTGTGAATCTTCAGAATCATTGGTTGAAATTCTGTTGCTGAACATAGTAAGTTGCAACTACGAGGGCAATTTGAATCAATGAAAATAATGGGGAAATGAAGTCATCAAAATCCTCACTCATACAATGGGCCAACTCTAGTTTCAACTTGTTCCACTAAGTAAAAGGATTTCAGCTAGTATGGTATATAGTATGGTCAAACAGAAATAGGGATGTATGAAATCAAACTATTATTTCTTGACTCCTGTATTATTGAATTAAAGCACAAATCTTCTATGCCTCTTACTCTTAAAATGATTAGAATCTTGTCAACTTTTAAGCCCGTAGTGAAATTCTCATGAAAAGGCTATGAAATGAAGCATAGAAAGGAACCCAGCAGTGAATGATGTGAATCTTGTTGTTCTGCCACCAAAGTAAACATAGAAAATTAAGTGAGAAAAATAATGATGCAGAAATGAAAACATTTTGCTTGCAAATGGGGATTCTGAGAGCTATAGTTGCCTCCGCTTTAGTAATACGACAGATTAAAAAAATATATCATTGTTGTTGAGACAGGCTGTTTTGACATGTCACTGAGAAATCACTGACTCTAAATGATTTTTCAACTCACAATGAGATAAGGACCGGTTTTTAGAATTCCTGTTGCGATTTCCCCAGTTTTCCGCTTTTCAAATTCAGTATCTTTTCCTTTTGTGAAACACAATTAAAGAGACCACATCCATCTAAACAAAAGTCTCACAAACCCATATGAAGCTTCTTATTTTTAAAGTCCCCTGTCACAAGGTATCAGTTACCACAATTCTCTATATGTACATTCTGCATAAAAACAGTTCTTTCAATTGCAAAAACTGTCCAATCAACAATGGAACACATGTTTCACTATTTCACAGGTGAGGAAAATATTCTTTGGTCCTTACACCAGAGAGTGAGGCAAATAAGGATTTGCAATCCTATCTGGCCTAAATTATTCCATATCATTTTGACAGTTAAAACTCCCAAAAACTACTCTTTGCAGAAACTGATTTACATGTACACAAACGTAGGTTACTTCTGTGACACCTTTCCAGTACATAGTGCTCTCTTGGTAGACCAGCTATGATGATCAAGAATGTGATGAGCCAAAATATCTGGCATGCACCAGACTAGGCAGGCTATGATTTCTGTCTGCATGCCAGATACTGCATGCTTGTTGGCTTGCTGTATGTGGGTTCGGCACACTGAATCAGTGTGAGCCAACTTGGAAGAAAGTTGTACAAAGATTAATGGGACTTATTCAAAGAATTGTTTACTGTTTTGCATTCTTAATGAAGTAATTAGATTTTTAAAAAATTGGTCCCCATTCAACACAGAGCACAGTATGCTTAAAACTGATTGAATTAGATGGCTGAAGGCCACCTAACTCCTTAGCTGGAGTCTGTATGTAAATTATTTTTGAATATAGGTTGATGGATGGGTGTTTGGTGCTGTCAACCAGTTAGTTTACAGTTGACAATATTGCTGTCATACTAAAATGTTGCTTTCTGTTTGCAGGAGAGAAAGATAATTGAAAGTTTAAATATTTATTTTCAGGCTGCTGAAGTTTAATTCTGTGGGTCTCAGAGGATTCTCCTGTTCTAGAATTCATTGCAGGATTGTTGTTGATTAGTCACACAGATGAGTTCGTCTATTGCAACCCCAGCACCACAGTTCGGCCACAGCATGCCAGGCTCCTCTGTCATCTGACATCCTCCAGAGTCTGCCCAGATCAACCCCCACCATATCAATGATGCTGTCTAACCATCTTCTTTTTTTCTTCTTCAATCTATGCTAGCATCAGGGTATTCTTAAGTGAGTCCTCTCTTCTCATTTGGTGGCCAAAGTACTTGAGCTTCAGCTTCAGTATTTGTCATTTCAAGGAGCAGTCAGGGTTGATTTCCTACAGGATGGACTGATTTGATCTCCTTGCAGTCCAGGGGACTCACAAAAGTCTACTCCAGCACCACAGTTTGAAGGTGTCTGTTATTCTGCACTCAGCCTTCCTTATGGTCGAGATCTCACAGCCATACATTACTACTGGGAAGACCATCACTTTAACTATGTGGATGTTTGTTGGCAGGGTGATGTCTCTCTTTTTTATAATGCTGCCTAGGTTCACCATAGCATGCCTCCCAATGAATAAGCATCTTTTTATTTCATGGCTGCAGTCCCGAGAAGGTAAAGTCTGTCACTTCTTCCATTTCTTCCTCTTCTATTTCCTAAGGAATGATGGGATGAGATGTTGAGTTTCATGCCAACTTCTGCACTCTCCTTATTCACTCTTATCTGCTAATAGGGTGCAATTTCTGCATATCTCAGGTTGTTGATATTTTTATCTTGATACCTTAATTCTGGCTTGTGATTTACTCAACCATGTGTTATACATTATGTACTCTGCATGTAAGTTAAATAAGCAGGGTGAAAATATACAGGCCTTGTCGTAATGTCAATGTACAGTCTTGCCATCTCATGTTTGACCATAGTGAACTTACCTTGATTTCATCGACCTTACATTTCAAGGTCCTTTGCAATATTGTTCTTTACAGCATCAGGTGTTCTTTCACCATCAGACACATCTACAGCTAAGCATCCTTTTGGCTTTGGCCCAGCCACTTCATTCTTTGTGGTGCTATTTGTACTTGTCCTCCACTCTTCCCCAGTAGCATTTTGGACACTTTCCAACCTGTCCCTCTTGGATGGCCCTACATGGCATAGTCCGTCGCCTCACCACACCAAGGCAACAATTGTAGAGGAGGCATTGCACGATGTATCTCCTCAAATTTGATATTGATTAGTTCAAATGAAGTAGCATAATTTTCCTTTTTATATATACCACAGCACAACACAGCCAGTACTTAATTTTGTTCCTTCTGCTAAAAATGGAATGTATTGTGGGTTGAGCTTGCTTCAGCAGTTCCAGTGGTCTGTCAAATCCAATTGACCTGTGATAGTCTACTGATGTAGCAGTTTAAATTGACTATTTGTCCTTGTTATAACTATCCATTTTAATCATGTTCATATTGAGCCAAGGCTGGATGTTGCCTCCCTAGTTTAATCAGTTCATGTTGATATTTTGCTACCTTTATCTTTGTAGTAAAATAACAGGCAGGTCTGTTTTAGACTTGTGAACCTTATTTTGCTCTGTAGTGATAGGAAGAAGGATTCTCTTGAGAAGAATGGGAAAGAATAACTTCTTCATAACATCTTATTTGCAAGTGGATGATTTGGGAGAGCATTTTGTTGAATATGTTCTATGTGAATGAAATTCTCCTAGCAGCTTTGAGAGTGTTTGTGTCATTTACCTATATTTTCTTACAGGCCAAGGTGGTGATGACAACAACACAGCACATATTGGTAGCTCATTGACCATTTTATATTCCTCATAATGTCCTGGTTGTGATATAGTTCTGAGACGTAAGTGTTAGTAAAATTATGTCTATCCACAAAGGCAAGCAAATAATCAAATCATGGATGCTGTTCCGGTAATATTTAGTGAGAGGTTCCTTTTCTGAAAAGTTGCAACCAAAACAAAGGAATGGAGATTTCTGTGTGGAAAATATAGAGGACAATGGTAGGTAATAAGAATGTGTAGCTAGGAAGGCCATGACTCAGAGAAGAGTCTCCTCAGTGGCGGCACCAATGTTGTGGAATTCGCTTCCAGTGGAGCTGCACCAGGTACCATCCCTCCCTACGTTTAAAGAACAGTCAAAAACATTCCTTTTTAAAGAGGCCTTTGGGAATATTTTACCAATGGCCAATCATTAGACATTGTATTCTATCTCTCTACATCACAAATAGGTTTGCTTTAGGATTTTGTTTTGATGTATTTATATGACAATTTTAAAATTTGTGCCTTTATTGTTGAGTTTTATGCTGCTAGCCACCTAGAGTAGGAAAGTTTTTCCTAGAGAGGCGGGGTATAAGTTAAATAAATAAATATCCCTAACCCAGTCTGTGCTCAAGTAAAGGGCTCACCAGTTGGTTCTATCTCACTATGTTCCCTTCTTGTGATACACAAATCTGATTCTTGTCTGGATCCATGGTTGCATTTGTGTATTCTGTGTAAAGAACCCAGCCCTGCAAGTAGGCATACTCAAATCATAGATTAAATGGAACAGACTGGACAGAAGAGTACCACTGGAAATCTGCAGGGCTGGTTTGTTAATCCCTCCCACACTGTTTTTCAGCTACTAAGAGAAAGTCCCATTGGGTTTTCTATGGCAGCCTCCAGGAAGAGCAGGAATGATGGACTTTAAATGAGCAGTCCACACAGTTGTCTTTGATTACCTTTTAAATGAGCAATGCAAGAAGCCTGCCCTTCTACATTTTCTGTTTTCTTTCTTTCCTCCCACTCTTTATGTTCCATGGATCAGAAATGAATGATATGACATCTGCAGTCTTTGATGAATTAATCAATGACTTTGCAGCCGGAAATAAAAAAGGGTAATTTCTAAGGTTAAAAACATACATTCCTTCTCCATTGCTACCAATTCAGTGTCTTCCTTAGTTTTTGTTTTTCTTTCTTTGCTTCTTTTACAACATGTGAATGCTGGGATTCAATATATGTGATCTATATGGATGCTCTTAGCACCCTCTTAATATCCTCGGTTCTTTGCTCCACCCCACAGTAGCTCCACAAATTAACAAATGCTGTTGATTTGGCACATATTGACATACATGTCTAAGACTGTGGTCAGTACAGTGCCACAGCCCTCTCTCTAAACCAGGGGTGCCCAAACTTTTGAGCCACCAGCCTGACCACACCTCCTGGACAGCTGATCAGGCTGGTCATGTGATTCTTCCCACTGGAAGTGGAAGTAAAATGTGCCCACGCATGTGTAGAACGCTACCATAAATGCACCAGCAGCTGTCGTAAACACATTTATGACTGCCACTAGTGCATTTACAACAGCACTCTATATATGCACGGGCACATGGAAGCGGCACAGGCTGAACGAATTGGCATTGGGGGATGGATACAGCCCATCGACCATAGTTTGGGCACCCCTGCTTTAAACAATGGTTCAACTGACTGTTTTATTATGTGTCTGAAGATCAGCCTTGCACATACTACCACCTGAGTGTGTTTTGTATTTCATAATGTTGAATTGCTCTACCACCATCAGTGCAAATTTTCATTAAATTGAAGTACTATAGCCTTCCTGAGGGAGTTATTGCACCCACACACAGGTAGCTATGATAGATGGAAGAGTCATAGTAAGGGTTTGAAAATTCTAAAAGATATAATTATTTGTTAAGCACTTACCTATTTTTCTTTTCTTTTTGTTTTTTGTGTTTTACATGGCAGCCAAAAACAGCTCAAAAAAGGCCATTTGGATCCATTACAAATGAACAGGTAAATATACACAACAGTTTGTCTATCTAATCTTTATTCTTTATATGATGTGATCATTATATACTGTACTTGTATGATTCCTACTCATGGTATGAAATTTGGAAATATGACTGTTGATTTTAAAGCAAGAAAAACATTTATTTAAATCCTAAAAATATAGATGTTTACAATATATCAGTATGTGAACAGGAAGCAGCCCGTCTTCGTACTAGTTCAACACTAAATGGGATTGTGTTTTTCTTTTTAGTTTAAGGAAGAACATTAGATGTCACTTGACAATTTATCATTTGATATGCTGTGGTGGTTCAAAGGGGCTCTGGTGAGTCAAGTGGTTAAGATGCTGAACTTGATGACTGGAAGGTCACCCTTTCTCAAAAGCCAGTCATATTCAACTCTAGGGTTCAGTGCTCATATCTGTTTATAGCCAAAGAGTCAGTGCTGTCTGCATTTGCAGACATTTCCATGGACATGTGGCAGGCATGCCTAGACACCGGAGTACACAGGATCCTGTTTACCTTCCCACCGAAGTGGTACCTGTTTATCTACTTGAAATTTTTTGCTTCTTAATTGCTAGTTTGGCAGGAGCTGGGACAGAGACGGGATGCTCACTCCATCATGCAGTACTCAGATATCGAACTCCGACTTTCCAGTCTTCAAATTCAGTGTCTTAGCCACTTGAGCCACTGCAGTCCCTCTAAACCAAGTCTTTGTATAAGTTTAAAAATCTGTTTGTTGTAGATGCAGACACTAATGACAGAATAATCAATGCACATCTGCCAACTTGTGTGCAAATACTGAAGTAAAGGTCCCTTCTCTGTGTTAGATCTCTTATATTAAATATAATTAAAAGCTCTGGTTAAGTTTTACGTTGCGGGACTGAAAGGCTAAATAGATAGTAGGGAGACACATAACCCTCACTGCCATTACTCCATCTCAAACTAAAACATACCTTTAAACATTCAGTGGAAATGTCTGCTTTTTAAGTGGATTCAGCTGAACGTGCTTACAGAATTCCTGTAATTGGGAATCTACCATAGTAAGTGTCCTTCATGTCTCACAATGGCTAACCAAGAAGGTTATAAAACTAAAGTTCATTCCCTCCATCTCCACAATTGCTATCCCCCCTTCCGCAGCAGTTAGGCAAAACAGTATCTGGGAACTGTTACTGATTTCCATTTGCAATATGTTTTTCACTGCAAATGCTCATGCATAGGAAACTTGGTATTGCTATTTTGGACTATAATTCCCCTGATATCTGACTATTTCCCTTGTTTGCTGGGTCTATGAGCGATGCGGTACAAAATAACTAGCCAGACTAGGCTTACCTTTATCCTGCAAATGATACTCGAGAAGGTGTCATTGGATGGGTGGATCACAATAAATGGGTGTCCTCAGTTCTCCAACTAAATAATGAGGGTTAATTTGGCTTCAGACTTTCTTTGTGTTACTTCTGTGATTTTTGAAAACAAAGAATAAAAGAGAAAGAGAAAATATGTCACTAAGTGCATTCTGTCTGGTATAACACCACAAATTGAATTACACATTGTTTTAAGGTTTATTTTTTGAAAACACCCTATGAGTTTTCTGGTAGGGTTGACATGTTACCCAATACCCATATAATCTTACATGTTGCGGGTTAAAATCCAAGACTCCGTTATACTGCTAGATTGCAGGCTTTGCATCACAACAAGTAGAAATAATGTCAAAAAGCAAATGGAAACTTGGATGTCTCTTGTTATTTGCCACCTATTTTCACCTTCACCCTCAGTGCTTCTGCATTATCAGTCCTTTCCTGGCATCTGGTGAAGTGGAGCTGGCACAGTTCCCTTTGGAAGCTGTCAGCACCATTTCCCATCACTCAGAGAGATTGCTATTGATGAATGCTAATCACTTCTTCCTCCTTTGGGGATATGTTTGTTGTTTCTCTCACACATGCATTTTCTCCCTCTGCCACCTCTTTCTAAAGAAGCACCTATATCCCCTTGCATGACCATAGCAGATCTTTCACTCTCTCTCTTGTTCCCTCCATCCCTAAATATGAGTCTTTCACTCTTTCTGGAACACCTATATCCCCTTGCATGAGCATAGCATCATGGTGGCGAACCTTGGCACTCCAGGTGTTCTTGGACTTCAATTACCAGAAGCCCAAGTCAGCACTCTTGCTGATCATGGCTTCTGGGAATTGAAGTTCAAGAACAGCTGGAGTGCCACGGTTTGCCATCATAAGTATCAGTCTTTCATGTTTTATGCAGGCTATATTTGACTGTGAATATGATATGCCTGCCTCTACATGCCTATACTATATATCTGTTTTGCTATAGCAAGGGCATACAGTGTTCAACAAAACCTATTTCAGAATTCTTGCTATTCATTATGTAAATGTAAAAGTTGCATTATTTTTAACACTTGGAATCTAATTTTCACCCCAGCCATGAAATACATGATTATAAAAGGACAATTGCTCTGACACCTTGATTTTGAGTTGTTTGTAATCATCTCGGTGTGATTTCATTGTAACATGGCTGTTTCTAATTTATACAATAAAGAAAGATATGGGACTGGTATTATAAATGGATGTAGGTCCCTTACTATATTATCCCCTTGTTCAATGATAAATGTTCTAGTGCAGGAAATCAGCAAATTTGGCTCTCCAAATGCTCTTAGACTTCAATTCCCAGAAGCCCTGATCAGCAGGTGTATTGATCAGCCAAATTTGCTGACCCCTGTTCTAGTGGATCCAACTTTTTGTAATCTGTTAATATTTATCATAACAAATCATGAGAGAGGTACATTCTCAATGTGAAAGAATCATTCACAGTAGAAAGCATAGTAAGAATCAATAAGTTAGATATAAGTGAAGTTAATGGTTTGCAAATCAGGCAGGGTACCCTCAATATATAGTATCATGTTGTGTTTTACTCATGTCATTGGCTAATTGGGGGCCCCAGTTGATCCCATCCACAAACTCTGTTAAATTACAGATGCATTGTATGGCTAAGTTTAAGCAGACCAACTTTTCATTCATTCATTTCTTTGATTTATATTCCGCCCTACTCGGTGAAAACCGACTCAGGGCGGCTCACAACATCAACAATAAAATAGACAATATAATTACTTTCCTATCACAGAAATGTTTGTTGTTCAGTTGCACAGTCGGTTCAGACCCCCTGTGACCCAATGGACCATTGAATGTCAGGCACCCCTATCCTACACCATCCTCCTCAACCCACCCAACTCTGTGCCCATTGCATCAACAATACCATCTAGCAAGTTAGTGGTGGGGAGAAATGAGTGAGAACGTCTTTGTGTTTAAGAAGTGGAGCCCAAAAAAAAGTCTTGTGCTTAAGTCCTGAAGACTTCACACAAGACAAAGCAAACCAATTTATACAGTCTGGGATGTGAGACCATCTTCTGCTGTGACATTTTCATGCAAATGTCCATTAAAAAATTTCCTTTTCAAACTATGGGGTACCTATCCTGTACAGTATATTGATGTCCTTATTGGGATTTTTAAAAATTGTCTCCATTCCACTGCCAAATAAGGAGGTGAAGCTTTTTGGTAAAAAAAGACTCTATTCTGTCACATTATCTGACTTACAAGTCAACCAAAATCATGTGGCAATCAAAGGACCACATTCAGCAGAAAGAAGTATCTGTTTGGTTTATTATAACTATTACCATCTTTTGGATTTTTTTCTGTCCTGTGGTGCATTGTGATCAAATTAACATTAGTAAATGAGCATTTGCTGTGGTAAATATGAAAACTCTGAACAGAAGCAGCATCTCTGTTCATTCCTACAATGCTAGCTAGGGCTATTCAGAGTTGCATACCCAAAAATAACTGTTGATCTTGATTTTTCCACCATCGCTTTGCAAATGAAGGGGATAATGCATTACTTTCCAGATTCTTCTTGCTACCTAATACCAAATTAAATGAGAAGGGGAAAATATACCAGTGGCAAAAGCAGTAGATTTATTGGGGGGAGGGAGTTTCTCCTCTTAGCTAAATTGTAGAGAAGCCAGGTGGCACAGTGGTTAAACTGTTGTACTGCAACCAAAAGGTTGTAAGTTCGATCCTTGCCAGGGCTCAAGGTTGACTCAGCCTTCCAACCTTCTTAGGTTGGTAAAATGAGTACCCAGCATGTTGGGGCAAAATGCTAATTGACTTTTGAACCACCCAGAAAGTGCATTAAGTGCTATGGGGTGGTATATAAGTGTGATTGCTTTAAGTCTAGTTGTATATGACATGTCCATATGGACCAAAAATAGTTACATGTAGATGTTTATACATACTGTACAAGAAATTCAAACATGCCCAGTTCTTTACAATTTCATTTAATAATGCACCTATAATTCTCTTGTTTTATGGTTCTAGGGTCAAAATATATTTGGACTTGATATAATTGAGACACCTGAAGGGGACAAGTGGCCACAGTTGATAGTTCAGCAGATCCTTGATAGGGAGCAGAAGGATACCTATGTGATGAAGATTAAAGTGGAAGATGGTGGGAATCCTCCACGGTCAAGCACTGCCATCCTCCAAGTGACTGTCACTGATGTGAATGACAACCGACCAGTGTTCAAGGAGAATGATATTGAAGTCAGTGTCCCTGAAAATGTCCCTGTGGGCACCTCTGTTTCTCAACTTCATGCTACCGATGCCGACTTGGGGTCCAATGCCCAGATCCACTTCTATTTCAGCAGCCAGGTATCCAACTTAGCCAAAAGGCTGTTTGACATTGATAACACCAGTGGTCTCATCACCGTCAAGGAGCCTCTGGATCGGGAAGAATCCCCAGTACATAAGTTAACAGTCCTGGCCAGTGATGGTAGCTCAACACCCTCAAGGGCGATAGTGACAGTGAATGTCACAGACATTAATGACAACATCCCCTCGATAGACACAAGGTACATTATCAATCCAGTGAATGGGACTGTCCTCTTGTCAGAGAAGGCACCACTTAATACTAAAATTGCCCTGATTACTATAATGGATAAGGATGCTGATCTTAATGGAAAAGTTACCTGCTTCACAGACCATGACGTACCGTTCCGGCTAAAACCTGTGTTTGATAACCAATTTCTGTTAGAGACAGCAACATACCTGGACTATGAGGCCACCCGAGAATATGCCATCAAAATAGTAGCTTCCGATTCAGGGAAGCCACCCTTGAACCAGTCTGCAATGCTTCTCATCAAAATTAAGGATGAGAATGACAATGCCCCAGTATTCACACAATCCATTATTGGACTTTCTATTCCAGAGAACAATGCCCCAGGCACCCAGCTAACTAAAATAAGTGCTACAGATGCCGATAGTGGCCGCAATGCTGAGGTCAGCTACACGTTAGGCTTGGATGCACCTCCAATTTTCAATTTAGACCGCCGTACAGGCATCCTGACAGCCATAAGGAAGCTGGACAGAGAGAAGCAAGACAGGTATTCATTCACAGTGCTGGCTAAAGACAATGGCATGCCACTCTTGCAGACCAATGCTACAGTGACTGTTTCAGTGTTGGACCAGAATGACAACAGCCCAGCATTCACACACAATGAATATAATTTCTATGTACCAGAAAACCTACCCATGTATGGCACTGTTGGACTGATCACTGTGACAGATGCAGACTCTGGAGAGAATGCAGCAGTGACATTGTCTATATTAAATGGCAAAGATAATTTCATTATTGATCCACTCACTGGTGTCATAAGGCCCAACATTACCTTTGACAGGGAGCAGCAAGGATCTTACACTTTCCAAGTGAAGGCTGTGGATGGAGGAAGATTGCAACGTTCATCCACTGCCAAAGTTACAATCAATGTGGTTGATGTAAACGACAACAGACCTGTATTTGTCATGCCTTTGTCTAACTACTCCTATGACTTAGTTCCCATTTCTACTAGCCCAGGCTCTGTGGTTACAAAGGTGTTTGCTATTGACAATGATACAGGAATGAATGCAGAGCTTCGGTACAGCATCATAGGTGGCAATTCAAGGGGATTGTTCATGATTGACCAGTTGACAGGCAACATTACTTTGAAAGAGAAAGTCATATCAGCTGATCATGGATTACACAGACTGGTTATCAAAGTCAATGATTTAGGGCAGCCTGAATCACTATATACTATAGCACTGGTGCATTTATTTGTAAATGAAACAGTCACCAATGGATCGTATATCCAAGAGTTGGTGCGGCGAAATATGGAGATGCCAGTAGGCCAAAATGTTGGGGATGGTGAGATAACCCCACAGACCAATGACTATATTAAGATTATCATTGCCATCATTGCAGGTACCATGACAGTAATATTGGTCATTTTTGTGACTGCTCTAGTACGATGCCGCCAAACACCCAGGCACAAGGTTGTCCAGAAGAGCAAACAGAGTGGTGAATGGGTCTCTCCAAACCAAGAGAACCGTCAGATCAAGAAGAAGAAGAAAAAGAAGAAGCGTTCTCCAAAAAGCCTTCTTCTCAACTTTGTGACAATTGAAGAATCTAAGCCTGATGATCCTAGCCATGAACATATCAATGGCACATTGGACATTCCTGTAGAGCTAGAGGAACAGACTATGGGGAAATATAACTGGGCCACCACACCAACCACCTTTAAGCCTGACAGTCCAGACTTGGCAAAGCACTATAAGTCTGCCTCCCCACAGCCCAGTTTTCAAATTAAACCTGAGACTCCAGTGGCACCGAAGAAGCATCATGTCATTCAAGAACTGCCTCTGGATAACACCTTTGTGGTGGGCTGTGATTCACTCTCCAAGTGTTCTTCTACTAGCTCGGACCCTTACAGTGTCTCTGAATGCAGTTGTCAAGGAGGATTCAAGACTCCTGGCTCCATCCATATCAGACAGGTAATGTTACATTTTTGCTTGGCATTCTCTATCTTTTGCTTTGCTCCTTGCTTTCCCTTTTGCTTTATCTGTTTTCTTCCTTTTGTTTTTTTCTCCCCCCTGCCTTTAGAATTTTCTTTTAAAGCCACTGAATGTTTATGCTTGGCTGAAGCACCAAGAAGTAAACAGTTTGTGATTCATCAATACTTAAAGGAAGAAAATGAGAATGGAGAGATTCTTGGTGTTCAGGATATACTTTGATTGCTGAACAAGTATATTGGAAGCAGTTCTTGTCTGCAGATGGCAGTGTGACACTTCTTGCTTGCGTAGTGTGTAGCCGATAGAGCAGACCTCTGCAGAACAAAAGGGAGGCGATGGGTCTGTCCTTGCTAGCTGGCATTTTACGCGTAGGATTCTATGTAATCTAGGCCAGCTAGGTAGAAAGCAATAAAGCTTTGCAGGATCTGATAAGTGGTTCTTAATGCTAATGGAGTCTGGAATTGCAGACTTCATTTGGTCAGATATTTACCTCAAGGTCTCTCAGAAGCAAGTTTCTTTCTCCTCCCCCTCACACAACTCCTCTTAAAGAATTGAGTGCCATTTCCCAGACTGGAAATATACCCTCCTATCTGGGTTCCTAAAAGCTGGGCGCCTGACACAATTGACAGCATAAAACCGTAGGGGAGTTAATGGGGGGAAATAGCAGAGACATTGCAAATATTGGCCAGCCTTTGGGGGACAAAGGCACTGTAAACTCAGCTTCCTGTGCAACATTTACATGCGATGGATGAAACTATAACACTGCATAGATTTCGTATGTTGGATGACGGAGTAGCATCTTGCTTTTCTACAATGCCAGGAAAGACCTTCTATTATTTAATTTTTGGGGAAGAACAATCTGTATTAATACAGTAAAACTCCAAGTTATGACGGAGGTCCATTCCAACAGCCTCCGCTGTAACCCCAAAAAATTGTAAACTGAAACATCCATAGGGATGCATTGATTTTTTTTATTTAGAAAAACCGGCCCTGAATTGATTGTTGTAAACAAACAAACAAACAAAAAATTAAAAATTTGTAAACAGTGACAGCATTTCCACAGGATTTGCCGTTGTAAACCGCAGCAAACTTAAACCAAGGTGATTGTAACCTGGGGTTTTACTGCAGTTGGAAGACTTCAGGATTAGTAGTGACATTTCTACTTGTATGGTGATACTTTCTCTGTTTTTAAAAGCTAGGCACACAGAATCTCCAAATTTTAAAAGAAGCTAAATGTAGCAGAACATATCAAGTCCCTTTCCACCCTCCATTGGAATCAGAGTACAGTAATACCTCATATAACATTAGTATCGAATAACACTAAAATCGCATAACATCAAGGAATCTGGGGGGAAGAATTGCATCAGATAACATTAAGATCCTATGGGATGCTTCAGATAACAACCGCGAAAGCCTGTGTGGTTACAATGTATCTCTATGGATCCCATAGAGGATCAGATAACACTAAAAATCATATAACACGAAGACTTGTGGAACCAGGTTTTAGTGTTATATGAGGTTTTACTGTATCTGGTCTCCAAGCTGGCTAGTGCAAGCTGATAATTAAATCCTCAAATTTCACTTCTTTGCTGACATCTACCCATTTGGAAATGTAATTTATGATGTTAATACTCTAAACTTATCACCTTCCTAGCCTTTTTTTGTAGGCTGGTTGCCCCCTTCTAATCCGAATAACACAGTATAAGTAGTTGCCAAAATTCATGTAATATGTACACAGAGAAATGCTAGGTGAAATGTTATTTTAAGTTGATCATGTATAGTGAGAAATGTTTTAGACAGTTTTGACTGCTGTCTGGGTGACTCAGGGTGGTTAAATATATAACCAGACGAGCTTTGAGCTTATTCAAATGAAAGTGAGGTTTCTTCAGAGAGAGAGAAGGAATACATTACAGAAGTCTGACAGTTGGGCAATTTGACTGGAGAGAGAAGAACTAACCTCCAACAAGAATGGCCCTGTTTCTAACAGCAGGTATGTGAATACATCTCCCAGTTAGAAAGATTCTGAGCAAGACTGGGTGTTTCAACAAGGCAGGACAGCATCTTAAGGGTTTCATGCATGCACACATGCATGCACAAGATGTTATTTAGAAATAATACACTTTATGTCCAAAATGCATTTTGCTTTCCTTTATGAAGCTAACTGTGCAAATACAAACACACAGAGGAATACATAGAAAGCACAAAGGAGCAGACTGACTGATTTCAAAGACACAAACAAGCGAACCCAGCATTTCTACTTTTACTCAGCCATACAACAAAGGCATAAATATTATATTTTTCAAATTTGTGCATGTCGCAACAACATTAATGGTGGGAGGCATGGTCTGGCCAGTGGCACAAAAAGGTTGTGAACCTCTGGTTTAGCCAACGTGCATTGCTAGTTTATCAAAACTGGATCATTAATAATTCAGGTAACAAAATGTTAAAGTTACCCATCCTGCTGTAATCTCCCAGACTTACTTTTGAGTAGCAGAGGTCAGCAAGAATAGATGTAGGTATGAGCGACATATTAAATGATAGAAATGCAAGAGCATGAGACATCTTGAGAGCAGGGATGATTTGGCAAAATTGTAGGAATAATACATTAACATATACTGCACAGAATAATAGGTACTGTTAGGTTACATGGATTTTTAAAGAGTAGAATGATTGAAAGGATTTGCTTCTTATATAACAGATAGCCAGCTACTTTGTATTGGCTTTGTGTGTATATTTTGCTTATCAAAAAACTGAAAGTTTTGCACAGATACAATTTGTGCAAATTATAGAAGCCACGAAAGGAAAAAGCAGGTCTTTTTTTCAACACTTTTGTAAGAATTTAATTTCATGGGACTTGAAAATTCCTCATCAAGGTGTTTTAAAAGCTGAAATAGATTAAGTTAACAGCAATCAAGAAAATAGTGCACATTATATTCCAATTTTAAGGGACATATTCCTATTCAGACTTGATGGAAAAAATGCTTTGAAAAGAGTAAATAGGTAGATGACCAATTTGTCTGTCTGGTTGGAAGGCATCTTCCTCTGATCCAGTACAGTGAGAATGTTGAGATTCATGGCTGCCAGGGTATATAGTTAGATAGTGTGGAAGAAGTGGAGTTGAAGAAGAAATGCAGTATTTGCATCACAGAGTATCCCTCCCTTCACCAATTTCTCCCTCCCTTCCCCAAATGTCTAACTCAGGGGTTCCCAACCTGAGGCCCATAGGCCAGATCTGGTCTACCGTGCCATTTTATCTGGTCCCCCACCCCTCCAAAGGCAATCAAGAAACAAAATGGCCATCCCTTTGGATCTTTGGGGACAAAATGGCCACCCCCATCATGCAGGCAGGGCAAAGTGGCTCTCGAAGCTGACTGAGAGAGCATGAGCCAGCCCCCGGCTTGAAAAGGTTGGAAACCCCAGGTCTGCTTTATGTAAGCAATGGTAAGGGATTATGGAATTGCATTCCAAAGTATTTAGAAGGCCAGACATTTTCTATCCCTGTTGTATATGAAGGGTTACAAAGAATGTGAATTCTTTCCCATGACCTACATCTGGGGAAGCTTGTATTTCTTGCAATGATGCAGTTCAGTCACCAGAAGTGTAGGAAGAAGGAAAGGAAGTTCAGAGCATTTTGACCTTGTGCTGAATCAGAACTGGTTTGAACCTCAGTGCTGAAGATAGGGAGTCATTTTACAAACATTTTATGGGAGTATTTAATTTGTATTTCTTTGCTGTCACTTCTGTAAACATTAATTGGATTAGATTCTTATCCACAGCCACAGTTCTCCCCCTCTTCCCTGTGTGATGCTAGCTGAGTGAAAATTATTTGTGTGAAGATGAAGTACTGTTGCTATCACTCTCATGTAATCTGTCCCCTCCACCCACCGTTAGGCCACCATTTCCTACTACCGAGGAGCAAGTGTGATTAAAGAGACATTTATTTATTTATTTATTTATTTATTTATTTATTTAGCTTTGTATAGCCACCCAATCACCAGAGTGACTCCGGGCAGCTCACAATCCAATTGCACATGACCCTGTATAAAAAGACTCAACATATCATGAAAAACCTCACATAAAAAACATTGTTAAAACCTTTGTAACAAATAAAATAGACAAATAAACTAAATCGCTGGATGGCAATTAGCATGTTCATATCAGCCAACGGGGGTAAGCTTGTTCTCTACGTCCTGACTAAAATTACAAACAAATGTCATTGGCAAGAAAAATTTAAATAAATATAAAGGAATTCTGGACAGAGATATTCCACAGTTCTAGCATTGCCACGGAGTGAAGAGACGGACACGTGTCTTGTTGGTTAAATAATTGGGCCACTTTATTAACTTACAATTAAAACTGGTAACTGGGCAGGAACCATCTGCCAACTTGTGATCTTCTGCGGGCTGGGAGTAGCACTGGTAAGGAATATGAATGCACCCAATTGAACTGACCGAATTGAACCCTCCCCAGAAGCTGGCAATCCTCCCACTTCCGGGCCATGACCTGTTGAACTGCTGGAGCGACTGCTGAGCTGTCAGGCCCCAGCAGTCGCGTGTTCATGGGCCGCACTTGACAGAGACAGCAAAACTAGGCCCAACTAATCCAACGGCTGCTTCATCAAGTACGTCCCAACAGGTTGAGAGGGGTCAGTGTATTCCCTACCAGTGCTACCCGCCCAAAGTGACAGGAGAAGATAAGTAAGAAAGAGGATTACAGTGCGGGAAGGGCAAAAACACCAAGGACCGAAGGGCCAGTGCTCAGTCCAAGCAAAAATTCCCCTCCCACCCCCAAAAGGGCGACCATCGAACACACTGTAACCAGGGAAGGGAGGGCGGGAAACTTGAAATGGAGAAGGAAGGAAAGGCCAACCGCGTGGCATACTTTGTTTATATAGGGGTGACAAACCCTGCCCCTAGAAAGACCTCGCTTGTCCGTCTCCTCCCCGCTGGCATGAGGCAAAGCACGCACCAAGCGCAGGTGCACCCAGCGCGTAGGCATAATTTATGGTTTCTTACTACTGCTTGAGGTGTTGTTAAGTTTCTTTTCTACTCCTTTTAAACTAATGAGATGGGGGTTGGTTATTGTTCTGATTTCTGTAGTGAAATCCATTTTTTACAGATGCATAGTTTCTCTAAGGCAGGAGTTCCCAACCTAAGGCCCATGGGCCAGATCCAGCCCACAGCACAATTTCATGTGGCCCCCAACCCCCTCCATGGGCATTTGAGAAACAAAATGAATGCCCCTTTGAAACTGTTGGGATAAAATGGCAGCCCCCATCCTGCAGGCAGGGCAAAATGCCCATCTAGCCCTCGAAGCTGACTGAGAGAGCGTGACCCTGCCTGCGGCTTGAAAGGTTAGAAACACCTGCTCTAAGGCTTAGTAGTTTATACATGCAAGCCTGCTGCTTCAGCTTCCCTTTTACATACAGTATGGGAAATTGAAGTAGCTTATACCTGCAATGAAAGCATAGGTCCTGTTGAGAAACAAATCTTCTAAATGTGGTTATGGGGCTGCATTTATAAATAGGAGCCTTATGCAGTTCTTAGGCAGGAGTGGTTGTCCGGACTCCATCGGACAGCAGTTTACCTTGGAAGGAAAGGCTCATGGAATACCTGAGATAATGGCAGTCTAGGATTACATGCTCTGAAGTTCCAGTGTTTGCATTGATGATCTGTAGGAAATGTTTCACTTGCTAATTTGCATTCATTTTTCTCCAGGGGTGCTTTTGTGCATGCTTTGCGCCATTTTCCTCTATTGCATTTTCCAATAAGACCACAATTTTAAGCCAATCTAAAAAGCTTTGTGCTGATTGCTCAGTTTTGTTTTAACTTTCTGACTTCTTATACCTCATCCCTCCTCTGTCTTTCTTTTTTAAAAAGCATTTCTTAGAATATGGCAGAATATTAGTAGTCTCAGGGCAATAGTTAAAGTTAAGGCAGTCCTCTGTTGGCTGTTTTGGTTTGGCAATGTAAACCATACATTGATATAATGGAAGGATTAGAGAGGAGTTTGCCACAGTAGGTGGATCTCTTGAGTTCATGTCATGTTACAGTGTCATGCAAATCAAAATCTGCGACATCTGGAGTCTTCCAAACTTCATATGGTAGGACCTAGAGTAGGACCTAGATGGCAAATCTTTTAGAGACCAAGTGCTCAAACAGAGGGGTGGAGTGAACTCTATGCTGGGGGTAGGAAGGAAGCACTCTCATTGGGCTTCTGGGCAGAGGGGTGGGATAAACCTAGTGCTAGGGGGGAGGAAGCACTCCCATTGGGCTGATGGGCAGTAGGGTGGGGTAAACTCTGTGCTGGGGGAGGGAGGAAACTCTCCCATTGGGCTGCTGGTCAGAGGGGCAGGGTGAACTCTGTGCTGGTGTGACAGTGCACATGCCAACAGAGAGGGCTCTAATTGCCCCCTCTGACACACATGCCATAGGTTCGCCACCACTGACCTAGAGGGATATCCACAACTTTGTTACACACTGTGGGAGCATAAGATATGAATACTTTTTTTGTGTTAACCACTTTGCCATCATCATCTCATCCCACCTCCATATTCCTTGGAATTGCAGCTTCATATATTTTTAAATTATTTGCTATTAAACACTTCTTCAGAGTCTTCTTATCGCTTGATTGACCAAAAGAGAGCATTATCCTTCCTAGAGTTCCATGGGGAAAGTGCATGCTTATTAAATCACCTCAGAACTTTGTTATCTTTTAGTAAGGCACTCTAGAAGGATAACTCACTTATTGGTAGGGGTAGCCATAACAGCATGATGTAACTGTGCCATGCTATCTCTTAGTTTCCCTACTAAGGCCTGAACTGACCCTGCATAGAATTTGCAGTTCAACTTTTTTAAAAAATTAAATGAAATATAACCCAAAGCCCCACCTCTGAAAATATTAATATGGATAGTATCTGGCTGCTAGTGCCAAGTTGATGTGGGAGATGTGATGATTAAAGGCAAGGGCTTTTCTCATGCTCTTTCTCTGTTTGCCAGCTCTGAACGTCTTCGCATCAGCTGTTAAGTACTGAAGTCGTACACAATGATGTTAAGCCAGCAAACATGGAAATATGGGAATAGCACGAGAAAGCCCTTTGTCCTCTCTCCCTGATTGCTGAAGAATTTTATCGTCTGATCTCCAGAAGGGTATTCGATGTGGCGCTGAGCTGTTCAAGCTGCCCTACTGAAAGGTATTCAGGGCGAGAACATTTAAGAACTGAAAGAAAAGACAAGAGAGATGTTAGAACTTTGTGCTGTAGCTTTGTTATGTAGTTTTTGCTAAGATAAAGGATGTGGATGAGGATAATGATAAGAAAAAGCCTTTATTATTTTTTTTGTTACTTTTAGTCATTTTGTACTTTATGGACTCATTCTTTAATTTATTTCTGCCGAATGTTGCCCCTCCCTCCATTCCTTTTACATATGGGAAAAACAGGAGCAATAACTTTTATGCGTATGGATTTTAGAAGACAAAGGTAACACACCTTATAGTCCCTGCATTTCCCAATTTATAATGTATTCTCATGCACTCCAAAGTGAGAAGAATGTTAATTTTTTTATTTAGAAGCATTTTCTAGGAAGGATACTATTAAGATCTTGATTTATCCATAATTCAGAACTGACTCGTTTAAATATTTCAGACTTGGCTGGCCCCCAGGTCATGCTGATTTTTATGAATCTAATCTAGGTATGATCAAGTTTGGGCTAAATCCATTGCATCTATGAAAGGATAGCTAGATATGGGTGTTACTGATTGGCAGATATCAGTATTGCTTAGTTCAAACATGTTTCATGCCATAACTCCTCTTAGTGTGGTAGGAAAGGATAGGTTACCTACCATAAGAATAGTTCTCTGAGTTCTCCTCTGAGCATTCATACTTTGGAGTTTTCCCTCCATGCATGTGCGGTGGCCAGTTCTTCCAAGTTTTGCTTTCTATTTTAGAAAGCACCCCATTTATTTATTTATTTATTTTTATTCTTCAAATTTCTATTGCCACCCAACTCGGCAATGACTCTGGGTGGCTAACAACAATTAAAAGCAACATCAAAACTAACTAAAAACCCTTAAAAACCCCATTAAAAATTCAAAATAATTTACCCACACATCCCGATCCATTAAAAGAGAGAGATAAATCTTAATTATATAAGCCAGCAGGTGGGGAGGCACACCTCCATCAGTGCCCCACACCTGCCCTGCCATCCCAGCATGCTTACCATCATTGCCCCGTCCCCTTCCTCCAGTTCTATTTTTTTCTGCTGCTCAACTGGTCGTGTTCTTCCAGGCTCCCGTGTGCTGTAACTATTTGGAACATTTTCTTAAACTTTTCATAGTTAATGTTGTTCCTTGTTAGTTTTGTGTTTGTTTAAAGCTTGGTTTTGATGGGGTGGGGTGCTTTCTAAATTAGAAAGCTAAGCTTGGAAGAACCGGCCACCGTGTATGCGCAGAGGGAAAACCTCAAAGTGTAGATGCTCATGGACCATGAAGGAAGAGTGGTTGTTCATCTGTTCTGCTCTCCCATACTTAACATAAGATGCAAAGCAGAAGTTACACATAGAGGCCTGTAATTTTTCAGAGGGTTGATACACATAATTTTTCCCAACCCAGAAAATTGAAGGAGGGGTGGAAAAGTGCAAATTAGACTTAGGTACATACAGCCCCCACTCCCCAGGAACACCTGGTTCTTGAATTACACTGGTGAGGCAAAAAGAGGAGTATTTTTTCTTCTCCATCACAAAAGGAGTATCTCCAGCTTAGTCAGGCTTTAGTCCTAAACATACTAGGACTGACTGGAAACCCTGAGTATGCCACATGTTTATTTACAAACAGACCTAACAGTATGCTGAGTGTTTATGAATTGGCTGGTTTGAGAAAGAATTAAGCTCCTTCATTGTTGGGCTGTATGAATTTGTGGCTGTTCCCTTTCCCTCACTATCTTACAACTTGTTATGTCAGCTTTTCAAGGAAATATTATGTTATGCTGGATATTATTTTTACCAACAAGTATGTAGACATGATTTACATAATATTTTTTGAATATTTATATCAGATGCCTTGCATTTAATATGATAAATCAATTTGTTACCTTATAATTAGTGTCAATTAAAACACTTCTACTTGATATTAAAATTGATGCCTTTTTAGAAAATGTGGAACTATCACTTGTCTTCTGTTAACATAAGATGTAATGTTTTCATTTTTTTCCTGTTGTTTATCTCATATTTAAAATATGTATGTCTATTGCAGTTGCATATGTATGTTCTGTTGTATCATCTTTCGGGCAATATTACATAAAGAAATGTACACTTTATAGTATTAGCACTTGGTGCAGAGTTCAACGACCACAGTCTATATGGAATTTGACTGTGGATATCCTGTTGAAAAATAGAATTCCATGGGAGTACAGAGTAAATTCAATTTTTACAGTAGGATGTAGTGGACTGTATTCCTACTGGACTGTGTTCAGTTCTATTTGAGAAGAAAAAGTAGTATATATACATTTGGGTTTTGTTTCTGTAACCGTTGTATGAATGCTAAAATAAGATTAGGTTGCTGGATTTGGAAAAGAGAAACCTATGTCCCAATCTAATATTTTGAGTGAATTTGGATGAACATGGAATATATCCACCAAAAGAACTGATGTAAAAATGGCATGTGCTTCACCGTTTTTGTCACAAGCTGGCTTCTTCTTTTTTTAAAAAAAATCCATATACAGTACTCCATGCTCATCTAGAGCCTATGTGTTCATCTGGAGTTGACATTGATTCTTCAAGAAAAAATCAACATGCAGCTAAAACTACACACAATTCATGTTCACAAACTTTGGTAGAACACAGTGCAATTCCACTGGTCAAACATCTTTAAAATCCATTGATTGAGAAGTAAATGTTAATTATTTGCTTATGTCTTTGTTTGTCAAAATCAATTGTGCTTACAGTTTCTAGCATTGACTGAAGGACACACATAATTTTTCTAGTTCTATTTCTCTAAAAAAAATGAATGGAAAACTCAAGTAAAGTTTATACGATGATTAGAATACCTGATCCTCAATGTAGCCTTAGGTATTCATGATGGTATTTATGTTTGTTTGTTTGGGGGGGGGGGAGACCACAATTCTACAGTATGCATAACATGTACTTGACAACTTAAAAGCTATTGAAGCTAGCAAAATTAGAAATCTCACATATTCACATATTTACTGTAACATCCCTTAAGCAGGCTTGCTGTGTAATTCCACTTTCTCACCTGTCAAATTGCAGATTGTTAACAAAGACTCTTAGCTCAAGTTCCTGTCACGTGTTTGCTGTCTGGCTTTTTTTTTTTTAAGGAAATGCGTATTTGGCTCTCTGATCTGTAAAGTGTAATAAATTCTATTTATAATGGAATATCGACGTGTACAATATTGTAGTATGTATTTGCAAATATGGCTGATGTGCAGTGGCGTCGCGTGGGGGGCGGGGGGGCGGCGGATGCCCCGGGCAGCGGATTTCAGGGGGCGGCAAAATGTCCCCACCAGTTTGGCCTCCCTCTGTCTGGGGCCGGGCTTAGGAAGCAGGACTTCCCAGGCGGAGGGCGGCCGTTTTGCTGGCGAGCGCTGCTCGCCTCCGTCCACCTGGCTGGCCGTCGGGGGCGAGGAGGAGAAAAAGGGTTTTTTTTTAGGCGGACAATTCAAGGAGGGGGCCCGCCCGGCCGGCTAGCCGTCGGGGGCTCTCCTGGAGGGCGGTCCGCGTGCGCGCGCACGCTGCTCGCCTCCGCCCGCCCAGCCACCCACCCAGCTTGCCGTCAGACGGGGCGCTCGTCGGGGGTGGGTGGCGCCATGGCAGGGAGCCCCTGGCGGCTGGCTGGGCAGGAGGAGGTGGGTAGCATGCGTGTGCACGCGGGCCGCCCGCCAGGAGAGCCCCTGACGGCCAGCCGGGCGAGCGAGTTGCCGGAGGTGGAGGTGCGCTCGTTGGGGGTGGGTGACGGAGGGGCCCTGGCCTGGAGGGCGCCGGCCAGGTCCTCGCGAGGCGGCCCCCCGTCGGCCCCGAGCAGGGCGAAGGGGGGTGGGTGAGAGCGCCGGGCGAACGCCTTACCTGGCCAGGTGAGCGGGGCGGGCGCGGGCTCTCTCGCTCTCAGGCTGTGGCGCCGCCTGTACCTGCCTCCCTCGCCAGCTGGTGGCGGGAACCTGGAGCGGCTCCGAGGGAAGCTCCTCCCCGGACAGAGCGGGCAGCCCGGCGCGGAGGGGCGGTCCGAGGGAGCAGGAGCCGCCGAGGGTCCGACTCTGCCGAAGCCTCTCGCCGCCGTTTCGGGGCGGCCCACGAGCCCTCCGGGAGGGTCCCTTAGGGCGGCAGAGACCCGGGCCAGGAGGGGAGGGCAGAGCGCCCTTCCCCACTAGTCCGAGGGTTGGTCCTCGGGGGCAGGAGGAGGCAGAAGGGGCCCCTGCCCCTCGGATCTTCCTCTCCCACCTCCAGCACTACTCGCGGGCGGGCGGGCGTCCATCGGAGCACGGGAGGGGGAGGGGGGAGAGGACCGGCAAGACCCGGAGCCGCGCGCAGGAGGGACTCCGCCCCGAGGGATCGTCCGTGCCTCCATTCAGTTCCCCCCCCTTCCGGGGCCAACGTAGGTGGGTGCGCGTAGTAGGGAGACTCGCTTCCCTCCCGGGGCCTGTTGGGATTTTTAGGCGCCCCCGTCACCACCACCGCCTGAGGACCCAATTCCCCGGGGTGGGTTGGATGACCTCGCGGGGCCCCGAGAGTCCCAAGCGAGGCGACAGCTGCGCCAGGAGAGGAAGCCGCACGGGGGGCGCCTTCTGCCTGGGTCCGGGGGGGGGGCCCGGCGGCAGCGGGGAGCTGGGCGGCGGCGGCGGCGATTTTCTTCTTCGCCCCAGGCGGCTGAACACTGCGCGACGCCACTGCTGATGTGGCAGGGGAAGGTTTTTTTTTTTTAATTTCTTATGACGGACCAGCTTCCCTGACTTTTATTGGAAAGAATCTTGTTTGTTCTTACAAAATGTTTTCTTGTTTTTCCTCCAGTTTGCAGTATTGATCAAGCAATTGAGACTGTAAGAATTCTTAATGGTAGCAATATACTTTAAAAAGAAAAGAAAAAACGACACTTGGTGACACCAAAAAAGGATGCTAGGTGTGCAGTCAGTGTAGAACAGGACTAGGCAAAGTGTTACCCTTCAAATATTGTTGCATTACATGCCTCTGAATTCCTTGCTATGCTGAGCTATTGTGAGTTGCACTCCAACAAATTAAAACTATGGCTTTCAGTTCAATGTGTAGATATTTGAAAGTGTACCAGAATATGGTTAGAGTAGTACGACAGTGGAACCAACTGCCTTGAACGCGCCAACACTGGAAGCATTCAAGAGAGAACTGGACAGCCTTTTCTCATATCTGCCTTGATTTGGATTCCTGCAAAGAGCAGGGGGTTTGACTCGATGGCCTAAAAGGCCCCTTCCAGCCCAGTCATTCTATGATTCTATGGATTGCTGTGGTTTCTTAAATAATTGCAAAATATATGTATACTTGGCCAGAAATCCGTAATAGCAACTTGATTTAAGATCTAAGGAAAGGCTTGGATATGTATATGATACAGTAATACCTCAGATAACACTAAGACTTGGTTCCACAAGTCTTGGTGTTATCCGATTTTTAGTGTTATCCAATGCATGTTAAAATCCTATGGGATGTATCGGATAACGTTAAAGCTCCATAGAGATACATTGTAACCGCACAGGCTTTAGCGGTTGTTATCCTATACATCCCATAGGACCTTAATGTTATTCGATCCAATTCTCCTCCCCAGATTACTTAACGTTATGCGATTTTAGCGTTATCCGAGGTAAACATTATCCGAGGTATTACTGTACTTTGATTTGTCTGTACCTTTTTACTTAGCAAGTAGGTGAACTGTCTCTAAACAAAGATTGGTATATTAGGGACCTGAGATTATTTTCTGTGTCAATAGACCTGTCATGGTTGCTTCCATGTGCAAGTAATACTGTGGCATTACATTCATCTGAGGTGCATATGTGAACTGGTACTCTCCCTGTCACACATTCTCCTCCCTGACACACAAACACACCTGTCATTATGCAATGTAAGCTTAGACAGGTTTGTGTTTGACTGTGGCCCTGAATATTTGAGTGTTAATGGGGGAACCTTTTATATACACACATGGTTCTTACCCATGTCTCCCCAGAATGACTTGTGGCAGTGTGCCTTCTAGATTACAATCTAGTGAGCTTTCCAAATTCGGGCATGCAATAAAGTGGGTGAAAAGTTTTGATCAAATAAGGCAGAGATTTTCAACCTGTGGCCTGTGGGCTTGATGTGGCCCACAGCACCATATCATGTGCCCCCCCCATTTGTTGGAGTGCAACTCCCAATAGTTCAACATAGCAAGGAATTCAGAGGCATGTAATGCAACAACCACACCAGGAAGTGACATGTGGTGAAGGGCAAAATGGCCATCTGGCCCCTGAAGCTGTCTAAGGGAGAGTGACCTGGCCCATGGCTTTAAAAGGTTGAGAACTCCTGAGATAGGGGCTTGTCAGAGCTAGATAGGGACTATGAGAGTGACTGAGAAGAATGGACAAAGAAGAAAAATACTGAATTGGCATGCTGGATCACCAGAGAATGGTCAAGTTTTGGGACATCTCAGTATAATAAGATTATTATTTTAAAAAATAAACAGTGGTGTAGCGTGGGGGGGCGGGGCGGCAGATGCCCTGAGCAGCGGCTTTCAGGGGGCGGCAAAATGTCTCCACCCCTTTGGCCTCCCTCTGCCTGGGCTTAGGAAGCAGGACTTCCCAGGCGGAGGGCGGCCCTTTTGCTGGCGAGCGCCCCGGGTGTGCGCGCACGCTGCTCGCCTCCGCCCACCCACCCGGCTGGCAGTTGGGGCTCTCCGCCGCCTGCCCCTGGTGGGTGCCCCGCGTGCGCTCACACGCTGCTCGCCTCCGTCCACCCAGCCACCCACCCAGCTTGCCGTCAGATAGCTGGCTGGGTGGGCGGGTGGAGGTGGGCGGCGCGCGTGTGCACGCGGGGTGCCTGCCAGCCTGGGGCAGGCAGCAAAGAGCCCCCAACGGCCAGCCGGGCGGGCAGGCAGGCGGAGGTGAGCAGCACGCGCATGCGGGGCGCTCGCCAGCAAAAGGGCTGCCCTCCGCCTGGGAAGTCCTGCTTCCTAAGCCCAGGCAGAGGGAGGCTAAAGCGGTGGGGACATTTTGCTGCCCTGTCGGGGGTGGGTGGCGCCGTGGCGAGGAGCCCCTGGGGGCTGGCTGGCTGGCTGGCTGGGCAGGAGGAGGTGGGCAGCGCGCGCGGGGGCCTCCCCCGTGCTCGTCGGGGGTGGGTGGCGGAGGGCCCCTGTGCGCACGCGCCGCTCATCAGCAGGGGGGCTGCCTTCTGCCTGGGTCCTGTGGGGGTGTGGGGGTGGCGGCAGCAGCGAGCTGGGGGGGAGCGAGTTTGCTCTTCGCCCCAGGCAGCTGAAGTCTGCGCGACGCCTCTGAAAATAAATAACCCTGTTATTGAAAAGTATAACTTTAAACAAACAGGCACACACACACACACACATATTCATAGAGTGTAGTATAGCAACTGTTGAAACATGACTCCCTTTTTCCTCTGTCAAGGCATTTAACTTTCTTCAGGAAGAAAGATAAATGGGGCAGCCTTTCTCATTGTCACTTTGAGTGCTACAAGTACAGAGAAATTAAGTTTGACTTTCTACACAAAGCTTCTGCCATGCTAACCCTGCAGCTGACTATCTACTGAATTTCACCATTCATACTTCATAATTATTTCTTTTCTTTTCCTCTTTTATGGTGAGGAAGAATTTCCTTAAGTCATCATCTGTCTTTGCCCTTCTTCCAGGTCTGATCTGACTTCTCTCACAAAATTAGAGCAACCTTAGGATTTTCTATTCTGTCAGGTATCAAGCTTGTATAACTAGAGATCAAACAAAAGAAAACCCAATTAAACCCTTAATTTATCACAAACAACAGCCAGTTTTTATATATTTTAATTATTTTGAGTTATTCACCTATCATCATTATCATCATTATCACCACCACTGTTGCTGTTCTTCTTCATGGGGAAATCATGCTAAAACTGGCTTCCAACACAGAAGCATTTGCAGATGATGCATTATCTAACTAGACCTACAAATCTCCATAGATGTAGGGACAATATTCAAGGGCTGAAGAACAGGGTTTACCCAGTGCTTTCTGTGGGTCCCTCCTCCTGCTATCAAATTTCCATAACATCTGAAAAAAGAACCAACATTTAAAACAATAACATATTTAAAGTAAGAAAATCATTATAAGTCATTTAAGCAAGCAGTTCCATACTTACTCAGAAATAAATGTGACTGGATTCAGTTGGACTTCCTCCCAGGTAAGTGTATATAAATGGTAGCATGGCATAACTGGAAGTAGCCTAAAAGTGGAAACTAGGGGGCCAGGGCCGAAACACTGTTCATATTATGATGTTTTTGGTAGAGAATATTCTTTGAAACTGCACAATCTGTTTCCATTAAAATGAAATGAACCTAATAAAATAGTTCTTCTTTGTCGCTAATGCATTTCAGTGGGGGATGTAACATGGTAGATTCTTGGTCTGGTTGTCACATACAAAAATAAGGAACTGCAATATTATCCGTGCCTGCTGACAATAGCAGACTTTCCTTGACTTTCCAATAGAATCCTCATGTTTTTTGGAGTAATCTTAGGTGCAAAAATTATCCATTGTTCACATTATTGACTACATAGCTTGTAGTAGGATGACTATTGCTTTGTTTACAGTATTTGAACATTGAATGTGTTGCAGGCATGGGCTGGGCCACTGGGACACGGGGATTCATCCTGGTGCACCCTCGTCTCTGGCACCCTGGAGCACAAATTATTATTTTATCCACCTGGCATGCTGTACTTTAGATTAAGCCATTGCTCCAACCTCCCTCCTTCAGCTTATGCAATGGTTTGTTCTAAAGTGCCACGTGCTGGGCAGAGCAAGCAAGGGGCAGTGACCATGCAGTTCTCAGGGACAGCCATCTTCCCTGTCCCTTGGTTGCTGACCCTCACCTCTGTCCCATGGTGTCCAGCACATCCCTGATGGGTTGTTTGTATCTTTCTTAACAATTATCCTATGGGTGCATGTGTTCATACAATGTGCACTTTGGTTTTCAGTGGGAAACATATTTAGTGTGAAATACAGAGACTTGAGGTGAAGGAAAAATAGGTATTTCTCTTACTCTTGGCTGGAGGGCCTTTGAAATTCTTCATCAAAGTGTCTTGACATGTCAGAAAGGCCTAAACTGAAGAGAACACAGGAAATATTTGTTCCATCCATATGATAGAACTTCTTGATAGATTGTGCCAAATATATATTTTTCCTCTTCTTCTTTATACAGAATATATCACAGTGTCAACATTTAGGCAAACAAACACAATATGAACAATGGGTCCCCCCCCCCCTTTCATGACTTTTTTCTCTTTTTCTATTGACTTCTTTGTAATAAATTTGTCTTCCCAACAGCATATATCAAACCCAGCAGCATCACCAAGGGAATGAAGAGACACAAAGGTGAAAGGAATTATAGATTACTTATTTTTAGATCATGTAAGTGGCTTTAGAGCTGCATTGGGTTATGTATGCAGTTGATTTGAGGGTGTCCATAAGAGTGGGTGCTAAGGTTTAAATCCATTCAGAGCAATGTCAGTTTTTCTCTTGTTTCTGTCTATGCACTGTTGGAGTTTTAATTAAAGAGAGACTAGCTTTGTCATAGCTAAATTTGTCTTCTTGCTGTTAACATGAGCAAGTCCCAAGTCTTTCCTGTCTTTAGGTTACCTATTCAGAATTGGTTTGACAATCTTTGACCAACATGCCACCTCATCAAGTCCCATTCATGATCAATAAGTAACATATTCCCTCCACCCACCCTTGATCTAGTTCTCAGATGGTTATAGAACATCTTGACTCCTACTTCAGAGATGGATGAGACAAAATGAACACTACAGGTTTGGGAGGGAGAACATTGGAATCAAAGGGGCATTATTAGCATTTTTATTTATTTATTTGTTTTTAGACTTATACCCCACCCCACTCACAACAGCGACTCTGGGCAGCTTACAGGAATGCAAAATACACAGTTACACAATTATAATAACATCATATACAGATTTTACTGGGAAAACTCAGCCATTGCTTTAAAATGAGAAGTTTAAGCAACCAAAACAGGATGTCCTTCAATTCTTGTTTTAGATGCCTCTCCTCACTACCTTTACCTAAGATTCTACCTAAACGTAGCGATTGCAGCTGAGATGAGAACCTTGTAGTGGTGGCTGGTTCTAGATCTTCTGCTGGTGAAAACATATTGCAGAACAAACATGATTATCAGTTTTCGCCCGAAGGCAAGTGGTACCATCTCCTACTTAGTCCATCTGAAGGTGTGGGTATGATGACCATACTCAAAGAGGATGGAGGAAAAAAAATGTTGCCTATACATACATACCTAAAAAAGAAGAAGGAAAATGAAGTGTATGCTTTAAATAAAAGGGGAACTGAATGAGGTTGGATAGTTTTTTTCCATTTATTTCCTTAATGTTCACCATCAGCACATTCTAAATTTTAGTACCCTAGAACAAACTCCTGGCCAAAGTACAGTAAAACCTCAGGTTACAATGGAGATCTATTCCAACAGCCTCCATTGTAATCCAAAGCAAACGTAACCTGAAGCACATTTTCCCATAGGAATGCATTGAAAATAAAAAAGTCCCAACTAAAAAAAAATATGTAAAAAGTTCAAAAAAGCACAAAAAGCACAAAAAAATGCCAGACCTGATCATCCCCCACAAAAGCAACAGAGCAATCGCCCTACTTTTTCCAAACCATTTGGGGGCAATATCCAATGACGACACCTCCACAGGAGTTAGCAATGTATTGTGTCTTTGGCTGGAATGGGGACAGCCATTTTGATTTCTGAATGGTTGTGTCAACCATTTTGAACTGCCAAGATTTCTGGGAGATGTAGTCCTGAACTCCAAATTAGCTGGCACAACCATTTCAGAAATTGAAATGGCCACCCCCACTCTACCCGAAGTCACAATGCAGTACTTACTGCTGTGGAGGTGCCATTGTTGTCATCAGATAAAGTCCCCAAACAGAGTGGAAAAGGTAGGGAGATTGCACCGTTGCTTTTGTGGGGGTGGGGGACAATCATAACCCGAAAATTAGTCATATTTGGAAATTGTTTTAAATTAAATGTGAGGTTGTAACCTATGGCAAACATAACTTTTTCCCTATGGGAAAAAAATCATACAACAAAAATATGGAAAATCGTACAACTAACATTTTTCTTTGTACAATTTTTCCTATAGATATTTTCTTTGTACGATTTTCCCCATAGATATTTTCATTGTACGATGCATCCCATAGGGATTTTCATTATATGATGCATGAATCGTATAATGAAAAAATCATAACAAAGTGCCTTGTGGAACCAATTATTTTCACTGTACAAGGTTTGTAGTTTTTCTTTTCAATGCATACATCTTTCCTGTCAAATACAGTTGGAGATATTCTTTAACTATGTTTAGGAGTTGTTATTAATGTGTAAAGAGATTGGTGGAGATTCAGTCTTGACTTGATGTGTTACCTAGGAAGTATAAAACTTCAAATTAATTTGACTCAGAGCTCAACACAAGTGGGAGCCCAGCATTTACAGAGTTTCCATCAGAGCAAACATATGAAGGTATAGTCAGCCAAAGTCAGTTACAATTCTCTCTCTTTTTTAACCTTCCCAGCAAATTGTGGAGAACAAGAATAGAGAGGGCATCACAGATCCCTAAACTCACATAAACAAATGCATGAATAGGGAATTCATTGACAAAATGTAGAAGCTGGGTAATAAATTCTGCAGCTGCCTCAGAACAAGGCTGAAAATGAATTGCAATGAAATGAAGGGCGAATGACCAACATTTGGATCCTTACTGCAGAGAAATCCTTTAGAACTGCTTATTTTGCTATAATCAGCTTGATTACTTTCCCTAATAGATTTATGTCCTTTGGAACTCATCTAGATTATTGCACACAGAGCTTGGTTCCAATGTTTTTCGGATTATGCAGCTGCACAATACTGTACTTTGCTTTTCATAGGTTTGACTATAATACAGTCAAACCTCGCATAAAGAGTGCCTCGCTTAAAGAGTAACTCGCTTAAAGAGCAGAATTTTCTCTGAATGTTCGCTTTGCTTAACAAATAAAACCAACCAAAAACTCGCTTAACAAATAAATCAGGTTTGACAATCCCCCCCACAATTGGTCATTTACAATGGTGTTTCGCTTAAAGAGCAAACTCGCTTAAAGAGCAATCCCGTGGAACGCATTATGCTCTTTAAGCGAGGTATAAACTGTATTTAAATCAGGAGTTCTCAACCTTCTTAAACTGGGGAGCCGGGTCATGCTTCCTAAGACAGCTTTGGAGGCCGGATGGCCATTTTGCCCTTCCTACACCACATAACATTTCCTGGTGTGGTGGAGGTACTGAGGGGCCATACGAAATGGTGTTGTGGGCCGCATCCAGCCCATGGGCCACAGGTAGAGAATCCCTGATCTAAATCACTCCACTGTTTGTGAGATACTTGTTTGTAACAATTCATTCATGGTATTTGAAAAAGCTGGTTAGGTCAGTGGTTTAGAGCCAGAAATGAAGTGTTTGATTCCCCACTGTACCTCTCGGGAAAAGGGCCAGTCTGTGTTGTACTGGGCAAACTACACAGTCATAGGGCACCTCCAGAAGAAGGGAATGCTAAACTACTTCTCTATCTAGAAAACCCTGTAATGGATTGCCATTTGAAAATGGTTGCCGTTATGTCATTTTCATGTTTGTTACCAGGTGATTTTGATTTTCATAAAGATGCACATTTAATTTAATCATGGGTATACACACTCACATTCTTCCCACACCTGATGAGAGTGTGAATACATTAGCCGTCTGGGGCAGGAAATGTTTAATACAAAAGCAAAATGAGGATCGTATTGTGGAAGATTAAAATAAGCAAATATTAAACTTAGTGGGAGGTTAACTATTGAAAGAATAGACTGAAATGAGTAACCCATCTGATGACATTATGTGAGAAAGCTTCCTAAAATATGTGGAGAGAAACACACAGAATCCTTTGAAATATTATGCATACAAGATATAAGACAGCACAATTATCATCTTGCTTTTAGCAACCAAGAATGATTGATTAGTTACAGTTCTTTGCTTTTGAAACATGAAATGTAGCTAAGATGAGGATGTGCTTAGTTGTTCAAAGATTCCAGCATCTGTCCTCACAATCCTCTTACAAAAAGAAGTCATTTTGGAATGAGCAAATGGCAACATGGATTTTGAAATGGATATGAAATCAAGCAGATTATGCACCAGGAAAAGATTGTCTCACTCTGCAACCCCTTTTTAACACTTTATCAAACTCAGACTCTTTATTCTTAATGTCTCAGATCATAATAAGGTCTATAGTGATGGAAAGGAAATACAATAACTAACAGGCTTTAGTTTTAACTGGTTTTGCACAATATAAAGTAACTATAATTGTAATACCATATTGTATATTAGGGTAAAATTGCTGGAGTGTTTATAGAGAATAGACTTCTGGTGATTTATCCTAAATGATGGAATTCTTTTACAACTCTTTTTTTACCATTGGCAAAATAATGTTTCCTGTTTCTAGTAAGGCCAAACACCTCGTATCCATGTTCTGTTTCTGAGGCTTGCATGAAAGAACAGAATAGGCCCTACACATATAAAATCCAATAAACATAGATGGAAATCAATCACTATATGTAATTTAGGGATGAGAAAGGATTGTGTTGGATTCAGCAGTATCAATACAAGTCCATTTTTCACTCTTTCTGAAATTCATTATGAGAAAAAACATGTATCAATTAGTTTTTTAAATTTTGATTTTAAAGTTTTAAATTGAGGGGTTTTTAAGGAATGCTTTTAAGAGTGTTTTATTGTGGTTTTTTATGAATTGTGAGCTCCCCTGGGTCACCTTGGTGAGGAGGGTGGTTGATAAGTATGAATAATAAAGAAATAAATGAATGAATCACCTTGAAATTTCACATATTACAAGACTTAGACACAATTGTGTCCACAGTTGAATCCCTGAATGACTAAAAATACATGATATGTATGTGTTTGTGGAGACAAAAAGAGAAAACATGTTTAGCTATTTGCTTTGTAAAATGAGGGCATAGTTTTTTGCCGACTGCTGCGTCTCGTTAGTCTTATAAATCTTTCTGTACATATATAATATTAAATGTATTTATTAGGTATGTACATGTCTGTTAAGTAAAATGTGCAAATAAGTGTTCACAATAAGAAGAATGTGCAAAAATGTGTACAAAATTTCCATATGAGATGCGGGCCACAACCTGACATGAAAACAAAGGTGGAAGGTAGAAGGGGGCAACAACTCCACTCTCACAATTAGTTATCTTGACTGGTGTGAGGATTTACTATCATTATTTGATGAGCTTTAATTTTAATAATTTGCAAGATCAGGTCCGTTAATGATACAACCTTTTAGAGGTCAAAGATTCATAGGGTTGTGATACTGCTTGACAGAACATAACAACAATTAAAATGTTTTTTCCCCTATATTGGCAGTCAGATTGAATGAGGTCCTCATGCAGTATATGAACTGGAATTAAATGTGTTTCATGCTAAATAGACATCTGATCCATGTATTAATGCATGTAAACTAAACAATAGATGGCACTAGGGGGGCTAGAAGCATTCAAAACCTTTGACAGTCAGGTTGGAATGGCATTTTGCTATGAAACTAAAATAAGACATTCTAAGATCCATAAACACATGAAGCCTTGAATGCAGTAATTATAATAAATGGATTTGACTCCCAGACCATTTGGATTAATTTGGAGAGTCAAGCAAAGATGCCCGCTGTGTTAATTTAGGACTGCATGAAAGCTGCTAGCAAGAAGGCTTTATGACAATATCAAAATAAATATATTGTAACACAATATCAGTGTTAACGATTGGAAACATAGAGCATACAGTTCTGCTCGTAACCAGTTCCAACAGCAGAAATATTAAGAGAAATAGATGACTATGCTTCAGTAGTCGGTCCTAACAGAAAAAAATATTGCAAACTTAATACAGACAAAGCCTTTCAGAATGAGGTTGCTGGTCTTACTAGTCAATGACATAGAAGGAGCCTCTCCATAGACTGGATAGCATTGCTAATACATTTGAGTATCCCCCAGGCAACAGTGTCAGGTCAAGGTCACCCTTGATTGAAAGCCAGTCATATCCAACTCTAGGGTTCAGTGCTCATCTCTGTTTATAGCCGAAGAGTCAGTACTGTCTGCTTCTGCGGACATTTCCATGGTCACGTGGCAGGCATGACTAGACACTGGAGTGCACAGAACGCTGTTTACCTTCCCACTGAAATGGTCCCTATTTATCTACTGCCAACAGTGTAGAACAAACCAGTTCTTTCAATTCAGAAACATTTGGGTGTAATTGTACAATGTGCTGACATGAATAAAGTCCCTAATTAATATGAAATTTATTAACTGACTTGAGAGGAACCACATGACCAGACTGCTGAACCACATGACAGGCTTGTGGCCTGAAATGTTTGGGCACCTTTGGCTTAACATATATCTTAAAGAATCTCTGGTTCCAGAGTCTTGCAAAAATAATAATAATCCTATATCCTAAATTAAACTCACTTGAGAAATAATAATAATCCCATATCCTAAATTAAACTCACTTGAGAAAGCCTTGATGCCAGGAAAGGTATAGGGCAAAAGAAGAAGGGGGTTCCAGAGAATAAGATGGGTAGATGGCTTTGTTGACATAATAGGCACAAAGCTGGGCGGGTTGATGAGGATGGTGAAGAATAGGGGTGCCTGCCATGCAATCGTCCATGGGGTCATGAAGGGCCAGAACTGACTGTGTGACTAAACAACATAATTAAAATTATGGCCCAGCATCATGCAATGACTTATGCTGGAATCAAGCAGTCTTGCATTGCTTAAAAATTCCTTGTGGAGATGTCTTGTTATGCCAAAGTTGCTGAAATGGAGAAGAAGAAGGAATTTAGCAGCGTCACCCACATTACTAGTTTTAAAGAAGGCAGAGATGCTGACACTTATATGCTTGTCCTTGACTGCATGGATATGTGCACGTGTCCTATAATCATTATTGTGGCTCTTATCCTTGGAGGCACAGCGGTGGTATTAAACTCCCAACTGTTGGGTCCATAGCCAGATAGCTAAATCACTGAGCTATTCAGCCAGCTATAGGAATGTGTTTTTTTATCTTTGCCTCTGTAGATTCAAACTTTCACCACATTCTGTTCTGCATTTCTAACTAGTATCTGCAGGGTTTCATAGGGTTTCATTAAGCACACATCTAGCAAACATGCATTTGTGCATCTATGCATACAAACATTTGTAAAACCATCCATTGCTTCCTTATAGACAGAATCTGAGCATAATTACAGTGCACCAATAAAGGGAAAAAATGGTTTTGACTTGAATGCCTTTATAGTCTTTGAATTGCAGTTCACACCACTCTTAGCAGTGCAAGCAATTTTTCCATTTCTTCTAATGCCTCAAAAATTATAGTCTTTTCCTCAACAATAAATCTAAATTACCGTCTTCCTTCTGCCTCTGTCTTGTGCCTCAATCCCTTACATGCCTCATAAAAATCACTTCTGGAAATTTCCAGGCTCACTCAACAATGAACAGCTTAAGAGCTACAACAATTTTTGTGTCCCAGAAGAAGAGATGCTGCAGCATGCTAATATACTTTTACAGCACTAAATATAATTTGGAAATTTCATTGTATTTAAGAAACAGGTGTATAGCTTAAAATCTCTGCATGCTTTTCTTCAGAAACCGCAGAGAAGACTGGGAACTGCAAATGTTCTGTCAAACCCCCACCTCACCATTTCAATATTTTCCCTCAGTCAGGCTCAGATGTGTTATTGAATGTTAACTGTTTTGTTTTTAGAGGAAGAACATTTCTTATGACAATTATCCTATCCTGAGTTGACAAGCAAACAGTCCAGATCTTGACAGTAACTACTTACTTTGACATAGAATTATAATTGTAACATAATGATGGATAACTGTTTTCTTTTTATGGTGCAAGTGTAATGCTAGTTACTCAAAAGCTGTCTGGCCTCACTAAATGTTACAGAAGAGTGTTACATTAACTCAAACTGTTACAGATTTGTCCTATTCCCCTTTTCTCCACAAAGTAACTTTCTTAAGAATCTCAAGTGGAAAATGTGCAGTCAAATGCCACAGAGATGATGCCAAAGCTTTGCATTTAAGACCAGCCTTGGAAAATAGATGGGGAAGAAGTAGAAGCAGTGACAGACTTTACTTTCTTAGGATCAAAGATCACTGCGGATGGTGATTGCAGCCATGAAATAAAAAGGCGACTGATTCTTGGGAGGCAAGCGATGAGAAACCTGGGGAACATAGTGAAAAGTAGAGACATCACCTTGCAAACAAAAGTCTGCATAGTCAAATAAATTTTATTTCCGGTAGTAATTTATGGTTGTGAGAGCTGGACCATAAGGAAAGCTGAGCGCAGAAGAATAGATGCCTTTGAGATGTGGTATTGGAGGAGAGTTTTGAGAGTCCCCTGGACAGCGAGGAGAACAAATAGGTCAATCTTAGAAGAAATCAACCCTGTCTGCTCATTTGAAGGACAAATAGTGAAGATGAAGCTAAAGTACTTTGGACATCAAATGAGAAGAGAAGATTCACTTTAGAAAACTTTGATGCTGGGAAAGGTGGAGGGCAAAAGAAGAAGGGGGTGGCAGAGAATGAAATGGCTAGATGGTATTTTGACGCAACGGGCACAGAGTTGGGCCAGTTTATTTTATTTATTTATTTATTTATTTACTCCAATTTCTATACCGCCCTACTCGGCTGGGCCGACTCAGGGCGGTTCACAAGCAAAGAGTAAACAGTAAATTCATAGACACATCACATAAATATACAATATATAACTCAACATCGTTCCATCACAAAAGTTCAGTAAGCATCAATCTCAACAACAATAAAACTACAAAATTCATCAAATATGCACAAAAAATTTAACAATTGTCGAAAGTCCTGGCACCGCCGCAGCCCTTGAACATAGCCTCCGGAAGAGGTGGAGGGAGTCCCGGCTGGGCACGGCGGCAGTCTCTTCCCCCGGCCGCAGGTGTGTTCCGTGGCGGCGGGGCGAGGAATGCTCTGCCGGGGGAAGTCCCGCCGCTACCGCGGCCAGGGAGGCTCCTTTTTCCTTCCTTCCTCCCGGCCGGTGACGAGGGCCGGGAGGGCGCGGCAGCAGCAGCAGCGGCGGCGGCGTTTTCGGGCTTCCCTCGCCTAGGGAAGCCCCTTTTTATCTTCCTCCCGGCCGGTGACGAGGGCCGGGAGGGCGCGGCAGCAGCAGCGGCGGCGGTGGCGTTTTCGGGCTTCCCTCGCCTAGGGAAGCCCCTTTTATCTTCCTCCCGGCCGGTGACGAGGGCCGGGAGGGCGCGGCAGCAGCAGCGGCGGCGGTGGCGTTTTCGGGCTTCCCTCGCCTAGGGAAGCCCCTTTTATCTTCCTCCCGGCCGGTGACGAGGGCCGGGAGGGCGCGGCAGCAGCGGCGTTGGCGTTGGCGTTTTCGGGCTTCCCTCGCCTAGGGAAGCCCCTTTTATCTTCCTCCCGGCCGGTGACGAGGGCCGGGAGGGCGCGGCAGCAGCAGTGGCGGCGGTGGCGTTTTCACGCTTCCCTCGCCTAGGGAAGCCCCTTTTATCTTCCTCCCGGCCGGTGACGAGGGCCGGGAGGGCGCGGCAGCAGCAGTGGCGGCGTTGGCGTTTTCGGGCTTCCCTCGCCTAGGGAAGCCCCTTTTATCTTCCTCCCGGCCGGTGACGAGGGCCGGGAGGGCGCGGCAGCAGCGGTGGCGGCGTTGGCGTTTTCGGGCTTCCCTCGCCTAGGGAAGCCCCTTTTATCTTCCTCCCGGCCGGTGACGAGGGCCGGGAGGGCACGGCAGCAGCGGCGGCGGCGTTGGCGTTTTCGGGCTTCCCTCGCCTAGGGAAGCCCCTTTTATCTTCCTCCCGGCCGGTGACGAGGGCCGGGAGGGCGCGGCAGCAGCAGCGGCGGCGTTGGCGTTTTCGGGCTTCCCTCGCCTAGGGAAGCCCCTTTTATCTTCCTCCCGGCCGGTGACGAGGGCCGGGAGGGCGCGGCAGCAGCGGTGGCGGCGTTGGCGTTTTCGGGCTTCCCTCGCCTAGGGAAGCCCCTTTTATCTTCCTCCCGGCCGGTGACGAGGGCCGGGAGGGCGCGGCAGCAGCAGGAGAATGGTGGAGATTAGCGGTGCCTGGCATGTGATGGTCCATTGGGTTGTAGAGGGACAGAATCGACTGCGACTGAAGAACAACAAAAATGTTTTCCTCACTTCTCTGTTCCATCCATCAACTGTTCTTTGTAGGCTACAATTTTTCAGATGTGTTGTGCATTAAGGATCTGCACAGCTGAATTTATTGTGTTAAAAACGGTCCATTCAATGCTATATGTCACTTTTTGTAGAGAGAAATATTCTGTCTCAGGGCAAGTTTAACTTATTTTCCCCTGGAAGACCTCTTCTCCATTTTTTTTTAAAACTTGGGCCAGTTTCCACAACCTCTTTCACAAATGGTTTTTCATTTATTTTTTTCCTTAACTTTGAAAAGGTACATTCACAGCCCTTGGCATGTTTTGAAAAAGAGAGCAAATCCTGGCACAGCACTGATTTGTAGTACAGCTCATTAAAAATTGTCATTTTTCTTTCTAACAGGACAAACGTCTTCTCGGTGGCACCAGGACACATTTAATAGAAACTGACAGATGATTTTGTCTTAAAGGTTAGCTATAATTAGGAAAGACATCCTTAGGAACTAAAAGTGAAACATTGCAGTAAGATTACATTATTAATGTGTTGTTATTGTCAGGTTAGTCATTTCAGAGCTTCTGTGTCGTCGTCCTTTGGTGTCTCTCTCTGCGGCTTGCTTTGCCATAATGTCAAGTATATTGCAATTTTGTTTGTATGCATTTACTGTACCAATTCCAGATTGCTTTCTATACCACTGGGCCAGTGAGCAGAAATTGTAGAAAGTAGAACCTAATCCTGACAATAATAATACAATGGAACCTCAATTAACAAATGGCTTCGGTTAACATAAAAATTGTATAACATAAGGAAATCCATACAAAATAGTGGCTTGGTCTATGGATTATTATTATTATTATTATTATTATTATTATTATTATTATTATTATTATTATTATTATTATTATTATTATTATTATTATTATTATTATGTGGAACAGATTAATGGGTTTTCAATGCATTCCTATGGGAAACCACATTTCAGTTAATGTATTTTAGTTTTCAGTGCATATCTATGGGAAATTGTGTTCAATGCATTCCTATGAGAAATTCAGTTAAAATGATTTTTGCTGTAAGAAACGTCCCAGAGATGCGTTAATTACGTTAACCAAGATTTTCCTGTAATGATTTCATGTCAGAAATTATTCTGGGTTGAAATAATTTTTGCAGAAGAAACTCCACTCAGGGAATGCCCAAATGTCCCCAAATGTCCTTTCATGTCCCCAAGGGCTGGGACAGAGACGGGCACTCAAAACCATCATGTAGTACCCGGATCTCAAACTACCAACTTGCCAGCCTTTCATCTAACAAGGTGAGCTTCTTAACCACTGAGCCACTGAAGCCCCTTACCCTGTCAATGCCATATTGGAAATATTTTAATTATTGTTTTAAAGGAATTGTCTGTTGTTGAAGTAAATTAAATTTAGACCAAAAATGCATTTGTGTAGCCATGAAATAATAAGTGCAATTGGCGTGCTTAAATTTGGTTTTTTAATCTGCTATTCACCTATAATGTCAATACCACCTTAATCCCATCCCCCACTTTAATTTATTTTTAGAACTGTCTTCCTCCTCCTCTTTTCCAGATGTATTTGCCTCCCCATCCCGAAATAAAGAGCCGAACAAGTAGCTTGTAGCAGATGTCTCCCAATGGGAGAGACAGGTCTCTGTATAGAAGAGCACTGTTGGGCAAGGAGGCATCAGAAGCTGCCAGGGCACCTTGCAACAACCACATGAAAATTAGGAGCCAGTTGGTTTTCAGGTTGCCACAGAGGATACATATGCCCCAGCTGAGGGTAATGTATATGGGTTGGTTGAGGACAAGGTTCCTGACCTGTGCCCCAAGGCACAACACTGTCTTGGGATTGTAAGGGACTGGTCCTGCCAGAAGACAGGTGCCAAGCTGCTGAGTCCCAGGTGCGGCTGTCTGGTTCTGGGTGGACATCATGGTGGGTATTGCCTCCCCAATCTGTCAAGGCCATGCCATTCCTTGTCCTGGCCATGCAGTGTTCTGTGTTCCTAATGATATGGCTGTGCTGAGTGTGATGTGGAACTCACTCTGCACTGCTTGTTCCACCATAGCAGCCACACCATCTCCTCCAGCCAACAAAAAGGAAGCACCGGCTACTGCTGTTGATGCCACCACCATTGTTTATGCCTCTTCCACATCCACTGCTACCAACATTCTGTGGGACTCTAAAATCAGATAAGTGATTAACCAGAGCATGCAGATTTACTAGCTTTGGTTACACTTCTAGGTTGCCCCAAGGTGGCCAGCCATATAGGGGGTTGAGGGAAGCCAGATGCAGCTTCCAAAGATTGGAGCTGCAGCACCAAATCACCCAATTTAGGTACCACCTCATCCTCTGAAGAGGACAACCCTAGTGAGGGGTGAGGGGCTCACCTCTTAGCAGGTTGTTTCCCCTGGACTCTTTCTTAGGCAGCATGTCAATGATAGGTCAAGCACTAGGCTGCACAAAAGTGTGTGTGTGTGTGTGTGTGTGTGTGTGTGTGTGAGTGTGTGTGTGTGTGTGTGAGAGAGAGAGAGAGAGAGAGAGAGAGGAACTGCTAATAGAAAAGGCCTTGTGACCACCACTCTGGATGTTGGTAGCTGTACATCACCATTTATTGTGAAAATTTCTACCATCAACTTCACAACCCTCATATGGACCCAATTCACCACTGCTCCCAGTCAGGCCAGATGAGGCTAAAGATGCAGCCTGAGGAGAGATGGCAAAGAATTGGTATCACTGGCTGATGGTAAAATGGTGCACAAAGATGGCATGGAGCTCATGCAGGTGCAGGGCCAGAAATAAAATGGCATCTAGTAACCGGGTGAGGAGTTGCCTGATAAAAATGGTATGTATGTGTGTGATTCATCCCATACTTGAAAACTCCCGTCCTCTACAACCCTCAGTATTGTGGGCCAGCAAGAAGAGCTGAGGAGGGTAAAGAACCACTCAACCCTATGCTCCACAAACATGAGTGACACAAAGGCGCTGATAAGAAATTCACTCCTGCATACATTATGAAGATAAAAATGCTCCTTTGCCAGGTTCTATCCAACAAACAGTGTGGGACTTGAGCATCCATACAGAAAGCCATTCAAACCCAACCCTCTTTAACTATGTAATGTCCCCAATGGCTGGTGGCCATGATCCAGCTCATTTCAAAATGGACAGAGGGCACCAAAGAGCACACAATCTTCACATACATATGTGTGTATACTAGCAATGGCATATATGTGAGTAAAATACAGACTTATGGTTTCTTTATGAAACAATTATTTTTATTCCTACATAAGATCTTTCCAATTCCTCTGTTCTCAGGTGTGGCATCTGCATTTAGGATGTGAATCTTCATTTCATGAAATAACGGGAGTTTTTTCCTATGCTGGGCAAGTTTACAAGAATTTTTTGTATATTTTCACAACATGACATCTTGTTAAACAAAAGAGTAGAAGGGATATTAATAGAAGCAGGGGACCAATAAAAATTATTAAAATATTATGGAAATATGATTTGATAGAGGAAATAAGTACCTAGGTTTGGAATAATGTATAGGATAAAAAGAATATTAAAATCTATGTCAGAAAGGATAAAGGGATTTTTTTTTAGTTTGGTTATGGTAATTAATAACACTGAAATTGAAATAGATACTAATTATTCTAGGTTGTGTTGAAGAGGTTGTCAGAAAACAGGCATTTATTTTCAAATATGATAGGAATGTGAGAATGTACAGAAACATTGGCACTTGGTTTTCTAGAAAATAAATAAAATAAGCAAACATGATGTAGAGATACAGTATGTTCTAAAATAGCACCTTTATCAGTTTTTGATAAGGAGTGAAGAAATTGGACATGGAAAGGATTATTTTTTAATCTATTTAGAGTGGCAAGATTAATTGTACCAAGGAAGTTTAGAAAGTATGATAAGATCATTTCCTTTCAATGTGCTACATATTGTAGAAAACTTCAGAAATTATATTCCACATTTGTTGTTTGAAATGCAAGATATCATCTAAGAATTTTAATCCCTTAGTCTTCTGTTTCCCTAACACTAGTGCAAAGGGTTTACTCAATTGAATGATCATATTTACAAGTTCAAAGTGATATATGAGTAGCATTATCTATACATGGTGTCCCTTAAAAATGAACTGATATAGTGTTTTCCTGTCACCACGTATATGTAATAAATCCATTACCCAGAAAGTAGGCTTGTTTTAAATTGTGGCAAAGAGAAGACACTAAGTCCTCATAACAACCACCATCTCTTAGAACCTCTCTCTTGTTCTCATTTGTTTCAGCAAACATTGAACAGCAGTATGTCTCTGGGTGCAATTCAAGGTGCTGATTATTACCTTTAAAGCCATACATGATAGTAGGCCAAGATACTTAAGAGACCGCCTCACCCCAAGAACATCTGCCTGTCCCACCACAGCGGACTGGAGAGGCTCCCTAGTTGTTCCATCAGCCAGGGAGACACATCTCTCTGGCACCAGAAGGAGGGCCTTCTCTGTGTCTGCTCCGGCCCTATGGAACCTCCTGCCAATGGAGCTACGTCTCCAGACAGAGCTGCTGCCCTTTAGGAAGAATCTAAAAACATGGCTGGTGGGACAGGTATGGGGTGCAGAAGGTATAATGACCCCAGCACCCTGGATGATCTGAGCCCCTCTCTCCCTCTACTGTTTAATTAGTAAGATTAGTAAGATGTAGCATTTGGTGTGCTTTTAATCTTTTTAGATTTAAATTTTAATTTTAACAGTTTTGTATTTGAGGTTTTTAGGTAGTGTTTGTGTTTTACTGTGATGTCTTTTATTGCTTGTAAACCACACTGATTCACTTCGGGCAGTGGAAAAATATGAACAATTAATTAATTAAAATCACATTAAAAATCACTTAATAAAATACAGATATCAAACCTAATTACGGTATATACTCGAGTATAACTTGTCCCGAATATAAGTCGAGGTACAATGAGAAGAGAGGATTCACTTGAGAAGGCCTTGATGCTGGGAAAGGTGGAGGGCAAAAGAAAAAGGGGGTGGCCAAAAATGAGATTGCTAGATGGTATCGTGGAAGCAATGGACACAGAGCTGTGTGAGTTGAGAGGGATGGTGGAGGACAGAAGTGCCTGGCGGACAGTGGTTCATGGGGTCGCAGAGGGTCGGAATCGACTATGCAACTGAACAACAACAACAAAACCTAATTAGGACCTCTAAAACTAGGAAAATAGATTGATCCGAGTATAAGTCGGGGGCGGAAAATGCAGCAGCTGGTAGTGAGTTTCAGTAATTAAAATATATGAAACTGTGGTACAATTAATTTGTTCAGACATATGTGTGGGTATGTTTTTAAATTTTTATGGTATTGTTAGTGCTTTTTTAAAAAAATGTATGTTTGAATTTGCACCACCGTGTTTTTGAGACCTTGGGATCATTGACCCAAGTATAAGTCGAGTCCCATTTTTGGGTCTCATTTTGGAAGCTAAAAACTAGACTTATATTTGAGTATATACAGTAAAAGCGGGGACCAAATAAAAGCCTAACACTAGTCTGGTGAGTGCCCCTTGTCAAATCCCTTCTAGAAATAAAAAGTTGACTACCATCTACAAAAACAAGTACTGCTGATAAAACATTTATTTGGTGCCACAAATAGTTAAGATGGCAGCAGGGATGTTATTGTAAAGGGAGGAAAACATTAGAAGAGATCAGGGGGTCATGGTTTATTGAGAGCACAGTAAAAGATTCAAGACAAATGGAGAACTCACTTGTAACCAGTAATGGATGTGTAAGCCAATTTGAATGGCCTTGTTGAAGAGGCAACAGTTATTCTTCTCAAGCCACTTCAGTTCAGCAAAGTGCATCAAAGCTTTCATGCAGAAAATACCAATTAGTTTGTCAAACTCCAAACCAAAGGATTCCATAGGACATAACCCTGACAGTTACGCTAGTATCAGACTGCTCTATGTCTTGTAAATATATTCCCAAACTCTATTAATCCCAAATTTTATACAACTGAGTATGTCCATGGAGTCCAGTTCAGCAAATTTCTTCTGAAATCACACATGAAGCTTTCCAGCTGAAAACATTTCTGTTCTAGAGAACTGATCCACCTCAATTAATTTTTGAGCACTTCTCATTTTTGCATGTCTGACTCCTACATACTCTCCTGTCGAAGCAGTCCAACAGGCTTTATGTCAATAGAAGAAGGGCTTTGCTGGCCAGAGCAAGATTTTAAAACCTCTGAAGCTGAATAAGCCTTTAATGACAGGATAATGGTGTTGAATCTCATGATAGCAACACTTAAGGACTTGTTACAAGATTTATAACCCTTTTGTTAGAACATTGTTATTAGTCAGAGTTCCTTCAGGGATAAAGGTAGTTACCTAACTAATTCGCAAATGCTAAATGGGATATCACACAATTTTTGTTCACCTCATGGGAAGATGGTGTGGGTTTCAATTGTGGTCTCATTGGGATTTAACACATTTGCAAGATCATATTTGTGCAATTGAATAATTGCACATAAATTTTAAAAAGCCTGCTCCTTTTTTTCCTGTGACTTTGGGAAAAAATGCATCCTCTTTTTGGGCAAGCTGGTAGAGGAGGTGATTGCAGACTGGCTGGGGGCATTTCTGGAGAATTATAAATGTGTTAATCCATTCCAGTCTGGGGGCAATTCTCGACATGGAACTGGGACAGCACTGGTTGCCCTGCTGGATTACCTTGTAAGAGAGGCTGACTGGGGTAATATCCTGTTGGTCCTCTTGGATCTCTCAGCAGCCTTTGATACCATCATCCACAGTATCCTCTTGGGCAGATTCTTGAGATTGGGCATTGTTGGCAAGGCTTTGATCTGGCTCTGGTCCTTCTCTGAAGATTGTGTCTGAGAGTACAGCTGGGGAAAGAGTCATCAAATCCCTGGCTACAACAATATGGGGTATTTCAGGGGTTGTCAATCTCCCCTAAGATGTTTAATATCTATGTAAGGCCACTGGATGAGGACATCAGGAGATTTGGAGTTTGCTTTCATTAGTATGCTGATGAAATGCAGCTCAATCTCTCCTTTTCCACCTCAGCAGTGGTTGCTGATTGCACCCTGGAGTGATGCCTGGAAATAGCCATGGGATGGATAGAGGATAATAAGTTGAAGCTGAATACGGATAAGATAGAGGTTATGCCGGTTAGAGATAACTGGTCTCAGGTTGAGAAAATCTCCCTCACTCTGGGAGGTGTGATACATTTAGAGAAAGTTATATATAATCTGTCTGTGATACTTGACTCAGCTGTCTCTATGGAGCATCAAACTTCATTTGTGATCAAGTCTGCTTTCCATCATTTGTGGTCCACTGCTCAGCTTCACCCACTTCTGGACAGTGCATGCTTTCCCATGCACTTGCAATGTCTAAAATCAATTACTGTAATGTTTTGGTCATATCACTGGGTTAGTGTGACTGATGGAAGCTAATTGGGTAGGAACAGTAACAAGATGCATGCCAGTTTACTTCACAATTGAGATGGTAATTTACCAGCTTCCTTTTCTTTTTCAGAGCCTTCTGACTGGGTAATTTCAGATCCAGGGACACATCCTGAGCCATTGATAGCAAAGCTTCATAAGCCAAGCATGTTCTTAGTTTTACCCCATTAAACCAGAATCCTGTGTGAAATATTGTGGCAGCCATGAGTCTGACCCATTGTTTATAGGCTGAGGTAATTTGTATCTAGTTTCCTCAGCAGGAAGATAAGCATCATTCCCTTGCCACAGTCAGTTCACCTCCTGTTGAGTTTTGTGCTATCACCAACTTCCTTCCTTCCTAGAGGGCCTATTAAGATATTCTGCCCTAGATGCTGATGAGTCTAATTAGTTCTGCCCTAGAGACTGATTGGATGGGTTGTTTCCATCTTTGTGAGCAATCTGCCCATCCCTTTGTGCTTCTTTTTAAAACCTCTAACTTCTATCTAACATGAAACAGATGTGCTGTTTGATGTGTTGAATAGCTATCCGACTTTGGTAATACATATTATGAGAGCTATTAACCTGAGGCAGTATGAATAGGTGCTTCTGCTGTCTAGATGGCAACAATCATGGCCTTGCTGCTTATAGCAAAGTGGGGGAAAATCCAGAGAAGAAGAAAAAGAAGCTTCCAAATCAATAAGAACAAGACCCTTCCATTTCTAGTCTGAATAACAATTAATGGGAATGCTGACAAAAAGTTATAAAGAATTGTGGTGGTAAATGTGAATATATTACATGAGCTGGATCTGATCCAGTTCTATAAATGAAATTTTAAAATGTATGTGGACATCAATCTAATCTACATGATACTAAAATCTAATGAAAGAAGTCCTGGCATTAAAAAAAAATCCCTTTCTGCAAGCTCTGTTTTTAAGTTAATGACTTCTTGCAGCATTTGTGTGTCAAACAGAACATGTACAGACACCCAAAGAATGAGATGCACTTTGGCTCCAAATACAGTAATACCTCGGATAACATTTACCTCGGATAATGCTAAAATCGCATAACGTTAAGTAATCTGGGGAGGAGAATTGGATCGAATAATGTTAAGGTCCTATGGGATGGATTGGATAACAACCGCTAAAGCCTGTACAGTTAAAATGTATCTCTCTCTCTTTTTAAATTATTTTAAGGTTTTTACAATATTAAAAACAAACTAACAAAACAATCTACAAAACATAAAAGAAACAATTACATACAAAAAAAGAAGAAAAAAGTAGTTCCCACGTACATCCTACAGCGTTAAAAGATGAGAAGAGGAAGAGAGAAAAAAAATACATATCAATATAATATAATGTAGTCAGACATTATTTTCTATACATTTACTATACTGTATATTTTCACCTTTATATCCACTCTCCTCTTTAACCACCATATTACAACTTTATTATTTTGTACATGGTTCCTACCACCCAGTGCACTACAGTCCTTGAGTCTACCAGCCATTCCTTTTACAACTCATTCATTCTGCCAAAAATACATTGTATTCGGAGCAGGTTTTTCTCCTTTATTATCCATCAATGTGTGTTGCAAAAAAGGTTTCCAAATGTCCCAAAATCTATTTTGTTTTATTAACCCCCTTTTTATATTTAATTCCAATGTATCTCTATGGAGCTTTAACGTTACCCGATCCATCCCACATAATTTTAACATGGATCGGATAACACTAAAAATCGGATAACACCAAGACTTGTGGAACCAAGTCTTAGCTTTATCCGAGGTATTACTGTATGTGTTCTGAGGTCAGCAATGGTGTGTGTGTTTCTGGAGGGAGAATCCCACCCCTATGACTATACATGTCACTCTCATTAGGTTTCTGCCTAGTAGCAGGATGGTCCTTTGACAGTGAATGCCAGGAAAGACCTCTCTTTCTCAGCTGTTGGTAGAGAGAGCACCATCAGTCACACTCAAAAGCTTTCTTACATTCTCAACCATATAGTATCTGTCATCTTTTCCTAATTAAGATGAAGCTGAAGAGCTCTAATTTAATGGAAAGGTAGTCTCTCTGTTCAGGTTTCATTCCTTGGCTTTTAAGATTTGAATGATGGATGGTTCCAGTGCATATATCTCTAATAGCTGCACTATGACAGTTAAGTAGATGTTTTTCAGTCTTTCCTTTCCTTTGTGAAGCAAAGCCTTTGCTTGATTATAAAATGTCACAAACAGCTACACTCTGCAGTATCTTAATCTAAAAGCACCTCAGAATGGAACTGGCAACTGGCATTTGGATGTGTGACCCACAAAAGAAACTTGTGCACTAGCAGGCATGGAAACAAAAAATAAATAAATATAGGAAAGGTTTTCATAGAGAAATGAATACAGTTTGTGCTTTGAGTTTGATCAACTCTTCAAATCTAGTTTTCAGATCTGAAAGACATGAAGTTTCAATACCAAAAAGACACATCATTATGTGTACATATTTTTTCCTCTAAAAACAAAAATCTCAATTTCTCATATTAGCTCAACAAATGAAAACATTAATATAAACTAAAGGCAAACAACTTAGACAGTTCTAGGAGCCATATTTTTGCCTATAGCATCTGTGGCACTAGGCCCAGAAATGTCTGAAAATATACATTAAAATGCTCAGCTATCGATTTCTCTATAAGTAGAACCCAGGCAGCAAATTCCGTTTTCCTCTTCTGGAATGCTCAGCATTGAGGTGTTCACAGAATAATTTTATATAATGGGCTGGAAGATAATTAGATGATGACAACAGCAGCAGCAGCAGCAACAACAACAACCAACAAGATTTAGGGAGGTAGTGAGGTTTAATGGCTGGACTAAAGTGGCAGATTAGAATTAAGAAGATTTATGTTCAAATATCTACTTGTCCATGGAAGTTCACCGAGAAGCAGTGATAGAAAGTTGTGTGTTGAATATCTCTTATATTGTGGGTTTGCCATAAGTCAGAACCAGATTGATGGCATACACCGCCAATCAAAAGATAACCATTTTTTTTGAGGTTGTCATAAATCAACGTGCTCTAGAAACGCTGATCTTCTGTGTACAAATGGATATCTCTTGTATCGGATTTCCTGGTTTTGAGGGCACTTTGGCTATTACCCAGTTATCACCAGTAATAGGATTCAAAATACTTCATCAACAATGTCTCCTTCTAAGAGACTTTTTATTTATGGATATCGTTACCCTACTTAGTTCTGTTCTTTGCTTCACAGAAGTTGTTGGTCTGTGAAAAGACTAAGATCTTGTTGTTATGTGTTGATAAGTTAGAACCAACTTATAATGACCCTAACAGAACAATTTAAGGTAAATGAGTTATTAAAGGAGTGTTTTTACCAGTTCCATACCCTCCAGTGGGTTTCTATGGCTCAGTGAGATTCAAACCCAGGCATCCTGAGTCTTAACTTGTCACTGTCCAACACTTTATCCTAGGTTTTACCATTATTTTGTTTCCAGTCATACTTGTGGTAGAGCCCATCAGAACTGTGGCTTTCAGCAAGGAAGCACATATTCATTTAGATATGTTACATCCCATGATGGCAAACCTTGGCACTCTAGGTGTTCTTTGACTTCAATTCCCAGAAGCCCAAGTCAGCACTCCTGCTGATCAGCACTTCAGGGAATTGAAGTCCAAGAACAGCTGGAGTGCCAAGGTTCACCATCACTGGTTACATCCATCAAGTTCAACAATGATTTACTTCCAAAGTAAAGATAGGAGATGAATTTATTTTAATTGCATGTTGCTGGGTACCTTTCTTTATTTGCACATCATGAAGTAATACACAGTTCAAAACAGAGTTATTCTTTCCCTCAGATTTTGCAATTCTTTTCTTTTCTTTTATTGGAAAAAAATAATGCTTTCTAAAGGACTTTGAAAAGAGAGACATGTTAAGGCAGACGATGAATGCCGGATGGCCTGACCACCAAACAGGCATGCAGTGGCCAACAATAAATTATTATATTGGATCTCCAGCAATACAGAAGGAAGAAAACTTACTCTCTGAGAAATTAGAAAGTCAATGTGCTTAGAATGTAGGACTAGAACTCTTGAGAACTGCGATCAAGTCCCAACTTGACAATGAAACTCATTAGGTGATTATTGGCCATTCGTACTCTCTTAGCTTGACATACTTCATAGGGTTGTTGTGAGAATAAAGTAAAGAGATAGAGGGCCTTATGCACTACTTTGAGCCCAAAGATGAAAGGGTTGGATTTAAATGTATTTGATTTCATTTGTACCCCGCCCTCCTCCGAAGACTCAGGGCAGCTTTACAACTAAAAACAATTAAAACACATACATAAAAATTAATGTATCATGAACAAATAAAAGGGGAAATTTAACATAATCTAGAGCCAGTGTAATCGGGTTTTCTTCATGTTTTCAGGTCAAGAGGCAAGAATTATCCTCACATTTTTGTTTTCATGGAATCATAGATTAATTGAGTTGAAGGTAAAGGTCGCCTTTGCTCAAAAGCCAGTTGCATCCAACTCTAGGGTTCAGTGCTCATCTCTGTTTATACCCAAAGAGACAGTGCTATCTGCATTTGCAGATGTTTCCATGAGCATGTGGCAGGCATGCCTCAACACCGGAGTGCATGGAACACTGTTTACCTTCCCACCGAAGTGGTCTCTATTTATCTATGTGCAATTTCTTGCTTTTGAACTGCTAGGTTAGCAGGAGCTTGGACAGAGATGGGAGCCCACTCCATTTTGCAGTGCTAGTATTTGAAGACTGCTATCATCTCCCCCCTCCCTTGGTGGGCAGCCATTTTTTTTATTACCACACTGCGGACGGAGCCAACATCATGACATCATGGGCAGGGCCAATGTCATGATGTCATGGGCAGAGCCAATGATGTGGGTGCAGCCAACATAAAAAAACCCATAAAAATAAGAACCCATAAAAATACAAATTAAGTAGACATAAAAATACATAAAAATACACATAAAACACATATTAAAATAAATACACATTAAATAGACATAAAACACAAAATACAAATTAAATACACATAAAATACATAAAAATACACATTAAACATAAATACACTTTAAATACACATTAAATAGACATTAAAACATGTAAAATACACATTAATGATAAATACAGATTAAATACACATTAAAACACACACCCACACCCAAAGGTGAGTCACTTACCCTGGGAGGCAAGCTATAGGTAGCTTCAGGCTTGCAGCTTCTCTTCCTCCTCCCCGCTTGGGAGGACAGCAAGGAGGCCACGCATGCGCACCAAGCACTGTAAGCACAGATGCATACCTAACTCTTGGCACACATGCGCAGTGGAGGAACTGGTGAAAAGGTAAGCCCCCAGGTGGTTCCCCCCAAAAGCTGCTACCGGTTCTCCGGGACTCTGGGAAAAGTTAGTGCCGGTTCTGGTGAACTGGTACGAACCTGTTGCTGCCCATCACTGACCCCCCCTCCCCCCAATCTCCTTTTCCCAAGTAAAAATTTCTGGATTTTTTTGGCTTTATTCATTTGATTTCATTTTCATATCTTTTATCCTTGTTGCTCTCCTTTTAGCCAGTTCCAGATTGTTTGCATCCTTCTTAAACTGCAGTGTCCAGAACAGAGGGGAACTAGTATAATACATGATTTTGAGACTATATATCTGTTCTTTCAGCCTTAAAATTATATTTACCCTACCTTTTTTTTTTGCAACTGCATTGCATTTTTGCATTTGACTTCTCTTTCCTAAGTTGTAGAACTTTGCACTTATTTCTATTAAACTTCTTTTGTTTCAGGCCGGTAAGTGAGTCTAACAAGACCTCTTTGAATTGTGTTTCTCTCTCAAGGATATTGGCTATATCATCCATTTTTGTGTTATTTACAAATTTGAAAAGCTTTATCTTCACCTCTCATCCAATTCATTACTTACTTGGTTATTTGGCTGATCTGTACTTCACATATCTAGTTAGACATGGCAGTTAGAAGCATCATCTCCCATGGGATTTTAGCAGCCTCTCTCCATCAGGATGTCCTACTGCTACTTTGGACATCCGATGGTGTGCAGGAAACTGATGCACATGTTTTTTATGTTCCTTTAGCCATTTTAAATACAATGACACAGTTGGCTGGGCTCATGTTGAAGTTGGCCATGTTAGAGCAATGCACTAGCCAGGTGTATTGCCCAAATACCCAACCCCACTTAGCTGACCTGCAGTTCCAGAATGGAGGACCATTCTGTACCACTAACTGACATCTTTGAGGCATGATTGAACCTGCAAGGGAAATACACCCCTGCCACCATAGCTGTCGGATTGCCAGGGCCACTGCTGCACCACATTGAGGCATGAAGTGGGGATTTGCAGTGGATCCAATTCATTATTTTAAAACATTGAAAAGCTCTGGGTCTAGGGCTGAGCCCAGTTTTGCAGAGATCAGACGATAACTGCTGATATGATGGCAGAAAGCATCTCTCATTAGTGGGGCCAGTTTTCTTAGATTTTCCTCCTTTTACCCAATTATATTTGGTGATGGTACTACTGTTGATTTGCCACTTGATATCTCTCAGCTGAATAGATTCAAATTTATTTTTATGGATTATTTAGAAATATGACACATTTTATAAAGTCTCAGTAAGTAAGGTAAACTTGCAACATTTCCACAATATGGAATGATTCTGTTCATAGTTTTTTCCAACCATCTATATCCATTTCCAAAGACCACTGTGCCATTCCCATTGAATAATAGCTCCCACGCTCCTCTTTCTCAAAAGTCACAGAGTATCCTGTTTCCATAGGCAATGGTCAGTTCCCATTGGACACTTTGTTGTTGCTGTTGCTGTTTTGGTTCTTGTCATCCTCTTATGATGAATGGCAAATAGTGCAATGTTACAGTCTGATAATTTGCCCACTATTAGTATATATTTTGCACATGGCTTCTTTTTCTTTTTCTGAATTGAGATAATTGTGACATTCTAGTTGACATACTAAAAACCTCAATAAGAATAAATCTGTATTAATCTCTTTCTAAGGAAATATTCATCCAAAGTATGGCTTCTGGTAATTTTAAGGTAAGGCCAGTCCTGTTGTGATTAGACCAAGGGTTTGGGAACCTTTGGAAATGATGAATTACTTGGTTGAAATGTTGCTAGTTTATCATGTGTTTTAAAATTCCAATGGGTCTCGTGAATTTCTTGTAAGATGAGATTTCATAATGCTGAATATATCTTCTTAGAACTCCCCTTAAAAACGTTCCTCTCAAATTCCAGCTGTCATGCTCTGAAAATGAAAAATAAATCCTTAAAAATTAAATGAAAAAGGTTTTTTCCCCCTCTGACAGCACACCAGTTAGCAGGAAGGCTTCTGGGAATTCACAGGAAATATAGTGGTTAAAAGATTAAAAAGCTCATAGTTTTAAAGGGTCATTCAGGGCAGAAATGCACAGAGACTCTGAATAATTTACTGTACCCTCTTCCCCTTACTGATTGACATTGCTCTTTATGTTATCAATTGAGTCCTGGATCAGGCTAAGTGTCATAACACAGAACATTCTACTCCACATCTGGGCTGGAGCGACATGCACGAAAGACAGATTCCACAGTGGTATGTGCTCAGATTTGGTATGAGTTTGATAAGCACACAGACCTGCTAAATAATATATTAAAGAAATTCAGGTGATAAGGAAATAAATATTACTGAAGTGAACATTTTATCTGGAACATTTCTGATTACTATGGAATTACTGGGCCCAACAGCAAAATAAGTGGAGGAGGAACATTGATTCCCAATGATCATGGATGTGGAAAAGGCCGTGCCAGATGGACTGGCTGGGAAGACACACCTTGATAATATCTGCAAGGCTGTGGCAGTCCATTGCAGTCCCGGCGTTAAATCCTACAAGTCTCATTTTGTGTGTGCTGCAGGAGATGTCTCCATGATCATAGTGTGTGGGTCACTTCATGGCAAGCTTAAACAAATTCACACCAATGTCCTTTTTCCTGCTTCAGGGAAAAAATGCATTCTCAGGTACAAGTTGCAGCTGACTGTGGAATGAGAGTGGGCAGAAGGACAGAAAATAAGAATACAATAATAAATTGTAGGGGAGGAAAAGAAGATTGTGATGTTTTGGGACCAATAGGGAATGTATGGATACAAACAATGGCAGCATCTTTCCATTCCCTTGCTCAGTTTTGTTTCAGTCTTTCAAGTGGCATGATTAGAATCTTCCCCTTTCCTTGGCAGTTTCCCCTTCCTTGGCATTGAGTGATGAATGCCACAATGACAACATAAGCAGCTACAGTAGCAACAATGTCATTTTTCCCTCCTTATCTTGTTGCAGACAGTATCTTTAAAAGTACCACCATTGAACTCAACTTGGTGGTCCTCTAGGAAAGCTTCATGGTCCTGTAGCTCAGTTTAGAGCCGACCACAGTTTGGCACTCTGAACAGCAGCTCAGCTTGCTCAGCTTTGGGCAGGAAAAGTGTACAAAAATGTCTGGATTTTAGAAAAATGAACAGAGTAATATGCACAGATTCCAGTATGGTAAAAATAGATTTTGCAATGTGATATCTAAATGAGATGCCACAAGAATGTAGGCTTGATATTTAGAAACATGGGTACGTCATTTTGTACTTACAAAACATACCCCAGTTTGGTTTCTCTCTTGTCCAAACGGTCTTGGTTTTGCTTCAGAACAAATGAAGGTATTAAATTAATTCCAGCCATGTTTGGATTGTCCTGAAACTATTTATTAGGTGGTTCACATCTTCTTGTGAAAAGGGAGGCATGAAAGTGCCTCATGTAAGTAAATGACTTATTAATGTATTTGTTTTTTAGCCTGAAATAAAACAACCTGAACTAGAGATGCAAACATCATTTCTTCTTATATGTCTTCACAATAATGCATGTTTCTCTTAGCTTAAAAACTCCAGTATATTTCCTGCCTACATCAACAACTGGTCTGACATTTTCACAAATGCATGTGCAATGCCCTCCTCTTCACAAAGAGAAAATACACTAGTTCTGCACAGAGATATGTTGTGCAAATGTAGAAACTTTAACAAGATTTCATCAAAAAGGCTTCTTGTATTTTGTTTCACCTCCTCTTTTCTCATGATGCTATGATAAGTGGAAGCTAGTTTTTTTCTTCTCAACAGCCTATCTGATATTGGAAGGGATTGTATCATTGAAAACAAGTAATTTTGCAAGAATTGTTCACATCTCTAATCAGAAAACTTCTAATGGGTGCTTGTCTCCTGTGGAATTTGAACCAGAAACTTCACCTGGATCATTGTTCACACCCTGCAGCAATGTGGTAAAGCCACCCAAAGGTCATCTTATCACTAAGCAGTCTCTGGATCAATTCTCAGTGTGCAAGTGGATCAATTTAGGGAGCCATGTTTTGGTTGTCAGCTGTTGCCTGGGATTCAAAGAGGCTCCAGAAAGACACTGATAAGGTGTGAGAAGTGGACAATAAAAGAATCTAAAGGCAGGAGACAGGACTTTGAAATGCCACTGGAGGTCCTTGGCTGTCTGTTTTTTGGAAGCTAATGGGGTGGAGAATCCACCTAGTTTACAAGCAAGTCTCCCAACTACCACACAAAACTATAAATAATGAGACCATCTTGAGTGAATCTGTCAGCTCACAATCAAAGGTTTAAATGTCAGAACTGTCAAGGACAGTTGACAGTCAGTTGAAGACAACAGTGACATTCTGACACTTAGACTTAATCTGGAAATTACATTCAAAGCTCACTGCAGATGGTGATTGCAGCCATGAAATAAAAAGGAGACTGATTCTTGGGAGGCAAGCAATGAGAAACTTGGGGAACATAGTGAAAAGTAGAGACATCACATTGCAAACAAAAATTCATCTAGTCAAATCAATGGTATTCCCAGTGGCAATGTATGGTTGTGAGAGCTGGACCATTAGGAAAGCTGACCGCAGAAGAATAGATGCCTTTGAGATGTGGTGTTGGAGGAGAGTTTTGAGAGTCCCCTGGACAGCAAGGAGAACAAATAGGTCAATCTTAGAAGAACTCAACCCTGACTGCTCCTTAGATGGCCAAATAGTAAAGATGAAGTTAAAGTACTTTGGACATCAAATGAGAAGAGAGGATTTACTTGAGAAAGCCTTGATGCTTGGAAAGGCCAAGAGCAAAAGAAGAAGGGGGGTGGCCAAAAATGAGATGGCTAGATGGTATTGTAGAGATAATGGGCACAGAACTGAGCGAGTTGAGGAGGATGGTGGAGGACAGAAGTACATGACGGACAGTGGTCCATAGGGTCGCAAAGGGTCGGAATCGACTGTGCGACTGAACAAAAGAAAAGATGATATATCCCCAAACAAATGTACATAATTATCCCTTCCTTTCTATATTTTAAAGGTAAAGGTCACCCTTGCTCGAAAGCCAGTCATATCTGACTCTAGGATTCAATGCTCATCTCTGTTTATAGCCAAAGAGCCAGCACTGTCTGCATCTGCAGACGTTTATGTGGACATGTGGCAGGCATGACTAGACAATGTAGTCACAGAACACTATTTACCTTCCCACCAAAGTGGTCCCTGTTTCTTGCTTTTGACAGGAGCTGGGACAAAGACTTGGGCTCATTCCATCATGCAGTACTCAGGTATCGAACTCCTGACCTGCCACCTAATTTGATTGATGCCAATTTTCCTGGCAAAAGAGCAGCCCACGTTCATTCAGGTTTACAAGATGTAGATCAGGGATGGCCAAACTTTTTGGGTAATAGGTCAGTTACATGGTTCCTTCCACCGAAAGCAGAAGTAAAATGGACCCACACATGTATGTTTTATTTCTACTTCCGGGAATGTTGTGGGCCGGATTATTAGGCATCATGGGCCAGATTCAGCCTGTGGGCTGTAGTTTGGGAACCCCTGAGGTAGATGAATGTCAGTTTTCAAAATTACAATAATTAGATTAGATTACTTTATTGGTCAACTATAACAAAAACACACGGAATTTAACTGTGGTACCAAAAGCTGTCAGTGTACTGACTGGTCAAAAACAACACATAAAAGCATAACAACAAAATTAATACAACATATACAATCAGTTATTCACTATATTTTATCTAATAATATAATTAAATAGTCAGCCATGGCACAAGAAAAAGAAACTATCCCTAAATCTAGTTGTTTTACTGTGCAATACCCTATAATGTCATCCAGAAGAAAGAAGATCAAATAGTTTAAATCCAGACTGTGATAGATCTGTAGATATCCTATCTGCCTTTCTTTTAACCCAGACAATATAAAGGTCCTTCATGTTGGATGGCTGACTCTAATTTTTTTTTCTGCAGCCCTGACTATTCATTGGATTCTGTTCCTATCCTGTTTGGTTGATGCACCAAACTAAACAATTATTGAAGCTCGAAGAACAGATTCAATAGTTCCTTTATGGAACTGTATAGATCTTTGCTTCTTAGGCAAATTGAACATTCTCTGTTGTGCCTTCTTAATTAAGATATTAATGTTAACTGTGCATTTCAAGTCTTGGGCGATTATGGAACTGAGAGACGTAAAGGACTCCACTGCCAATACTGTATTACTGAATATAATAAGAGGGGGTAGGATAGAATCATTTCCCCTAAAAACTATTATCAGCTACATAGTTTAAAGCGTATTCAGTTCCAGGTTGTTATGACGGTACCATAGAGCTAGCTGTTCAACCTCCCCTCAATATGCAGACTCACCATGGTCTCGAATGAGACCAATAATCATTGTATCATCCATGAACTTTAAAACTTTGACAGAGGGACCTCTGGAATTGTAGTCATTATTATGAAGGGGGGAAAGCAGAGGTGAAAGCACACAACCTTGAAGAGTATCTGTGCTAATTGTCCGAATATTAGATGTGAAATTCTCTACCATCACCTGCTGCCTCCTAGTCATTAAAAAAAACCTAATTATCCACTTGCAGATCTAGGTAGATACAGTGAGCTGTGTCAGTTTAGCATTAAAATATCTATAATAATGGTATTAAATGCTGAGCTAAAAGCTATGAAAATAACCCATGCATAAGTCCCCGCAGAATCAAGCTCTTGTAAAATATAGTACAATGCCATAATATCACCATCATCTGCACACCTGTATGCCAAAAAGACTGTCTGCAAGGAGTCTATCAATAATATCTTTCAAATGATCTAACACTGTGGTCTTCATGGTCACAGATGTCAAAGCAACAGGTCTATAGTTATTCAGCCCACTAAGAAGATGCTGCTTATGGAACTGGAATAAAGGTAGAACATTTAAAACAAGAAGGGACATCATACAACTCCAATGAGCTATTAAAATCTGTATAAAAATGGGAGCTAATTCTACAGCATGAGTTTTAAAAATACAAAGGAGTCACACCATCTGGACCAGGTGCTTTTTCTGAATTTTTTTTTTCTTTGAAGGAGACTTTGTACATCTTGTTCCATGATCACTATCAATAGAAAGCACAACAGGAGTAGAGATAGCTCTGGAGGAAACAACTGTTGAGTTGTCTGAAATGGAGAAGTTAGCAGAAGATTATAATAACCACTTCTCAAACTTACAATAAAACCAATTCAGATCCTCTGCCACTTGATAGCTTTCCTCAACAGGAGTAGATTACTAAGGATGTTTTGTAGTCTTCTCTACACCAGAGTACAGTCACTAGGTAAAAACTGACTTTTCAGCTTTTCAGAGTAATTCCTAATGCCATTAACACATCAGGGTGTGTAGACATCAATTGTAATGCACAGTCAAAAAGAAATTGTGTATGCCATTCTTTGCTAGATTTATTTTTATTATACCCTCATGCTTTTAAGGCCATTTTAATTTGAATATTCATAAATATTTGACACTCAGGTTGCTTTGAATTCAGAAGCATTCTCCTCTCTAGGTATATGTGTCTCTCTCAAAAAGAGAGAGAGAGAGGAAGAGAAAGAGGGGAAATAAAGAAAAGGGAAAATTGAACTACAAGACAGAAAAAATATGTAAACTGTAGAAGAAGAGCGTGCTAGATAGTGATTAAAATAGCTTGTGCAGAGAGTGTAGCTAATAATCAAACTTGTTTTTTTTTCCATGACAAATTTGATTTTGTCCTAAAGTGGACTGAATCATAGGTAAAAAAAAATTCAGACACACCTAAGCAGCAGTAAACACATGTTGGCAAATTTGCTTGTTTCCTCAGGTTTTTTCAGCACCCAGAATAGACAATGTGGATTACTTTTGTCCTTTGCTAAGTTAAGTGTAAAAGTAACACTAATTAAAAGTGTTTCCTACTGAATAATCTATGTGCATCACCATCCAATGTTTAGCTTAAGGGGGTCATATTGACAAAAGTACATTATTTTCCTTTCGCTTAATTTCATTTGTGGGACTTCTCTTTGACTTTGTGGGTATGTTCGGATTTTCCTCCAGAGCACGTTAGAGCACAGAACGATTAACAGAGCATTAGAAGTAACCACAGCTTGGGAATAATGCAAGGGAGCCTGAGGGCAGTGTGCAAGTTCCAGGGCAATTTGGAGATGTTCTGTGCAATGGTGTATAAAATAGGGATGCTCTGCTTGTACTGGAGGCACTTTCTCTGGAGTTCGAGCCAAATTCTTCATATTCTAAATCATTCGAGCTTGTAGTTTCTCTTTTAGGAAATATATTGCATATATACATAGCTGAGTGTGTGTACATGCATTCCAACTTTAAAGAAAGCTTCCTTCCTTTCACTAAAAAATAGTGCATACATTCATAAATTTCTGGGGAGGTAACCTTGTAGTGCAAGGATTCTCAACCTGCGACCTGCGGGCTGGATGCAGCCCATGGCAGCATTTAATGTGCCCCATCACCACCGCCTCCACCACACCAAGAAGTGCCATGTGGTATAAGAAGGGCAAAATGGTCATTGCCCCCCAAAGCTGTCTGAGGGAACATGACCTGGCCCCCAGCTTTAAAAGGTTGAGAACTCCTGTTGTAGTGAAAACAACAGTAGTGTCTTGTGGTGTCTTGAAGGCGAATACATTTTACTCCACAATCAGCATATGTTTTTGCAGGCTGTAGCCACTCTAGGCCGTTCTCAATTCAGAGATAATCATGTAGCCCACATACCCACCCACCAACAATCTATCTGCAGTGGTACCTCGCTTAAAGAGCATAATGTGTTTTGCAGGATTGTTCTTTAAGCGAGTTTGCTCTTTAAGCGAAACACCATTGGAAGTGACCAATTGTGACTTCTGGTGGGGGGAGATTGTGAACCCTGATTTAGTTGTTAAGTGAGTTTTTGGTTGGTTTTAGTTGTTAAGCGAGGCAACCATTCAGAGAAAATTCTGCTCTTTACGCAAGTTAGTCTCTAAGCGAGACGCTCTTTATGCGAGGTTTTACTGTACTTCCTTCCTTGGTGTTTCAACCAGTTATTAACTTGCAAGTTGCTTCTTCTACCCTGTAATTGAAGACTGAAGAGGATCTGTGTAACTACATATGAGTAAAAAAAAAAATTACTGTAGATCTCAGGAAATAGTTTCTTCTGTGCCAGACATTAAACTACCAAAATGAAGGCAGTGGTGTGCTGGCCGACAGAAATACAGGCCGACAGAAATACAGCAACTGGCGGCATCCAAAGGCAGACAAAAGTAATGGGAATGTATGGGGATCCCCCACCCAATAGGCACCCCCATCACTTGCTGTCCACCGCCCTCCCAAGGTGCCCACTGCAGTTCCTTTCGCCTGACCTAGTGTGAGAAAGATTAGCCAGCAACACAAGGTTGCCATTACCAGGATACACCTGATTGTGATTTTTAAAATACCACAATCTTCTAGAGGCTCTTTCTGTGTACTCCAGGAAATAGCTTGGCATACTTTTATTACTGCATATGTTGTTGTCTATACTGGTGGTGAGGGTGCTGATGAAATTTAAAAGTGAGTTCATTTTTATAGTACAAATAAAAAGAAAGGGGTGATGGAGTTAGGATAAGTCATTCATTGCAACTTTTTATCTAATTGCTTATTTAAGCTTTTACTTTCCTCTGTTCTCTTTATGCAGTTCCTTCCCCACAGATCATATTTCATTACTCACTTTGGACCTATCCTAGCAATTGCCTCTCTCCACCTACACACTCACAGATATATATTGGGGGGGGGGGGGATGAGAAATAATCTGATCCTTTTCTGAGAGAATGAGATTCTAACTGCTGTAATTTAATACAGTATTAGTAAAAACAGCACACTCTTTCTTTCTCATAAGAATAGCCCATCTGGGTACAATTTCATCCTTTCCTTATAGTTCATTTCAGGTTCATTATATTTTGTTTTAACCTTCTTTCTAGGAATTGCATCTTTTGTAGTTCTAGCTTCAACTATCAAAGGAAATGCTACTCCTTAAAAGATCTGTCAGTCAGGAACATAAGATGCATAATTATGTGTATTTAGGAGGAGAGAAATGACTTTTATGCAGTTGTAGTACAGAACAATAGCTTTTACTACCTCTGCTGAATAGCAGGTAGTAATTGATTTGGTGGTAAAACATCTTGATTATTATATTTTTAGGACTCTGGGACCAATGGGAATGAGGAGGACTGCCTTGAAGGAGGGCTATCCCAGAAAGTAGGCTTCTCTTAAATCAGTCTCTGCACTGATGCAAAATAATTTGTTCATTATAAAGCCTTTTCACTTCAGCTTGTTAAGGGGGTGATTTAAGAACCAGGATTAGCCAGACAGAGAGAAGAAAGATTTAATGTAGCTCTGCTCTGACTGTCCAGATTTCCACCTAACTGTCCTAGTGCTAAGTCAGGAAAGAAATAAATAAAGAGAAAGAGAGAGAAAGAAAAAGAAAGAAAGAAAAAAAGAGACCATGCATTGTTTATGAGGGGAAGATTCAAACAGTGGCTAGTTTTGATGCTGCCTTACTGTCGTGATGCCTCTATTCAGTGGTTCCCAACAAGGGGTACACAGCCCACTAGTGGACTTCAATTCCCAGAAGCCTCAGTCAGTACATTGGCTGATCAGTGCTTTGGGGAAATGACTTAGGCTTCTGGGAATTGAAGTCCAAAAACCAGCATTTGGGAAACACTGCTCTATATCTAGCTGGAATTGTTTCAAATACAATGGTTCCACAGGAGCCCAAGCAAGAAACAAGTAAAAACCCCAAAGACAGATAATAGATTACAGTAAAAAGTATAGGTTAAAGGAATATCACAGGATAGAATGAGGTCCCGTCTTTGTCCCAGCTCCTGCCAATCTAGTACAGTGGTACATTGCTTAAAGAGCATAATGTGTTCCATAGGATTTGCTCTTTAAGCAAAACACAATTTTATGTGACCAATTGTGACTCCTAGCCTGGGGGGGGGGGTTGATTTTGAACCCCAATTTAGTTGTTAAGCAAATTTTTGGTTGATTTTAGTTGTTAAGCGAGGCAACCATTCAGAGAAAATTCTGCTCTTTAAGTGAGTTAGTCTCTAAGCGAGGCGCTCTTTATGTGAGGTTTTACTGTAGTTCAAAAGCAAGAAATTGCAAATACAGTAAAACCTCATATAACACTAAAACCTGGTTCCACAAGTCTTCGTGTTATATGATTTTTAGTGTTATCTGATCCTCTATGGGATCCATAGAGATACATTGTAACCACACAGGCTTTCGCGGTTGTTATCTGAAGCATCCCATAGGATCTTAATGTTATCTGATGCAATTCTTCCCCCCAGATTCCTTGATGTTATGCGATTTTAGTGTTATTCGATACTAATGTTATATGAGGTATTACTGTAGATAAATAGGGATCACTTCAGTGGGAACAGCATTCTTTGCACTCTGGTGTCTGCCACATGACTGCAGAAACGTCTGCTGAAGCAGACATCATTGGCTCTTTGGCTATGAAGCAGAGATGAGCACTGAATCCTAGAGTCAGATATGACTGGCTTTTGAGCAAGGTTGGCCTTTACTTTAAAGGGAAAAAGCACTTCAGGCTGGTTCACATGAGACTTTTACATCATGCAGCAAATGGAAAATAATGTAAACCAGACTGTCTCAGTCCTGGAGCATTTTCTGCATTGTTGGTCAGTTCTGTATAGTTATACCCTTTGTGTATGTTCGAACTGCCTGTTAATGAAACTCTTCCTGACCAAATCTGCTGACCTTTTTCTTTGTCCCCTAAAATCTATACCTGTTTAGAAAATCCATAAACTCTTTAGCTGACATCTTAATCGCTGTAATCCCATCTGCAATTCTTAATTTACTTGCCAAACAAGAGATTGCAAAAGATAAGGGATTACTAACTGTCTTTGCACCTTATGGGATGGAGAAAGCAGAAGGGCATAAGTGAAATTGCTTCCTTATCCAGTGCGGAAAGCATCTCTGTTCTACTTTTAAGCCAAAGGGAAGGAAGAACAAAGCAAGCCAAGCCAAAAGCAGATGGCAAAAGATGGTGACATTAAAGTTTTCTGCTTATCTCATGAGAATAAAAAAAAAAGAACAGTTGATTATAATCAACATTGTTTATTTCACTGCTTGACTCCCTAAATACCAATGGCTGGATTATGAGCTTGTCTGGGGATAATCAGGCAGAGATGAGAATTTGTGCCTGTTTTGAAAATCCTCTCTAACCAGTTGGAGGAGGAATCTTTGTGCCTCACAAAGCTGATGCTAGCTTTTAATTCCTGATTAGTGCTATTTGAAAAGCTGAAGAAATTAACTGGGCAGACAGTAATCAGAAAGCACAAAGAGGAACAGAGTGAGGAAGGATGGCTGATAGATATTGCATCCCAGTATTAGCCTGATAAGGAGGCACCATTCATCCCTCGGTGCTGTGAAGGTGACATAGATTTTAACTTGCAGAATGAGGAAGGAATGAGATCCTTAATGCCAGGAGTTCTCAACCTTTTCAAACCGAGGGTCGGATCACGCTCCCTCAAACAGCTTTGGGGAAAAGATGGCCATTTTGCCCTGCCTGCCACATGTGGCACTTCTGGGTGTGGTGAAGGCGGTAGGAGGCCACATGAAATGGTGTTGCAGGCTGCATCCGGCTGCCAGGCTGTAGCTTTAGAACCCCTGCTCAAGGCAATACAACTATCTAGTATTGGAACTGCATCTTTGGAAACATGTGAAAGCAAGGAAGATAGATAGATAGATAGATAGATAGATAGATAGATAGATAGATAGATAGATAGATTTAACAATATGTAGAGATCATGAGAAAATAAGGGTATATTCACACTTAATTGGTTATAGCAGTGGTAGTCTTCAGATGCCACATAGTACTTGGCTTAATTTCATAGCCATAAGCAAAATATTCATTTGCTATTCTGCATGAGTGGCTTCCCAGTAGACCTCTTGATGTAGATGAAAGGGCAGGACAGGAAGGAGGGGTGAGCTAAATGTGGATGAAGCCGGAGTCTACTCTGTTCTCATCCAACACCGGCTTCAACCTTTCTTCATCACTTGTTTGTGGCTATGGAAATGTGGCCCTCAGTATGAAAAAAGGCTGTTCCAGTGGCTAGTGGGTAGTGATGACCATGGTGATGGCGGAGTGAAGGACAGGTGCCAGATTTTAGTCTAAGTTTATTGAGGGGGGGGGAAATCATGTTTCTGAACCCTCAAATTAGTTTGGGCTTTTTTGAATGATCCCTTTCATAAACTAACTTAGCATTTGGACTGCTAGCACCTCCCTATGAGTCTCCTTGCTTCCTCTCTTTCATTAGCTGCCTTAACTATTACACCAAGGTATAGAACATGTCTGTCATCAAGTAACCCTGTTTGTCATGTAGTCACATACTCATTACTGATTTGCCAGAACAGGGCTACATCTTTTGATCTGGTTGCCTGAACAGGCAGTGACCAAGTGGCCTTTGCTGCTTCTTTTTTCTTGTAAGTAAGCAGCCATTCTTTTGGAGTTTTAGGAAGCACTAAAAGGGACTGTGTGGTAGAAGGGCTAGCATTGTCTAACCACAGGCTGGAAGGGTGTGCGGCTGCCTTGGCATGGGAGCTGATCTTGCTGCTTAGATGTTGCTGACATTCCCGGATTATGTTTGCATATGTCGTCAGGTGATCCCGGATGGTGTCCGCAGACAACAGCTCATGTCTAAGTTTCTGTCGAAGGCTTTCTCTGTTAACAGTTGTTTCATCTTCTTGTCAATTGGAGCCTCCAGTTTGGACGGAGGAAAGTGGTAATATGCAAACTGTGCACTGTCATCTCATCCCATTCTGGCATTGACGTCACACACACACACATGCGCGTGCTCTCTCTCTCTCTCTCTCTCTCTCTCTCACACACACACACACACACACACCCCAGTATTATAAATGCTTTTGGATCGGTCAACATCATCTCAAGAATATAGTGAATATAGTTTTTAAGTATGGAACAGATGCGATTACTTTTGGATTTCTTACATTGTGGAGGTAAAGATAAAGGTAAAGGTAAAGGTCACCCTTGCTCAAAATCCAGTCCTATCCAACTCTAGGGTTCAGTGCTCATCTCTGTTTATAGCTGAAGAGCCAGCGCTGTCTGCGTTTGCAGGCATTTCCGTGGACATGTGGCAGGTATGTCTATGCAACCGGAGTGCGTGGAACACTGTTTACCTTCCCACCAAAGTGGCAGGAGCTGGGACAGAGACAGGAGCTCACTCCATCATGCAGCACCTCAGGAATTGAACTCCAACCATCCACTCATCAAGTTCAGTGTCTTAACCACTTGAGCCACCACAGCAGTTTGAAGAATATCACACAATTCACATGATTGTGCCAACTGCATGAAAACAGTCAATTGTGCCTTGCTTGTGTTTGGATATCATGTTTTTTTTCTCCTTCCCACACTTTCTGTAGTACAGTCAAACCTCGCATGAAGAGCGCCTTGCTTAAAGAGTAACTCACTTATAGAGCAGAATTTTCTCTGAATGTTCACTTCGCTTAACAAATAAAACCAATCAAAAACTCACTTAACAAATAAATCGGCATTCACAATCCCCAAAATTACAATCCCCCCAAATTACAATTGGTCACTTAAAATGGTGCAATCCTGCGTAACACATTATGCTCTTTAAGCGAGGTATTGCTGCATTTGTAAATTGTTTCCCTGTTGTATGATTGTGTTTTACACACCCATCTACTTCCACACAAGTTCTGAATTCAGCTGGTGTCAATAGCAACCACAATCTGAGTAGGCAGCAGTGGTTTCTAAAACCAGCTCTTGAAGCATATGATATTCTTCCTTCATCAATTAGTAAAGTGGCTATAAAAATACCTGTAAAAGTAAACCCCAAGTTACACTCACACCACTTTTTGTGTTCTTGTTCTTCTGCCGTATCGCAATATAGGTGATCATCATGGCGATAGGAGCTGCGGGGTCTCAGTGGTTAAGAAGTTTGCCTTGTTAGTTGGAAGGTCGGCAAGTTGGCTGTTTGAAACCCTGGTACTACATGATGGAGTGAGTGCCCATCTCTGTCCCAGCTCCTGCCAACCTAGCAGTTCAAAAGTAAGAAATTGCAAGTAGATAAATAGGGACCATTTTGGTGGGAAAAGATCTTGGGGACATGAAAAGGGCCTCATTTGGGCATCCCCTGAGCGGAGTTCCTCCAGCAAAAGTCATTTCAACCCAGAATAATTTCTGACACAAAATTATGATGATGATGATGACGATGACGATGACGATGACGATCATCGTCATCGTCATTGTCATCGTCATCGTCATCGTCATCATGGCAATCAACCATGAAGACTTTCCTGAGAATATAACACAGTGGCCTTCCATCTGCCTTCCACATTGCAGCATGACACCTGTACAATGGACCCAGTTCTGCAAGTCACTTTCTGGTCCTCATCAGCCCCAGGCCAGTATTGATGAAGCTGCTGCCCTCCATCAAGATTGATTCAAGTGGGATTTAATCCATTTGGGGACCATTACCCTTCCCTGTGGACTTTGGCACCCAAGGTCATTAGTCTTCAGGGTTTTCTGGTTAGTTAACCATCACTGCCTGACACATGGTGTTGAGTCACTGGCAGTATGATCTACTCTATTACCATAGCAGGATAACCTGTTGTATGCTATTAAATTGCTTGTAACATGTGATGACACCAATGAATGAGTGACTTCTAAAATACCTGCATATTGACAACCTAACACAGGATTGTAAACTTAAGAGAGTGTTTTCCTTTCTTGTGTCAATCCATCTCTTATCTGGGCTTCTTGTTTTGCTGTTACCTTGCACTTTTTCCACCATATTTTCCAGTGTGTCTTGTCTTCTCATAAAGTACTATAGTTTCAGTGTGAGCAACAACACAGAAACAGCCTCTCTAAGTTGTTATTGCTGCAGTGGTAGCAGCAGAAGCTATAAAAACAAAACACCTGAAATAATGAGAGTACCACAACATAGTTTATATTCAGCAGTTTTCTGAGCTGGAATTTATTTATTTATTTTTCTACTTACTGTAAATCTTCTTTACTGAGAAGTTGTTCATTTTTATGGCTTTAGGAATAAAAAAATGCTTCCATCCCCATTAAATGGTCCATATGCAGGGTAAGAGATAAGAGGATCATGGAAATAATTCTACTATCTATCAAACTCTATAGGTATTACCTTTCCTTCCCTCCCCCTTTGAAACAGTAAGAACAATATTTCTGGTTTAGGATTTTCTCATTAACAAGACTGGATTTTTCTGTTGTTATCTGAGAGATTAAATAACCAACATATAAGGATCAGCAGCCCAGTTTCCCTTTGCCTTTTGGAACTTTCCTGTGACTACAAAAGTGGGTTCTTTGTGACAATAGAATCATAGAATAACTGAGTTGATATGGGCCTAGGAGGCCATCAGATCTAACTTCTTGCTCAACTCTCAGATCCTTCTTGCTCATAATATTACTGAACCAAGTATCCTCCTCCTTATAATTGTACATTTGGCATTTACCCCCAAGTATAGAACTTTGCACTAAACCCTATTAAATTTCATTCTGTTACCTTCAGACCTGTATTTAAGCATATCAAACTATTTATGAATCCTATTCATTTTGCCCAAACTGTTAGCTATTCTACACAATTTTGTTTCATCCTCAAATTTAGTAAGTATTTTCTGCACTTCCTCGTTAATGGAAATGATGAAGAGCACTAGGCCCAGGTAGGAACCATGTGGTCCTCCACTGTCTAGTTTCTCCCAGTTTAAGAAGGAACCATTAAGAAGTGCTCTCTGAGTACAATTATGAAACTGTGTATCCACTTAACATTTATTTATTTTAAAACAATAAACAATATGAAATGTAAACCAGCATACTAATCATAAAGCTCACAATAATAAAACTAACAATTTTGGTATATACTTGCATAGTCAAGTCTGACCTTTTGTGACCCCATAGACCACTGCATGTAAGGCTCCTCTGCTACACTTCAGAGTCTGACCAGATCTACGCCCAATGCATTAACAATGCTGTCTACCCATCTCATCCTCTGCTGTCTCCTTCTCTTTTTGCCTTCAATCCTTGCTAGCATCATGGTATTCTCAAGTGAGTCCTCTCTTCTCATTTGGTGGCCAAGGTACTTGAGCTTCAGCAGTCAGGGTTGATTTCTTCCAGGATGGACTGATTTGATCTCCTTGCAGTCCAGGGGACTCTCAAAAGACTTCTCCAGCACCACAGTTCAAAGGTGTCTCAGCCCTCATTATGGTCTAGCTCTCACAGCCATACTGGGAAGACCATTGCTTCAACTATGTGGACTTTGGTTGGCACAGTGATGTCTCTACTTTTTATTATGCTGCCTAGCTTTACCATAGCTTGCCTCCCAAGGAGCAAACATCTTTTTATTTCGTGGCTGCAGTCACCACCTGCAGTGATCTTAGAATCCAAGAAGGTAAAGTCTGTCACTGCTTCCATTTCTTCCCCTTCTATTTGCCAGGGGGTGATGGGTCCAGATGTCATGATATTGGTTTTTTGAGGTTGAGTTTCAGGCCAGCTTTTGCACTCTCCTCTTTTTCCCTCATCAATAGGCTCTTTAGGTCTTTTTCACTTTCTGCCATTAGGGTAGTGCCATCTGCACATCTCAGGTTGTTGACATTTCTCCCAGCAATCTTAATTCTGGATTGTGCTTCATCCAGCCCTGCATTACAAATTATTTGAATACAGTAATACCCCGTATAACGCGAGTACCGTATATCGTTAAAACAGCATAACGTTACAAGATTTTCGGAAACATCTTGTATCGAGTAACGCGATTTTAACGTTACACGATACAGTCGTTCTTAGCAGCAGGGTGGGTGGAAAGCTGAACGGGGTTCTCCGTTCAGCTTCCCAGCCACCCTGCAGCTACGGAGGCAGGGGTGGGGAGGCTGGAAAGCTGACGGGGGGCTCCCCCATCGGCTTACCCAGCCACCCCACAGCTGCGGAGGCATGGGCGGGTGGCTAGGGAAGCCGACAGGGAGTCCCCGTCAGCTTCCCCAGCCACCCTGCAGCTGTAGATCGGGTCCTCTGATCTCTCTGGAGGTGTTTCTGGGCTTCCCCGACGTCCAGAGCCGGTGCAGCAAGCCAGAATGTCAGAGTTCGAATCCCGACATTCTGGCTTCCTGCACTGGCTCAGGACGTCGGGGAAGCCCAGAAACACCTTGGATCGGGTCCCCACAGCTCCCTGGACCCGGCGGGGGGGTCAGACCCCCCAAAATTGGTAAAAAAAAGGACGTTTTTTTTTCCAATTTGGGGGTTTCTGACCCCCCCGCCGGGTCCAGGGAGGTGGGCAGACACGATCCAAGCTTTTTCTGAGCTTCCCCGACGTCCTGAGCCAGTGTAGCAAGCCAGGATGTCAGAGTTCGAATCCCGACGTTCTGGGTTGCTGCACTGGCTCAGGACGTCGGGGAAGCCCAGAAACACCTTGGATCGGGTCCCCACACCTCCCAGGACCCAGCGGGGGGGTCAGAAACCCCAAAATTGGTAAAAAAAACGGATGTTTTTTTTACCAATTTTGGGGTCTCTGACCCCCCCGCCGGGTCCAGGGAGGTGGGCAGACACGATCCAAGCTTTTTCTGGGCTTCCCCGATGTCCTGAGCCAGTGCAGCGACCCAGAATGTCAGGATTCGAATCCCGACATTCTGGCTTCCTGCAGCATAAAAGAGGGTGGGGGAAGTTCAAAATTAGCGTGCATCGGGTCTCCCGACCTCCCTAGAGCTGATGTGCGCTAATTTTGAACTTCCCCCACCCTCTTTTATGCTGCAGGAAGCGAGAACGTATAAATTAAATAAGCAGGGTGCCTATATATAGCCTTGGCATATATAGCCTTGGTTGGGTATTTTAATGGTTTTTAATACTTTTATGGTTTTAACTGTTATTGTGGGGATGCTTTTATATTTTAGTATTCTCATTGGTTAGACCGTAAGCCTCCTGGAGTTGCCTCAGTGAGAGGGCAGTGATAAAAGTCAAACAAAATAAATAATTAAATAAAATACTCCTTCTCTTACTCTAAACCAATCATTTGCTCTGTATCTGGTCCTAACTGTCACTTCTTGACCTGCATACAGGTTTCACAGAAGACAGGTGCGGTGGTCTCGTACTCCCATCTCTTTAAGGACTTGCCACAGTTTTTTTGTGGTCCACACAAATGCTTTGGTTCAGAAAATGAAATGCAGGTAGACATTTTTTCTGGTAGTCCCTTGCACGTTGAATAAATGGGGATTTGGTGAGTCACCTCCTGTATACATTTGATTGTTTCGTGTGACTTTATTCTAATTGTGACTTATGTCACACTTAGAATAAACCTATTTGAATCAATGGTATTTATCAAAGAGTTGACTCACCAATTCCCCATTGATTCAATGGGTCTAATCTAGTGCAATTTACTATTCCAAGCAACAGGATTGTGGCCAATATGTTTCATCTATTCATCTAAAAAGCCCCTCCATTCTTTTTCTGATGTTGTTTCTGGATATATTTAGGTAGTGCTTCTGTTCAATCTGATAAATATTAAATATCAGTCCAAAAATACTCCTTGTTTAATCCATAAATATGCTGTTTTAAAATTACAATGCTAGTAGATACAGACTTTGTGACAAAGATAATAGAAAAGCAATATAATTTAAGCAACATAGTTAATTTGGTTAATTTTTATACCTCCAAATTGATAGCTAATGTAACAAAAGGTCTCACTCCTACTGTTTCTATTTCCCAATTCTTTAAGAAATCAATATTTTCAATTGCTTAGCCAGGTTGGATCATTTTTTGTCATCTAACTTTATTTTATCATGCAAATATAACCTTTTCCTCTTTCTCTATAGAATTATGTTTCATTAATCTCACTTGTACAGCTTGGGGAGTTGTTTCTGGAGAAGGTAAATGATCTCTTAAGACAGGGGTCCCAACCTAAGGCCTATGGGCCAGATCTGGCCATTGGCACAATTTCATGCGGCCCCCACCCCTCCAAGGGCATTGAAGAAACAAAATTGCCATTCCTTTTGAAGCTGTTGGGACAAAATGACCATCCCCACCGTGCAGGCAGGGCAAAATGGCTGTCTGGCTCTCAAAGCTGACTGAGAGAGTGTGACCTGGCCCCTGGCTTGAAAAGGCTGGGAACCCCTGCCTTAAGGCATCTACCCAAATGTACCTTTGTAACAAATGCAGTAAAGAAATAATCCACCCCCACCCCCAAAGTCTGTCCTTTTGCTGTTCCAGTTTCCTTCTAGAAACAAGAAACTTTAGGCTTGGAAGGACACCACATGTCAGGTTTCTGACACTGAGTCCTTGAAGCTAGATTGCACATTTATTGCAGTATTTTGCCCTTTGATGCATCATTCATTTCTGTGGCATTTTAAATGTATCTATGGAAAATTTTGATCTACATAGTAATGTGTATGTCCTCTATTGGGCATAATCTCATTATGCCATTCCTGAAACAGAAAAGGGCTAGACAGTTTTTGCTTAGGATTTGGTATGTGTGCACATTTGAAACCCTCATGAATTTTAGAAACTGCACAATTCAGATAGGTTATTCCAAGGGTGTAGTGTTAAACTGACAATACAAGTGCAAGTTAGAATTTTCCAGCAATGATTATGCTACAAGTTTTTTTCTGATCAAAAATACCTCAAAGCATTGTTAACTACATTTCATCTTCCCCCTAAAGCATTATTTTTAATGAGGTGATTAGCACCTGGCACATTTAAAATGAATATAAAATTGAGTAATAAATCAATAGAAATTTATTGGGCAATCAGATCTAATCTTGATACAAAATGTCAAAGAAAGTCCAACTTTCTATATAAGTTAAAGAGCAAATAAAACCAAATGCTTGAAACTAATTGGTCCACACTTCCAGAAATGTTGTGTTCCATGATTTTTTGTTTCCAGGTTGATTATGGTAAATGGTTATCCCACAATGATTGCCATTTTGCTTTCCTGTGAATTATATGATTAATTAGTTTAATTTTGTTCTTCTTTGCTTCAGACATTCTGTTTTGCAAGCATTGATATGTGTTTATATCAATGCATAACAACTTGTTTATTACCTTAAAAACTTGTTTGTCTTGGATAGTTCAGTGGTTTGAGCTCCCCTAGCCCCCCTAGCAACACTACTGTTAATTGTTACTTATTAATGGTTACTTGTAACACATTACTCCCATACTATGGATTGTACAAAATCTTTCTGTGGCTCAGGGATTACAAGGCCTTCCTTTGACGCTTTAAAACTGAAAAATGATTAAAGTCAAAATTGTCATAGAAATGACTTGCTAGCAGAGCAGCTGCATTGTATATATCACTCTCATGACACTTAGTTGTAACATCTATGTTGTGTATATATGGCTCTTTTGTGCCAATACTAATCACAGTCCCAATATCTGTAGATCCAGGGAGAATTAATCTCTCACAGGTTAGTTGAAGGAGAAAAGAATGTTAGACAGATGGCAAAAAAGAAAAAAAGAAATAATGCATGAAGTTTTATTTTATAAGATGTGATTAATTTCATTTTCAATTTAGAACTCTGGAGGTCTAAAGCTTATTTTTTGGGATTGTTTTTTCCAAATCTTCAAATTTATGTATATAAATATGCTGGCACTTACATTGCTAAACTTGAGCACAATGTCAACTGGTTATATTTACACAAAGGAATGAGTCTGGGAAGACTACAAATTTTGTATTGGCTCCAAACCTGTACTTATGAATTTTTACAGAGAACTTGTAAAGGGATTAGGCCAGTTCTCAGATGGTAATTCTATACATGGTTCTAACACATGATTGCTAAAAAGAGCATCCATATTGATGGTATGGTAGATTAAAAGTAATTGTCAAATTTTGGGGACATCCAGAAAATGGAGCTTCTTGACGGCATGTGGTTGGCTAAGGGTGGAAAAAGATGTCAGTACATCAGCACAGTAGAATCTAAACTTGATTAAAGGCTTTGAACCTATTTTGCGGATAGGGTTCAGCACATTCAATACCTCTTGTATAGTTTGGAGTAAAATTAAAGTACATTCATCACGTCTATGAAATTAGTCACTGACGTTTACTGCTATTCTCCCCCAACATTTGTCTCTTCACATGGTTTGGCTTCCAGTCCCCAATATCCATTGGCTGCTCTAAAAGACGCTGTTGTGAGTTGGACTCTATTGTCTTGTGGAGGCCACAGGTTTCCAATCTGTTCACTAGTGGTTAACATTAGTCATTTACACAGAGACATAATAACTCTAGTCTTTCAGTAGGATGTCATTGTAATTTGTGCTCTGGTTTAGAAGGCTGATAGAGAAACATTGGCTGAAATCCTCTTGGGTAACTACACAAATGACATAACATGGAGCCAAATTGTTCCAAGTTCAGAAATCATTGTATGCCAAGTCACACAATTCAGTATGGAACAGATCATGTCTATCGTTCTGTCTCAATTTAAGGCAGTTTGCTTCCCAAATGGCATGCTTTTTGTCTTAAAGTTGCATAATCAAGCAAGAAGATTTTAGCAATTTAACCATTATACATCATTACATATGTGAAGCTCCTTCATAAGTCATCAATATATGGGATCAGTGAGAAAAAATGGGATTGAATGACACATATGTTGATGATATTGGGTAGGAGAAATAACCTTGTGACCCCTGTTTGCATTTTTTCCATGTGTGCATGCATGATGGATTGAGAGCCCTGGTTACACCATCTTATACACAATCTGATATGAGTTATTTCAATATGTATTAATGCTTCCTCCTCCTAATAGTCTTCTTAATCCTTACTATTTATTTTCATGTTATATGTGTAAGCATACCCACACCTCATGAACATGCTTTTGGTTGTCATTGTAATGCCACCATATGGGACCATATCTCAATGATAGGGCACACACTTTGCATACACAAGTATATCTTTATGCATGATTTTTGGTATGCATGAAGCCATTATGGCATACCAACCGCAATGCAAAGTGTGTGTTGCATACACAACACTCCAGATTAAATCCAGGGAATCACGAGGGAAACCATTTCCAATAACAAATGACAATAATGGATTCAATGTACCAAGGGGCTCTGGTGGCTTAGTGGTTAAGAAACTTGCCTTGTTAGCTGGAAGGCTGGCAAGTCGGCAGTTTGAAACCCAGGTACTGCATGACGGAATAAGCACTCGTCTCTGTCCCAGCTCTTGGGACACGAAAGGAGTCTCATTTGGGCATTCTCTGAACAGAGTTTCTCCTGCAAAAATCCTTTCAACTCAGAATAATTTCTGACATAAAATTATTATTAAGGTACCAAGATCCTGGGCATACTGGGCATTTATAACATGATACAGATAGCTGTGGTTTAGTTTAGCTTCATATGACTGGTTATGTGTTGAAAAGGAGTGTGTGCATTCTTTTAATCTGCTTGTATAATTTTAGACAGTTAACTTCTCTTTCTCTTTCACACACATGCATACCAGTTTAACCAATATCTTTCAATGATCATTCTCTCTTCATACTTGCAGGCACTAGAATAACATTGCATAAGTGCTACTAGTAGTATTTGACAATTGGAAGGCTGCAAAACTTACAAAAAGCTTTATGCTGGTTTATCAGAAAAGAATGAATGTGAGCATAAAGATCTTTTATTGGAATGAAATGAAAATACAATGAACTCTGCAGGTTTACAAGACTGCAGTATATCCTTATGCATGGTTTTAGATATGCATGAAGCCATTATGGCATAGCAACCTCAATGGACTGCTGAAGGAGTTTGTGTTCACTCTGCCTGCAGGCACAATTTAATCTCTTTCAACTAGCACTCTCCTGTTTACTGCTATTGTTGATCAAGTGCAGTGTCCTAGATTTCAAAGTATTTTGACCTTGATTTTTGCCTCTTAATGTAAAGAACACAGCTGAGGACCAAACAAATTTAGTATATCACACCACAATAGTTTCATCTGTATTGATTTCCCATTCATTGCTGGACACAATTCAAAGTGGCTGTTCTTGTTTTTAAAGATCAATGTGGTTTTGGATCAGGATGTTCAAAGTCATCCCATACTGTCCTGTTGCAATGAATCAAAATGGAGCCTTTGCTCTAAGTGAGTTAAATGGTCACTGGTACTTTGCTCCCAGAGCGCGCGCGCACGTGTGTGTGTGTGTGTGTGTGTGTGTGTGTGTGTGTGTGTGTGTGTGTGTGTGTGTGTGTGTGTGTGTGTAGAAAGTCTGTGTACATGTCTGTTGATGCATACCCAGACCAACATCTCCCAATAGAAGTTCTGGATCAGAGGTTTTGGCTTTAATGCATCTTAGTTTATTTGATCAAGTAAAATACTCTGGGGGCACATCCAATAGATGATATTCTTGGAATGCTGCAATGACTACAAAAACCAAACAGTTTTTATAGGCATAGGGCAAAGTCTTGTAGCTTTCCAAATTAAGATTCTCGCAAACAATAATGTTCCCATGATTCTATATTCTCACCATAATAAATTCCCCTGTGATAACAGGATACACTTTTGTTTACATAGCTTCCTGTTTTCCTCCACACACATGAGCTAATGAGATATCAGCAACCATAGTGCTTTTACACTTTGTTTATCCTTTACAGGCCATAGAAAATTACATCCTCTACATGAGACAATGCTACTTCATTAATTCAAAATTTATCAACCTGAATTCTTCTTAACTATTCAATATAATTCTAATATAGCCACAACATGTCCTTCAAAGCCAGGTGCAGATTCCTTCCCCTTGAAGATAGTCATAAAAAGCTGAAACTGTGAGAACAGAAGTAGGTATGATGAACATTGAAAGTGAAGACTTATTGAACAACATACAGGAAGAGGTGGAATGAAAGATGAAAAATAGGTTTGGTTATCTTAGAATGTTGTAGAAGAAATGGCATGATTATTAGAGTGTGCATGTTCCAAAGAGCAGGTGGAAACAGGAGTTACCATGCTTGCTTGGGAATAGAACAGTAGAAAGATGTAATCTTGTTTCTATTAAATGGCTATGCCAGGAAATACAGATAGATATGCTTTTATTATTTTATCCAGGGAAAGGGGAAAATGCAAAAATGTTCCTTTTCTATTTTTGTGATCCTGAACTTTGATCTATTTTTCCTCCTCCTAAGTAAAACCTGATTTATAACAGAAGACGTTGCACTTTTTATATAGAGCATAAACTGGTGGGAGAGTTCCAGTTCCTTTATTGGCAATGCTACATATTACCTAATTTACATTGCTATTTCTACCTGATCTGGCTGTTTTGTAAGCATAAACAGCCAGAGTTTGAAACCTACCATAGATTTATCTAGCCTGGAGCAAAACCTCATGTACTCTGAAGCAGCATAGATTGAAGTGGAAGTAAATGTGCCCGCTTCTGCATTTACAGCAGCCACTGGTGCATTTACTGCTGACGTAACCTTGTTTATGCATGTGCAGGCATGTTTTATGACTGTCGTAAACCCACCTGCTTCCACTTCTGGATGCGGTGGTGGTGGCCAGAGGCGTAGCTACCGCCGTATCTGCCGTATCAATTATACGGGGCCCCCGGGCCATGGGGGCCCCCAACATGCGTAAGCAAAACAAATTTTTACCCTTCCTAAGGGCCCCCAAACAAATCTTTATACGGGGCCCCGCCAAGGCACGCTACTCTTCTGGTGGTGGCAGGCCACATGAAATGGTGCCACACGCCAGTGCCAGCCTGTGGGCCATAGATTGGGAACCCATGCATTAGAGCACATTTACAACATCTACTAATGTATAAATGATATACAGAAAGCATTTTGTGGTGTTGTTAGAAGGGTTCCCTTCTTCAAACTCCTCACTCACTCTGGTTGCTTGCACTCTGGAGGTCTATCTCCCTTAAATCCTTCTTCTGTTCTCTCTTTGGAGTCAGCAGACAGAGAGAAAAGACCTCCTAGCAGTCCATGCTGCCTCTAAATGCCCCCAGTGGTTATTAAGTTCTACTTCTTTCCCTTAGGCTAAGTTCACAGCAGTTCTCAGTGGTCCTGTATGGAGACTTCCTCCGCTGCATTCTCTTTGGAGTCAGCAGGCAGAAAGTAGTCATGACTACAGAAGAACTATAAGCTTCAATGTTGTCAGTGGAGACACTGAAATAGTTATAAATTTTGTATACCTTAGTTCAATCATCAACCCAAATGGGGACTGCAGCCAAGAGATCAGAAGAAAATGTAGACTCCAAAGGACGGTGATAAAGGAGTTAGAAAGCATCATCAAATACAAGGATGTAACACTGGAGACTAAGACCAAGGTCATACACACTCTTGCATTTCTGATCACTATGTATGCGTGTGAAAGCTGAATGGTGAAGAAAGTTGATGGGAGGGACACAAGGTTTGTTTGAAATATGGTCCCGGAGGAGAGTTTTGTAGATACTTTGCCCCCCAACCCCCGAGTAAAGAAATGGACACAGTATTGGAATTAAACTCAAGGCTGCTTTATTAAGTCATAACCTTGTTTACCGTAACTGTCTTACCTGCAGCAGGGACCAAGAAGTGCAGGTCTCAGTGATGGAGCAAAGGTAATAATCTTTACCTTCTCTACTCATATCTAGGTAAATACCGGCTCACCAGAATCATTCTATTCTTCAACAGTCCCCATCCCAGTTCGCCATTCAGTTGCAATGACCAATGCTATTCTCAAGCTTCAGGGCTGTAGGCCAACAGCACGGTCAATGGTCCATCAGCATGTCACCCATCCAGGAATGAAGCATAGGTTTCTACATTTCTGGTTGTCTGACACCACCAAGTCCCATTCCCAAATAATCCTAGGCCTTTAACCCCATGCTACTCACCAAAGTGACCAAAATTTAGACCCAGCAAAACCAAATCAAATCCCTGTCCATGACAGCATGGAGTGGGCAAAAACACCACCGTCCCAAAAGCCAATCCGGGATGCGTGCAAAAATTCCTACTCAGCCCCGAAGAGACCAGCTAATCCCACATGATTTCAAGGGAATGAGAGTGGGCTTCTGCTCACCTACTGACTTGAAAGAGGCCGAGACCAGGGAGGAGCCACCTTTAATTTGGCCCCTCTTGCCCTTGGCCAGGCATATCTCTGGGCATGCCTCCAGCTTCAATCTCCTCCCAGAGGCAATGGGGCAAGATGTGGTCCCTTGGACTACCAGAAAGGGTCCTAGAGAAAACTGAACCTGAACTATCTCTGGAGGCAAAGATGATGCGACTGAGGCTGTCCTACTTTGGGCACATCATGAGAAGGCAAGATTCTCTGGAAAATGTAATAGAGCAGAGAAAGGTTGAAAGCAACAGGAAAAGAGGATTTAAGAAGGCATTGCATTTAAATGTCCGTAGATTACTTTCATTCTGACTACTAGGGGATGTGGTGGCTCAATGGTTAAGAAGCTCACCTTGCTAGCTGGAAGGCTGGCAAGTCAGCAGTGCGAGACCTGGGTACTGCATGACGGATTGAGTGCCCATCTCTGTCCCAGCTCTTGATGACATGAAAGGAGCCTCATTTGGACATTCCCTGAGTGGAGTTTCTTCTTCAAAAATCCTTTCAACCCAGAATAATTTCTGACACAAAATTATTATTATTCTGACAACTGTCATATGCTCTGAAAACTTCCCCTTCTTTATATGCCATCTCTCTGTTCCTCTGATGTCTACATTTGTATGTGTCAGTAATGTTTAATACAGAAATAGAGCATATTAAAAGGAAGCTCTTGTTATCAAATTGGCAACATATGAAAAGCAATTGGAATGCCATGGAGCCTGCAGTTTTAGTTGTTGTTGTTAAGCTTCAAAGTTAACTTTACACTGTTAATCACATAAATCTCTTAAATAATTAGCATTTGCTATTCACTGGGGCTAAGCATTTAGCAGGATTTAGCAGCAATTAATTAAGTGCTTCCCCAAATTTCTCCAAGCTTTTGAAATAAAACTTATAGAAGATGAATTTTGTAGCACATTCCAATGGTGTACAGATTGGTTTGCAGATTCTTCACTTGCTGTCATGTCTCTGGGTACAAACCAGTTTGCAGCATTTGGGTCTTGAACTGCTGAACCTGCTGAACATCCAGTCATCAAGCTCTTAACCACTAAGCACCATGACCCTGAGTTGAAGATTACAAACCATTGAATTGGGTGTCAGGAAATAAAGATGTTGTGAGAAAACTACAGCAATTTTATTTCAGGACAGGTATTCTCAGATATTTACTAGAAATCACTCAGGGATGCATGGGAAGTGTGACCCAGAGAACATCTGTCCGTCCCACCAGAGCAGACCGGAGAAGCTCTATAATTGTTCCATCTGCTAGAGAGGCATGTCTCTCTAGCACCAGAAAGAGGACCTTCTCAGTGTCTGCTGTGGAGCACTTTGGTGAGAAGGTAAGAACATTCCATGCCTGCCAAATGTCCACAGAAACATCTGCAGCTGCAGGTAATGCTGGCTCTTTGGCCATAAACAAAGATGAGCACTGAACCCTAGAGTCAAATAAAACTGGTTTTTGAGCAAGGATGACCTTTCTCTTTACTAGTTGTTTGCAGTTTTCTTGACAATCAGCTAATTATTTTCTGCAAAGGTATGTGTCTCTGTATCAACACAAACACCTTGCTTTCCAAAGAGAAGAAAGGACACAGAAAAATGTTCCCTAAAAACCTTGAAAGGGAAAGAACTTGTGTTCTTGCACTTGGGAGGAGAAGAGAAATTTTGTGAGGCTCCAAATTTTTGCATTCAAGTTTCTAGGTTGGGTTTTTTTTTTTTGAGACAGCTTAAATGAAGAAGGATGAAGAATTTAGTAAATGTATGTCCCATCCCTAGGTCAGCTGCAGGCAACCCAAAAGCTGTAGTTACCAAGCCCACTTTCTTAAAATTCTTACAAAATATCAAAGTGGAGCTTTAAAGTGAAGAGTTGGTTTTCTTTCTTTAACCAAACATTTAAAAAATAATTTGGTTTAATGTCTTCTGTTGAAAATAACTGCTTGGGGAATTAAATATCTAGTTCCTTTAAAAGAGTATGTTTTGCAATGCTACAATGCGAAGATAACATTTCTTTAATGTCAAGGTGTATGATTTCTGTGTTATTCAGATCTGAGATATACAGCTTGAGGCAACATTTCCATGGTTTCTGGAGAATATTACAATTTCTATCTTCTACTTCTCCCTCTTTTAGAATTCAGTATTAGTTCTGCTTTATTTCACTTAAGGTTGCCCTACTTGATGATTCCAGGGTTTTTGGCTTGCAAAACAACTTTTTGCTTGCTATTGACTTCTTCACTCAGCAAGACATTTTCTCTTTTTATGTATAACTTCTTCTCCTTTCCTGTCCTGATCAAACTCTGGACTGCCAAAATGAAGCCACTTTCTTTGCTTTGTTGTTGCCCAAACTTAAGTCCTCATCAGTGCATGTTTCTGGAAGTGCATGTTGCAGTGCATGTTGCAGACCAGTAAATGAGCCAGATTCTGTATCTCTCCCCATTCACACCATGTGTTGTCCTCCAGCCAGTGATGGGATGACAAAAAATCTACTACCACGCCATGACATCACGGACGTCATGGGCGTGGCCAATGGCATGACGTCATGACGTCACGGCCGACGTCATGACGTCATGACGTTGTGGGCGGGGCCAAAATAAAAATAAATAAAAAATAAAAATAAACATACACACACACCCCTCCCTCTCAGCCCACCCACCCAGACACAAATAAATAAATAAAATAAAAACAACCACCCACCCAAAACACAAATAAATTACCCACCCACCCCAAATAAAAACCCCTCGCTTACCTTTCTTGGGACCCGGCACCCCGATTGCTGTCCACAGCCGCCGCCGCCGCCGGAGCTGCCTGCACCCCTGTGGCGTTCTCCTTGGGCCGGTACCTTTTTAGCCCGGCTCCGGCCATGGCGAGGGGCGACGGGCAGCCGCGGCTGCCGCGCCTCCCTGGGCCGTCCCCATGCCGCACCGCCGCCGCCTACAGCTTCCTCCTCCGCAGCGCGCGGCAGCCGAGCTCAAAAGGGACCGACCCAAGAAGGAGTCCACAGGGATTCAGGCAGCGGCAGCTCCGGCGGCGGCGGGCGGCGGCTGTGGACGCCGGGTGCAGGCACCCGGCCCACAGGCGCCCGGCGGAGGCGGCAGCAGCGGTGTACCCCGCCGGGCGTCCCCAGGGCATGGGGCTTGTCAGCAGCGGACGGCCGAGGCAGCCCTCAACGTGCCGCGGGGAGGCGCCCCCCTCAGAGGGCTGCTGCCGCCGCCGCTGCCCTGAAAGTTCTAAATGTTTTAAAAATCGGAGCAAAATGGCTCCAATTGACTGCGCATGCGCAGAAACTCAATCTGACGCATGTGCAATGCGTCAGATTGAGTTTCTGCGCATGCGCAGTCAATTGGAGCCATTTTCGCTCCGATTTTAATTTTTTTTTTCTTTCGGTCAGGCGTCCGGAACCGGACGCCCCAAAAGTGGACTCCCCTCACGGAGAACCCTCCGGGATTGGTCTTACCGGTTCCAGAGATCCGTCTAGAACCGGTGACATCCCATCACTGCCTCCAGCAGCCCCCACTTCAGCATGTTGGTCTTGCATTAAGGTGATATAAGTTTAAGTATAACTGTGAGTGAACTAGGTATTATTTCCATTACCACCCGTTCTTTGTAGCCTGACTGCTCATTCATTCTGTCACTTGCTTTCTGAATGATTCTGTACTTTTCCTGAATTGTAAAGTAAACATTGAACTAAAAGGCAGGAAGAGTTAGAGGGTACTACTCCCGCTTTGAACTTGTTAAACTTACTGTATATACTCAAGTATAAGCCTAGTTTTTCAGTCCTAAAAATTAGGTCAAAAAAGTGGACTCGGCTTAAACTAGGGTCACTGAGTGCAATGGAAAAAGGCGGTGGCAGCGTTACCACCCACTTTTCCTGTCCTCTCATCGGCACATCTCAGTTGGCATGGAGAAAACTCCTTTCTGCTGCATCTTATTTTCATGTACCGTATTTTGATTATTGAAACTCACTAAGCAGCTGCTGCATTTGCCACTCTCGGCTTATATTCAGGTGAATTTATTTTCCTGGTTTCTAAGGTCAAAATTAGGTTTGTGTTGTTGTTCAGTCGCACAGTCGATTCTGACCCTCTGCGACCCCATGGACCACGGTCCGCCAGGCACTCCTGTCCTCCACCATCCCCCTCAACTCGCTCAGCTCTGTGCCCATTGTCTCCACAATACCATCTAGCTATCTCATCTTGGGCTGGCCCCTTCTTCTTTTGCCCTCGACCTTTCCAAGCATCAAGGCTTTCTCAAGTGAATCATCTCTTCTCATTTGATGTCCAAAGTACTTTAGCTTCATATTTATTATTTGACCTTCTGAGGAGCAGTCAGGGTTGATTTCTTCTAAGATTGACCTATTTGTTCTCCTCGCTGTCCAGGGGACTCTCAAAACTCTCCTCCAACACCACATCTCAAAGGCATCTATTCATCTGTGCTCAGCTTTCCTAATGGTCCAGCTCTCACAACCACACATTGCCACAGGGAATACCACTGCTTTGACTATGCGAATTTTTGTTTTCAATGTGATGTCTCTACTTTTCACTATGCTCCCCAGGTTTCTCATCGCTTGCCTCCCAAGAATCAGTCACCTTTTTATTTCATGGCTGCAATCTCCATCTGCAGTGAGCTTTGATCCTAAGAAAGTAAAATCTGTCACTGCTTCTACTTCTTCCCCATCTATTTTCCATGGACTCATAGGGCCTGTTGCCATTATCTTGGTTTTCTTGATATTGAGTCTCAAGCCAGCTTTTTCACTCTCTTCTTTTAACCTAATCAGGAGCTTCTTTAGGTTCTCCTCACTTTCTGCCATTAGGGAGGTATCATCTGCATATCTCAAATTGTTGATGTTTCTTCCAGCAATTTTGATCCCAAATTGTGATTCCTCCATCCCTGCATTGCGCATTATGTGTTCTGTGTATAAGTTGAACTAGCAGGGTGACAAAATGCAGCCTTGTCTTACTCCTTTTCCTATTCCAAACCACTCCGTCATTCCATTTTCTGTCCTAACTGTTGCCTCTTGATTCATGTACAGATTTTTCATGAGGCCTATAAGGTGTTCCGGTATTCCCATCTCTTTAATTACTTGCCACATTATGTTGTGGTCGACACAGTCAAAAGCCTTCGTGTAATCAATGAAACAGAAGTAGACTTGTTTCTGATATTCCTTTGTTTTTTCCATGATCCATCTTATGTTGGCGATGTGGTCTCTAGTTCCCCTGCCTCTTCTGAAACCCGCCTGCATTTCTGGTAATTCTCTCTCCACATACTGTTGCAGTCTATCCTGTATTATCTTGAGCATCACCTTGTTAGTGTGAGGGATGAGCGCAATTGTTCGATAATTTGAACATTCTTTGGCATTACCCTTTTTGGGGAGTGGAACGTATACAGATCTTTTCCAATCCTGTGGCCATTGTTTTGTTTTCCAAATCTGCTGGCATATAGAATGCAATAATTTGATTCCATCATCTTGTAGGGCTTTGAACAGTTCAACTTGGATACCATCAACTCCACTGGCTTTGTTGTTTGCAGTGTTTTTTAGGGCCTTTCTGACTTCACTCTCTAGAATGTCTGGCTCATGTTCAATGTTCTCATCATTGTGATTATCAGGGGTGTTGAGGTCCTTTTTGTAGAGTTCCTCTGTGTACCCTTTCCATCTTTTCTTAATCTCTTCTGCATCTGCTAACTCCTTGCCATCTTTGTCCTTTATCATGGCCATTTTTGCTTTAAATGTTCCCTTGAGTTCCCCATTTTTTTTGAAAAGATCTCTAGTCCTACCCCTGATATTGTTTTCCTCTATTTCTTTGCACTGTTTGTTCAGGTAGGTTTCCTTATCTCTCCTTGCTTTTCTTTGAAATTCTGTATTCAAGTGACTGTATTTTTTCCTTTCTCCTTGGCATTTTGCATTCCTTCTCTCCTCTGCTATTTTAAGACCCTCCTCAGATAACCACTTAGCTTTCTTACGCTTTTTTCTTTTGGGATGGTTTTCCTTGCTGCCTCCTGCATGATGTCCCACATCTCTGTCCATAATTCTTCTGGCACTCTGTCTGTCTGGTCCAAGCCATTAAATCTGTTCCACACCTCCACTGTGTATTCCCAAGGAATGTTGTCTAGGTCATATCTGTCTGGCCTAATTGTTTTTCCTATTTTCTTTAGTCTAAGTCTGAATTTTGCAATCAGTAGGTTGTGATCTGAGCCACAATCTGCTCCTGCTCTTGTTTTTGCTGACTGTATGGAAGTTCTCCATCTTTGACTGCAGAGTATGTAATCAATCTGGTTTCAATGTTGGCCATCTGGTGATGTCCATTATAATTGTAGGTAAATGACACAAAGTTGAGGGAAGAGGAGTTTTATTGTGAATAGAGTCCTGCAGTAACATTGGAAAGTGGTGTGGAATTAAGAATATTGCTTGCCTATAGGATGATAAACTAATTAACAGCATTGTTAGAAGAAAGGAGAAGAGGCTGCCCATTTCAATGAAGTCAGAATATATTATTTTAGTGGATTTCTCTTTTCCTTTGCATCCCATTCACACTGAGAGAATAGAGATGTCCATCTACTAGACCAGTGATGCCCAAACTTTTTTTTGCCAGGCCGTTCCTGCCCCCGACACACAGCTGTGGGGGCCAGAGGTGGGCTGCTCCCGCTGCTGACAGTTTTGACGTCAGCAGTGGCGGCAGCGGAGCTTTGTCCTGGCTGATCTGAGCAGCCTCTTGCTCAGTCCGATCACCTCTGCAGCCTTTGCCAAAGTCAATCACCATGTTATGAAAATCTTCGGAGCCTCCTCTGTTTCAAAATCCATGACGCTGGAAGGGTAAACCTGGCGTACTGCAGTGACATCATCCCAGGTGAGCCAAGGGGCTCTCCTAGCACCGCAGATTTTGAAACAGATAACTTCAGTAGAGCCATTGGATCAATGATGGGAACTTGGTAGCTTACATCTACATATGAGTTAACCTGATTTAAATGATTTTTTTTACTGTGGCTGTGATGTACCTTCCCTTTAGAGTACTGAAACAAAGATGAATCATGGACATGCGGTGGAATAATTTGACTCTGCCATTTCTCTGGTGAGAGGGGAGTAGAAATAGCAGTAGACCAGAAGAGGTCTCTTGAGATACTTCCCACAATATTGTAAACAGATCAATTATTTATATTTAAGGAGGAATTCCCAGCAGATCCAAGATAGCAGGATGAATATTTTGAAAATTAGAATTCAAAATTATACCAACTGTATGGTTGCTATTCTGAATAGGGAAGCAAAAACCATAGCAACATCTCCCAGCATAAAACCTAGTTTCAAGCTTGCAAATGGCAGCAGTTCCTAGTCATGGACTTTTGTGCAATATCCCTCTTTCAGAATGATTAAAACATCAAGAAATTGGTTGTACTGCTCTCATCAACATATCTATTGATATCCTTGCTCATGATCACACATGCTCTGGTTACCTCCAGACTTGATTACTGTAATGAGCTCTACATGGGGCTGCCCTTGACGACCATTGGGGTCTTCAACTGGTCCAGAATGCAGCTGCCCCAGGTGGTGATGGGGTGTGGGCGGTATGCTCATGCCTCACCGCTGCTTCGGGAGTTGCACTGGTTGCCAGTGTGTCTCCGGGTGTAATTCAAGGTTCTGGTTATTACCTTTAAAGCCCTACATGGTAGTGGGCCAGGATACTTAAGAGACCGCCTCACCCCAAGAGCATCTGTCCGTCCCACCAGAGTGGACCAGAGAGGCTCTCTAGTTGTTCCATCGGCCAGAGAGGCACATCTCTCTGGCACTAGAAGGAGGGCCTTCTCTGTGTCTGCTCCTGCCCTATGGAAGCTCCTGCCTACGGAGCTACGTCTCCAGACAGAGCTGCTGCCCTTTAGGAAGAATCTAAAAACATGGTTGGCGGGGCAGATATGGGGTGTGGGAGGTATAATGACCCCAGCATGCTGGATGATTTGAGCCCACCCTCTCTACTTTTTTAATTAGTAAGTTGTAGCATTTGGTGTGTTTTTAATCTTTTTTAGATTTTAATTTTAAATTTTAACTGTTTTAAGGTTTTTAGATGGAAGATTCCACTTCCTAACTCTGGGCTCTACCTGCCCAGAGAAGAATAAGACTAACGTCCTCTGGCCGGGAGGAGGAATGGGTTTCAACTGTAAGACTTGGCAGGCTGATGAAATCCACGCCGTCGCCTTTACCAGACTTTCATCCAACGTCCCCCAGATAGTTATGTTGTGTATTGATAGTCATGAGGCACTTTTAGTCATTGTGTATTGATTTATTGTGTATGAACTTGTAATTTTACATGTGTTGTGAACTGCCCTGAGTCGGTCCTACTGAGTAGGGCAGTACAGAAATTTAATAATAATAATAATAATAATAATAATAATAATAATAATAATAATAATAATAATAATAATAATAATAATAATAATAATAATAATAATAATGTATTATTTGGTAAGGACACACAGCAAGACATGGTTCCTGATTCACAGTTAAACTGCATAACTAGCTTGTGCAATTTTTGACCCAAAAAGGTCGACTCCTATTGACCAAACATGTACAGTAAAACCAGTGGTGGGATGTCAAAAATTTTACTACCCCACCGTGATGTCATCAGTGTGGGCGGAGCTGACATCATGACATTGTGGGCGGAGCCAAAGAAAAAATAAATAAAATTTTTTTTAAAAGCACGCACACACACACACACCCCTCAACCCCCCCACAACACAAGGACAGCAAGGAGGACAGTAAGGAGGCCGTGCATATGCGCCAAGCACTGTAGGCGTGCATGCACACCAAGTGGTTGGCATGCATGCGCAGTGGGGAACCAGTGAAAAGGTAAGCCCCGAAGGTGGTTCCCCCCAAAAGCTGCTACCTATTCTCTGGGACACTGGAAAAAGTTACTACAGGTTCTGGCAAACTGATGAGAACCTGTTACATCCCATCAGTGAGTAAAACCTCAAGTTACGAATAAACTCAGTTCTGGAACTCGAGGCATCTCCATTCAGAGAGCCCCTCCCCACCTTCCAACGATCAAAATGGGTCACCCCCACCCTCTAAAAATCAATCAAACCACCCAAAAATAACAGCAGCACTGAAAGGAAAGCATACATAAGCAAAAACACTGTTCCTTACCTTAAAGAAGCTTTGAAAATGGACAGAAAACTCTAGCAATAAACTGCTGAAACTCCAGCCAAGAACTCCTCTCTAAGCACTCTACTGCCACCTACAGGGCTCTGAAAGACTGCATGTGTATAAAATATAAACCCATAGGTAAAATCATATTTTTTGCTTCTCTCAAGGCAACACAGAGGGAGGAAAATCCATTCATAATTTGGGGCATGTTCATAACTTGAGGCATGGATTTCAGTGCAGAACCAATTCGTAAGTTGAATTATTCATAAGTAGGAGCATTCTTAAGTAGGGGTTTTACTGTATTATGAGTTTATTTATTTATTTATTTATTTATTTCTTCCAACTTGCTATTTATTTATTTATTTATTATTTTGCTTTCTTCTAAGTATATAACAAAGTACTCACTTTGTGCTTGAAAAAAAAAAGTCTTGACACACTGGATGTAGTCCATAGCTACCTGGACATAATCCAGTATTACACAAATGGTAGCTACAATAGTACCAATGTAGAAGTGTTATCCAGAAAGCACTGGTGCAGATACATTGTGCAACAAACACAGTGGGAATCGTCTCATCAATTGCACAATGAAATTCCACAATTCTTTGCTGCCTGAGCATAAAGGCAAAGGTCGCTCTTGCTTCAAAGTCAGTTGTATCTTACTCTAGGGTTCAGTGTTCATCTCTGTTTATAGCCAGAGCCAGCACTGTTTGTATTTGCAGACATTTCCAATAACATGTGGTAGACATGACTAGACACTGGAGTACATAGAACACTGTTTACCTTCCCATTAAAGTGGAGCCTATTTATCTACTTGCCATTTCTTGGTTTCGACCTGCTAGGTTAATGTTAGACAAATTTATTTCAGTATAACTTTATATTACTGGAAGCGTTCAAGAGTGAATTGGACAACCATGTATCAGATCTGTTTTGGTTTGTGTTCCTGCTTTGAGCAGTGGGGGCTTGTTTTAAAAAAGGCCGCTCCCAACTCAGTTATTCTATGATTCATCTGCACATACAAGATTTTGGCCATTGAGAATCCCCACTGAAAAAATGTGGTTTCTTTATTTCCCTGCTTACACAAATAGTTGATGCCAAACCTCTTTGATGTCTTTGAGGAACAGTTTCTCCATTCTCAAGGCAGTCTTGCTTATTGTAGTGTTTACTGGGATTCTTGAACCAGCAAGAATGGAGGATACAAGATTTGTAAGGGGGTTAGCTGGGTACTTAGGAGTTTTCTCCCCTCCTCTCCATCTTCTCTCTCTCTCCTTCTCCCAGCAGCTCTCTTTATTAACAGTTTCACACAAGCGTACAGTATATGGCACACAATGATATGATCCATCATTCTTCACCATACTCTCTATGCCTGACTACACTAGCCTTAATCTAAACAATACTTGGTTATTCCTAGCCAATTTACACAAACTCCCCCCTTCCCAATGTTGGTGTTTTAATTTTCTAGGATTGTAGTGGCAGAACTTCCCAGTAGCCTTTGCCTATTTGGTCAGGGACAAAATATAATATGTTTTTTCCCCATCTGCTGCAGTCATGCTGAAACATCTGAGGTAGAATTTTATTTGGGAGAGAGAAGGGATTTAATTCAGCCATTTACTCTCTTTCAGGCCACTTCTACTCATTTTCTTTTTGTTTTCCAGGATGAAAACAGTGTACAGACCAGTGTATATGTCCTATATACATGCAGCTGGGAGGTTGTTGGTTTTTTTTTAGGGGGACTGCTAGCTCAGGGTGGGCAAAGCCACCCCCTGGCTGTGGCCCTGGTTCTGAGCAGTAAGCAAGCTACCCATGTCTGGATCGAAGAGACATCAGAAAGTTAGGAAGCTCTGGAAATTTGCCCGTCCCACTAGCACATTCACCTCCTTTAACATTCTACCCAGACTATCTAGCTTCAAGGAGGGTCTCCTAAGAACCAACTATGTATGGGTGGTCAAACTCATAAAAGATAGTGCCATTCTGTGTCGCATTCAGACACAGAGCCTTTCCACCACCCTTTTTCTCAAGCAAGGGAGAAAATGGTGGCAAGGGGATGTAATGACAAGGTAGGGAAGTACGGGCAATACTGGTGAGGGGAAAATGATAAGGGAGAAAGGATGGTAAAAGGGAGTTGGAAGGAGGACAGAACAGCACTTTGCTTTATATCTGAGGACAACTCAAGCTGCTATTTCAGCAAATTCCAGACATATTATTTCAGTGCACAGAAAATGCTTTCAAAATCTTAAATAGAAACTTACATTCACTGGTTGGGTTTAAAACTGTGATATCACTAAGACATGCCATGCGGCATCTAAGCTTTTGCAAACTCATTTTATTGGAAACATATATGGCTGTTTGAGGTAGCATCAGTCTCCACATAGGTAAAGGTTCAGCTCTCATCTCTCTTTCATAGCTGAAGAGGTAGTTTCCATTTCTGTGGTCATGTGACAGGCATGACTAGACACTGGAGTACATGGGGCACTGTTTACCTTCCCTATTTATCTACTTACAATTTTTTTGCTTTCAAATTGCTAGGTTGGCAGCAACGGGGAGAAAGATGGGAGATCATTCTTTCTTGGAGTATTCAGGTATCGAACTGCTGACCTGCTCCCTTTCAGTCAGCATCTTAGCCACTGTTGTCCCGTTATCCACATGAATGATAGCAATAGATTAACTCCCCAGTGCAGTGAACATTAAATGTACTATATATCTTGACAGAGATGTTGATTCTATTAATACGGATGACTAGATTAAACTGCAGGAAGGATAATGCTTTGTTTGTAATGACATTGTTTTCAAGTGAGATGTTTAATACATATTTATTTATTCCATTATTGATGGCTGCCTCTGCTCTCCCGTAATGGCTTTCATATTGCATTAACTGCATACAACTTTTAAAAATAAGATATTTGAATTAAATCTCTTATCATATCATAAATAATTTCAGTGCTTGCCAAGATCCTTCTAGGGTGTTTATGAAGCCATCAAAACTCCTGTGAACAATGTACTACTTGATGGATATGACAAGGCCTTAGTACAATCCTTAATCAGAAAAAATTAGTGTCACAAGCAACAATAATTTGATTGTCAAGTTAAATTAAATTCTTTTGCATGATTTCTTTTCTTTTTGTTAAGCTAACTAGCAAAGTATGGACTGTTGAGAACACAGGTGTACCATGGATTGTTTCCATTGGTCTGATTTTTGTTTTTGACAAGTCTCTCACTGTACAACCAGGTAGAACTGGAGCTCATAAAAGCTGGTTTAAATTTAATTTAAATTGTGCTGAATATTGTTAGATTTTATGGGTCATTGAATACATTCGTATAGTGAGCTTCTGTTTTTCCTCCAGCTGTCTTTGAATATAATGTCAGATAACTAAACCTGAAACAGCCCGGAAACTTGATGAGTGCTACTTTATGCTTATGAAAAATAATTTATTTTTAGATAATCTAGTTTTAAATATGTTTGCATATGCATGCTTACAGTAAAACACACATTCTATTCTAGCAATCCAAAAACAAAAGGATTCTGCATGGGGAAGATTTTTGTTGTTCAGTCACACAGTCAGTTCCAACCCATTGCAACCCTATGGACCATTGCCCGCTAGGCACCTCTGCCCTTCACCCTCTTCTTCAGCCCGCCCAGCTCTATGCCCATTGCCTCTTTCTATCGCGCGCGCACACGGGCACACACAAACATAAAGATACACACTCCTAAGAATATTTATGGTACAATTCCAAGTGGTTACTCAGAAGGAAGCTCTAATGCAGGAGTTCTCAAACTGGTTAAGCAGAGGGTCAGGTCATGCTCCTTCAGGTAGCTTTGGGGGCTGGACAGCCATTTTGCCATTCCTTCACCACATGGGACTTCCTGATGTGGTGGTGATGTGATCCAGCCCTCCTCCAACTCTAAAGAGGACCTGGATCGGGGGCACTCTTTATGCCCAGCCCATTTCTGACTGCACCAGAGCCCAATGATACCTGAGCAAGGGGTCTCTGCTTACACCTGCCCAAGTCTGTTTTCTCCAGCAGCTGACCTGTCAGATCAGGAGTCTGGCTCTGGCAGTGATCAGCCCTTAGTCAGGGAGAGGTCCAGAAAACAGCTACACCTGAGACGCAGGCAGGCTAGAGCAAAGCACCAAAGAAGGCTCTCAGCTGATACCAATTAGCTGGGAGACTTATAAGCAAGCTTCTTGTAGCCTGCCAGCATCAGTGCAAATCTTGTGCAAAGACTGACACCCTGCTTCACTCCAGACTGCCTGCCTAGACCCTGACCTGCCTGCTATGACCCTGACTTCTCTGCCAACCCCGATGATGCCCCTGGACACCCTTTTGATTAGTCTACTGACTCGGACTACTGGTAAACAGGCCTCAGCTTGCCTTTTAGACTTTGATATCGGGACTATCCTCGAACAAGCCTCTCTGTGTAGTACAACCATGTGGTGACCGTGCCTGCCTGGGTGGGTCAGCACAGGTGGTGGTGGTTGTGAGACCACATGAAATGGCTTCATGAGCCGCATCCAGCCCACAGGCTGGAGGTTGATAATCCCTGCTCTAATGAAATGTATGAGACATTCAGGTAAGTACAATATAGAATATCAGTCTTGTTTTTCCTTCACCGATAGCCATCTTGCAGGGGCTTCTGGGATTTTGAGTGCAACAGCATTTAGAAGAACAAAAGTGACCCATTCTTTTATATTAATGGAATAAAAGCCACCCATACTTTCTCTTCCCTTCTGAAGTGTCTTCAGATAAAATCTTATTAGAAATTCCCCCTCTTCCAAGAGTTTCATATTTCTCTATCCCTGTGGAATCCAGAACTTTTCCCTCTCCATTGAAAGTTACTATTTATCTTCCTTCCTCAATAGCACAAGCAAAAAAGGCAGAAAATATATGAATATTTCCCTTAGAACCCAAGAGAATTCACTCCATACAGAAACACTATCCTTCTCTGCCAGCATATTCCTTCTGTTTAAATAGTGGTTTATTTCTTTCCTTTCTTCCAAGCAAAAAAAAAAAACAACAACCTTAGAGTTTAGAGCAATGGCCTGTTTAATTAGAAAGCATGAAATCTTGTTTACATACTATCAGCTTTCCAATTCTACCCTAAGGGAATGCAAATTTTAAAATTATATTGTTGGTTAAACAAGTAGCCACTGTTTAGAAAGGAGAGTTTAAATAGGCAGGGGCTTAGTTCAGTTGGGATACTTTTCTCTGCATGCTCAGGGACACATTGTCTAGTTCAGGAGTTCTTAATCTTTTTAAGACAGAGGCCGGGTCATGTTCCCTCAGACAGCTTTGGGGGTCAGATGGCCATTTTGCCCTTCCTCCATCACATCACAGTTCTGAGTATGGTGGAGGCATTGTGGGGCCATATGAAATGGTGTCGTAGGCCACATCTGGCCCACAGGCTGAGAATCCCTGTTCTAGTTCTTCTGTATGTCAGGAAGGTTTCAGAAGGTAAGTACTTCACCCTCAATGAGATGAGCACCATTACCACAAATAGCAGCAAGTTGGATAATGAGAAGCTTGTCATTTAAATACTTATTTTGGCTAGGTGAACAACAAAAAACAAAAATAATGTTGGTGGTGATTAAAAACACATTTACTTGCTTACTTGCTTACAATGGTACTGAAAGCTGTTGAGAGATCAGGAAGGACCAGCAATGTATCTGTCCCATGTCAGGGCCTGAACCCAGACTGTAGTAGATCAATGCATTCAGTCTTCTCCATGAAGGATCTCAACTGGTCTGCTAACACTCTTTCCACTAGCTTGCCCAGGAATTGAATATTGGCAACTGGTCAGTAGTTATTATAGGCTGAAACTGATCCAGTAAACACAGACAAGATGGTGCCTTAGACATCTTCACTTGATCTGTTGCATTAACTCTGGAGTCCAGGGCCCTCTGAATGACATCGATCTTGGTTTTGAAGAGCCACACTAATTGGTTACAGTTGTTAATGCTCAGTGAAAGATTCTATAGATTGTCAGAGGTCCCCTGACAATCTAATACAATTCCCTCTGTTGGTTACTGGAGCTCTCTGTACACTGCATGTTGTAATGTTTCCTTACACATTTCAAGGTACAGTATTCACATATCTTCTGGGGCAAACTTTAACATCTGCTAGGTTGTCAACCATGGGATCTTTTCTTCATTTGTTCTCTAGCCTCCTCCTACAAACCCTGTGTTTTCTGCAACATACTCAAATGTATTTGTGTAATACCTGTGTGTAAGGGGATTCTGTTGGTAAAGCTGAACACAGAAGACTAGCAGGGACAAGTTGTTGATTTAAAATACAGATACAAGCCAGATAAAACTCATTCCATATACCTGAATTCTTAAGGTCAGGCAATAAAATAGTGGCTATCACAAATTTGCACAATTTTAAATATAAATTTTATTAAGTTTTTTAACAGAAAAAAATAGAAAAAAGTACAAAAATTACATAAACATGATAGTAAAAATAATAATAATAAGAAAATTACATAGGGTTAGTACACTTGGGTGTTTTAGGTATTTGTACTATGTGACAACCGGAAAACCATTTTAATGAGAATACAGTAATACCTTGGATAACGACTGCATCAGATAACGCTAACATCGGATAACGCTAACAACGTTCTGGCCTGCTGCAGTCTCCAGGGAAGCAGGGCTTTTTTTTAATGTTGTGTGATCAATGCATCGCACAACGTTAAAAATTGGATAATGACGAGACTTGTTGAACCAAGTCTCATCGTTATCTGAGGTACTAGTGCAATTTGAACTCATGAAAATTAATGAGAATAATTTGAATGACGGGAGCTCATTCTGTCCTGCAGTACTCGGGAATCAAACTGCTGACCTCCTGCCGTCAAGTCAGGGTCTTAGCCACTTGATCCACTACAGTCCCTATTTTTTCCTTTAAAATGTGTCTAAAAATGGGGTGTGTCTTATAACCCAATGCATCTTATAAACCAGCAAATACGGTATGTGATGGTTTCAGCTCTCACCTGGCTTCACTTTTCAATTTAGCCAGATAACAGATGCCTATGAGGCTCTTTCTTAAAAACTTATTTTAAAAGATTAAATATCTTCCTCTTTTGCTATACATATTCAAACTGTTCCACTGTTTTCTTCAATCCCAGTGCAAAGAGTTGAGTCAGTCACAAATCCCATTAACTCAAAACAGCCACCAGCCATCAAAATATAATTTAGGAGATACTGTCAGCTATGAAAACCAAAATATTGCACATTCTAAGAGCAAACTTAAAATATCATTACTTAAAAAGGGTTGCACATGAAGCTTAAAAGGGGGGAGGCATTAAAACTATGACCCTGAACACTATTTTCCCCCAAATAGTATAACTGATACAGTAGGACCTGTTTCTGAGCAAAGAAGTGAAATTGCACTGTTCATATTTTGAAAAATTAAAACTCAAAGTTGAGTAATACTCTTGTTATGCTACTAAAGTATTGCTTTATAGTACTTTCAGTTGAGAAAACTTGGATAAGGGAAGAAACAGAAGCTGTTCATATTTACATACAGTGTTTAAACAAATAGATTGATCTGCAGTCATATGAAAATGCTGAATATACATCTGTGTTCATATTTGTAATTGGACTGGATCAGGACTAACTTTTTCCTGACTTTTACCATTAAAGATAACAGTGAAGAAGCAGTAGGGTAAAAGAGATGTGTTAAATAAAGTCAGAGAGACTTTCTTTTTCTGCCTGACTTTTCACCTGGGGAATTTTTTCTTCATCTCGGCCTTCAAAGGTTCCTGAGACTTCATTTAGAATGACCTGAGGTTATGGTAGCAAAACAAAGACTTTCAATTTAACATACTTTAAGAAGATTTTCCTTTTTAAAGAACTCCAAACACTTTGTCTAGACTCCACTGTTCACTTGATCATTCTTGGACACAAATGAAGGTTGCAAAGGATGAGGAATTTCTGGTTTTGAAGCAGCATGCATGCCAGGTATGTGGAGGGGAAAGATGACTTCAAGAGAGAAGGAGGGTCCAAATGGTGGTGAAGAAAAGATCTTCTGGGTTTTAGCTCATGGAGAGACCCCCACTGTGAAGGTCTTGACAATTACAAGGATAATGAATCCAGTTTATAAGATAAATTGCTCATTAGGAGGAAGATGGTGGCTGAAATATTGATACAAATGCCTTTACATCCATGAGAGCTGTATAGTTGGATTTTAGTTAGCTTTTAGTCTTTTTGGCATGACACATTATCATTTCAAGCTACTTTTTATCTTCACTTTCAAAATGGTGAGCAAAATATACAGATATTGGTTTTCTCGCCACTTGTATACCTCAGGTCCTTTGAGGCCATGCTTTGGGGTCTTCAGGTATTAATTTACAGAGAGACAGGGTAATTAACAACAACAGCATGGTCCCAACAAGGAAGATATTGTAATGTTTTAGAAGGATATGTGAAAAATCAAAGAGACACTGTGTGGATACAGTTCAGATTGGCACTGTTCAGAGGCATATAAATGCAATGAACATGCAGGAGTTGCTAATCACCATGGAGATAATAACAAGTCAAGAAAAGTAAAAGTTAGATGGCACTTGGTACTTGAATTTCACAGTTTTTGTTTCAAAAGTTTAATTGCACTACACCCTATATGAGCAAAACAATGTAATATTGTACTGCAAACAGGTGGTGTGGATGACTGGATGACAAGTTGTTGATCCTTTCTGGTTGTGAAAGACAAAGATAAAGGAGTTGTACCAAGCAATTATAGACCCATCATTTCCTTACCAACCATGTCCAATCTGTTCACAGGTGTATTAGCAGATTCTGTTTACCAGTGTCTAATTATGTAGAATCTTATACAGAAGAACAAAAATTGAATTTTTGAAATTCATGTGGAATGGAGGACCAATTAGTTGTTGATAACATGATACTGAGGAACTAAAAAAGAAGGAAAACCAACCTGCATGTTGTTTGGATCAGAAAAAGGTGTTTAATAACTTACCATATATTTGGATAAATGACACATAGGAGCCTTTCCCCTTGTAGTCTTATAGCCATTAGCCCAATTGGCAGTCTTTGTCAGTTTGGGGTTCAATTAACTTCCATGGAATGCCCCCCCCTAGTATAAGTCTTGGGGGATAGATGGGGAGGGGAGATCCACACTGGGGCACACTCTTTGTAAGTAGAGCAGCTTCTGTATAAGGGGAGATTTCCAGTCTCTCTGTGTGAAAGAAGTTTTGCTGTCTTTGTACAGATGTCTGTCCATACCCTTGCCAGTTTGTCTCCCTTATGGCTGAGGATTAAAAGTGGAAAATACTTGGTTTGTATTCTTGATGTATAATACACAGTAAAGTTATACCCTCACTATGAACCTGAAAAGGTCCTGGGATACTGCACAATTACTGGAATCAGCCCTGCCCATCACTACAGGTTACATTTGGGAAGAAGGTTGGGCCACATCAGGCATAGCACATACCATGCTTTGGCACGTCTGAAAAGGAAATGTGTGAAATGTGGTTATTAAAAATTCCCAAAGCAATACCACTTCCCACTACTATAAATGAAGTTAGCATAGGAGGATCATATCTACAAACTCAAACCACTGCAAATCTGATGCTAGTTGTGATTGTTATGTGATCTATATTTAGTGAGTAACAAACTTTCGATTGTGCTGGGCCATAGGCACACATGGTTGCTCCATACACATAGGGGCATGATATAATGATTCTTCACTCAATAATGTAAAGGAAGATCTTTGCTTTACATCTTCTTCTTTAATTTTGTTTAGCTGTATATTCTATTTCTTGTTATTGTAAAATGCCCAGAGTAATTGTGTGTGTGTGTGTGTCTGTCTATCTATCTATCTATCTATCTATCTATAATGTATCTATATCTATATCTATATCTATATCTATATCTATCTATCTATCTATCTATCTATCTATCTATCTATATATATATATATAGAGAGAGAGAGAGACTGTATATATATATATGGTACCCTTGATACTAGAGTTCATGTTTGCATTATCCCCAGTTGTGCATCTATTTTGTAGGGCATCTAGTGGCACCTTACTTACAGTGGCATTGCTTACATTATGGAGGGAAATAAAGTATTTGAAATAAAATATGCCGTTTAAGCCTCATCATTCCATTTCCATTACTAAACATCCCTAATTACCAGCCAATCTACTGTTAGAAAATGTTCTCTTTTTTACATTAATGTCTATATATGTTACTGTCTGCATTAAAAACAACATTACTATTGCTGACACCCACATTTACAATATAATTTCTTTTCTATTGAATTCACAGATTTTCTGACCCAGTTCTTGTTCTCGAAATTGTATGTGCAATTCATATTTTTAAAGCAAAATGAATTAAAAAGTCATTTCCCCCCTTCCACTTCTTCTTTTGTCTGTTCTCTCTCTCCTGCGCTTGAATGTAATGTCCTGTATTTGTAAAGAGATTGAAAATGTCTGACAGATTAAATTAAGGATTCTTTCACTGAAGAACAATCTCTTCTGCTCCTCCTCTTCCATTCACCCCCATATTCTCCCCCCAAAAATAAATAAATCCTAAGGACAAATATGTCTCATATAAATCTATTTCATCAGAAACAGGGCAGATGAAGAGTTGCAGATGGTAACACTATAGATACAGATATGTGTTGAGTGGTTTATTTTTGTTGTTTTTGTTCTGGTTGAGATTAAATACATTTTTTTGAAGATTTTCAGTCAGGGTTTGAATGAACAGATGAAGAATGGAGGAAGCTGATACATGTCCAGAACCTTAAAAGATAATTCTAAATTTTACTTCTGTTGTTTTGAAAGTGTTTGAACTGACAAATTGAAGACGTATGACCAAAGTGCCAACTATATTGGCAGATAAATACTTCTTATGATTGCGGTGAACTATTTATTATAGTAAGTTAGATCCCATCTTTTAACCAAAAACAATACACAAGGGGGCTATAGTTTTTGTTTGGAAAACTGGACAATAAGAATGTGATGATTACATTTTGAAAAACAGTTCATGTCACCACTGAAGACTCTTTTTGTTACATTTCTAGTAGAACTGCAGACTGTTGCCTCTTCCATCAGATGTTGCTGGGATGGCAAATTCTATTAATCTAGGGCAAGAACCCAAATATTGAGGAATTATGGGAGCAGGAGCAGCACTACCATCATCACCCAAATCTGTAAAACCACCATTTCCACTGCTCGTGTTTGTATTGGCAATATTACATACCTTTGTTGTAAGGATAAGAAAGCCATAAGACTCATTCCACTTGACAGACACCTTCACCCATCCAGGAAGCCAGAATAACACCTTTTGCTGCTTTAGAGTACATGTGGTTCTGCTCTACGCTAGAGAAATCTTATGATAGGTTTCAGTCACTGATTGCTTATGCTTACAAACCAGTCAGATCAGGTAGGAAATAGCAATGTTAATTAGGTAGCAATATGTAGCATTGCCAATAAAAGGAATAAAGGAACTGGAAATCTCCCACCAGCTTATGATCTATAAAAAATAGTACAAAGTCTTGTGTTCCAAAAATAGAAAAGGAATTCTCTTCTTCTTCTTCTTCTTCTTCTTCTTCTTCTTCTTCTTCTTCTTCTTCTTCTTCTTCTTCTTCTTCTTCTTCTTCTTCTTCTTCTTCTTCTTCTTCTTCTTCTTCTTCTTCTTCTTCTTCTTCTTCTTCTTCTTCTTCTTCTTCTTCTTCTTCTTCTTCTTCTTCTTCTTCTTCTTCTTCTTCTTCTTCTTCTTCTTCTTCTTCTTCTTCTTCTTCTTCTTCTTCTTCTTCTTCTTCTTCTTCTTCTTCTTCTTCTTCTTCTTCTTCTTCTTCTTCTTCTTCTTCTTCTTCTTCTTCTTCTTCTTCTTCTTCTTCTTCTTCTTCTTCTTCTTCTTCTTCTTCTTCTTCTTCTTCTTCTTCTTCTTCTTTCCCTGGATAAAATAATGAAGGCATATCTATCTATATTTCCTGGCATAGCCAGCTAACAAAAGCAAGATTACATCTTTCTGCTGTTCTACACACAAGCAAGCATAGGTAACTCCTGTCTCCACCTGTGATTGGAATGTGTACACTCAGTCATAGTGTTTCCTCTTCTACATTCTAAGCTAACCAAAACCCATTTTTCAACTTTCATTCCACCTCTTCCTATATGTTACTCAATAAGACTTCACTTTCAATGTTCATCATGCCTACTTTCATTCTTCACAGTTTCAGCTTATTTTGAATTCCAATAGAAAAGAAATTCCCACCTGGTTTTGAAGGTCAAACACTCAGACTTTGTTCATCTCCCACTCAGGGAGCAAAGAACCAGAGTGTCCATCTTAACTCCCTAAAGGGGAAGGCTGCATGTTGATTAATTACATCTGTTTCTTACACTTAACTCATAATGTTGTAGTGTCAATATTAAAAACAAATATAACTTTTAAAACAATCTCTTCGAATTGTACACACTTTGCAAAAGAGAATGAATTGTACATCAGTGCTTGTACAATGTTAGAAAAGTTAACTAGGCCTTTGTTTCAGTGTCAGACTTCATATGTTGGTCTAACTACAAGAGAATAGTTTTGTTTCATGTACTGATCAAGCCCTGGACTGCCAAAATGAAGCCACTTTCTTGCCTTTGTCATTGGCCAAAATCAAATCCTCATCATTACATGTTTCTGGTACTAACCGGCAGACCACCAAATCAGCCAGATTCTGTATCTCTCCACTTTAATTCCAGTGAGTTCAAGAACAGATTGGAAGATCATTAAAATATCATGTCCAAATGCAAACTTATTAATATCAAGGATATGGATTCAAATATAGATGTAATAGATATATATTTTAATCAATATAAGCTATTTCAATACAAGGAGAATACTTTAGAATCCATTAACTTATATATGTATTGTACTTGTCGACATATAAGACGCATCAGAGTATAAGTTATTACCAAAATAGCCAACTATAGCTCTTTATATACAGTACAAGATGCACTCCATTTTTTCAGGGTATTTTAAGACAGGAAAGTGGGTCCTATATACCTGCAAATACAGTATATTGCTTTTAGCATTATGGCTTGCTTGATCAAGTATCTGTACCTTATATAGGTTTTTTCCTTGTCCAGGTTTTTACTGTTTGAGCAAATTGCCTCTATACAAAACTCGTTTTCTTTCCTTTTGTGAAACAAAGCACACACAGCAAGCACAGAAGACTGATTGATGCTAAGCCATCCCTTCAATACTTCTTAGTTTTAAAACTTCAAGTAACATGCACCTAGTATAGTTTTGTTCCATGTGTGCAAATAATGCAGTTTCCACAAAAATCATTCACACAGCTTGAGAACTCTTGCCACGAGTGCTAGAAAATATTTAGTCTTTCAAATGAGAGGGGAAAATGTAGATTTTAATTTTCACAGGAAACAAGAGATGTATTGATATTTATTCATAATTAAAAGGGGGATTATAGTATCATGTCCTAAGGCTATGATAAATGAATGAGTCCCAACTTAAGCAAGGGGGTGGGGAATTGACAGGGATAACTTGTGACAAACTATTATTTTAAATACTGTGCCAGGGTTCTACTGTTTGAGCTACCTTTTGATCTGATACACAATTTATGAGCAATTTATGAGAGAAACATTAAGCCAGACCTTGGGTCTATTCTGGGGCAGTGATCTTCCCTTGAGTAAGCCAAGTTTATGATGTATTTTTCTCCTCCTCTTGCTTACTTGCTGATAAGGTAATCAGATCCTAATGTGGAAAAAGTAAACATTTTCTTTGAAGGATGGCTAACTTTGTATTTCAGTTTGTGAGACTTGGACATTCATTAAAATAATGAGCATTGCAAAATAGGCAGTGCTGTCATTTGCAAAGCTAACAAATAGAAGAAATAGAAGAGCTCCTGTTATCTTTAGATCCATTATTGTAAAAACAGCTTTAATGAGTGAAGCTTATGAGGAAAAACACTATTCAACTAGTTAGAGCTACTTTTTTTTATCAATGACAAATATGGCTTTGATATATGTAAGATTTCATTTATGTTGGAATGCCATAAGATTCTAAGTGAATCTTAGAACTGCAGATCTGGAAGATACCTGATAGATCAGGGGTTCTCAATGTTTTCCTGCCATAAGCCAGACATATGGTTTCCCCTGGCATAAACGCTGCCATAAACCATGGTGGGTACTGTTGAAGAGAGAAACTGTGTACTTCTGCTTCCAGTGTCATCTCTGCGAGCCAGATGGTTTGCTGCTGTGGACCAGATCTGGCCCATGGACTGTAGGTTGCGAACCCTTGCAATGGATCATTAAGTCCAGCCCCTGTCAAGGAGACACAGTGGGACATCGAACTCCCAATCTCAGACAGATATCTAAACCACTGAGCAATGCAGCACCAAACACAGTATGTCCTCCAAAGCTTAATGTATGCAATCTGGACAGACTAATGTGTACACTTTGGTTCCTCAGAAATCTCTTATCTTTTAATTAACATTGGCAGTGTTTTTAATTAACATTTACTTTGTAAAGGATAGGTGTTTATTACACAAAGTGAGTGGTTGGCCTTTTGTCAGTGATTTCTTCAAATGACAAAACTATCTCGAAAGGAATCTTATTGCCGCATGCAGTGGTGGTTCTGGAAAGGGTATAGAATAGGGGTGGGTGATTTGTGGACCTCCAGATGTTATTAGAGTCTCATTTCCCTCAGCCCTTGCCAGCATATCTTGTAGTGAGGGATGATGGAAACCACAGTTCCCATCTGGAGAATCACTACTGGCCAACCTTTAGAAACAGATTTAATCTCAATTTGTAATAGTTTACATGCTAGCATATGAGAGCAAAAATATTCATTTCTGTAAGCACTAAATTGTGACTAAGACTAACTTAGAGGTGAATTTTCAGGGCTTTGACTGAGGAAAACAGCTGCATAAAATTGTGTATTCTTCCTGCCATCTTTTTTTTTTTAATAAAAAAAAGATGACAAATACATCTTATGTAGTTCAGGAAGCAATCTGAATTTTCAGATCAAATCAGCCATTAATGAAATGTGTATTCCATGCAATAACATGGTTTCTCATGAAATAAAATGGTGACTGATTCTTGGGAGGCAAGCAATGAGAAACCTGGGGAGCATAGTGAAAAGTAGAGACATCAAATTGCAAACAAAAATTCGCATAGTCAAAGCAATGGTATTCCCTGTGGCAATGTATGGTTGTGAGAGCTGGACCATAAGGAAAGCTGAGTGCAGAAGAATAGATGCTTTTGAGATGTGGTGTTGGAGGAGAGTTTTGAGAGTCCCCTGGACAGCGAGGAGAACAAATAGGTCGATCTTAGAAGAAATCAACCCTGACTGCTCCTTAGAAGGTCAAATAGTAAAGATGAAGCTAAAGTACTGTACTTTGTACATCAAATGACAAGAGAACATTCACTTGAGAAAGCCTTGATGCTTGGAAAGGTCGAGAGCAAAAGAAGAAGGGGGCAGCCAAAGATGAGATGGCTGGATGGTATTGTAGAGGCAATGGGCACAGAACTGAGCGAGTTGAGGAGGATGGTGGAGAACAGAAGTACCTGGCGCACGGTGGTCCATGGGGTCACAAATGGTCGGAATCGACTATGTGAATGAACAAAAAAGAAGGGGGGCTTTACTCAAGAGATACATGCTTCAACCAGGCTTGGATTTTCCTATAGGCTAACTAGGCTTCAGCCTAGGGCCTCAAGATCAAGAGGGGCCTATATATTGATATATATCATAGTAATGATGTATTTTATTATCTCGCATGTAATGTACAAGCTTAAAAATGGGAGGTGAAAGGGCCACATAAGTGGAATAGCCTAGGGCCTCTTTTCATGTAAATCTGGCCCTGGCTTCAACAATCACATTTTCAGGTTTAGTTACCTTCCAGTGACCAATATCAAAACAAAGGGTGGCTAAACACAAATACAGAGGTGAGAACACATGTTACAATAGACTGAATTATTTCATCATTTGAGGAACCATTACTCCTAAATATTTACTATGCATATATTTTAGTTTCTGCAGAGATTAATGGAGACTATTGGAAAAGGTACAGAGCATCTTGGACACATGACCAAAAGGTTTCTGCTTCACAAGGCATGAAGAGATAAACTGTGAAAACAAATCATTGTGGAAAGATACTACACATATGCCTTGACTATAGTCTTAGCAATAGCATTATCAGGTCCATGTATATATTGCCCCATAGGGCTTTGTGCACTCTCTGGGCAGTTTACAAGGTAATTTTGCACACAACCTGCTGGATACTCATTTCACCAACTTAGAAGGATGGAAGGCTGAGTCAACCTTTGAGCCTATGAGAATTGCAGTGAAACAATGAGCAGAGTCAACAGCTTACATTCTAAGTAGCTGGTTTTGAGTTGTGTCTTTATCATTCTGTCAGATTCACCACCCAATGAATTTGCCTTTTTGATCTCTCTCGTATCTTGGCAAATGACTCTCTTTTTGTCCTGTTGTATACCTTACTGGCATTTTTCCTTCCTAAATTACTGGTGGTCATATATCAATATCTGTGTGTCACGTATCAATATTTCTACTTCCATACCAAAATTTTCCCTAGAAGGCTCTCATTGTTATCTGTCTTCCTTATCTGATCACTTTGTTTTAGTTCTTTGCAAGTCTGGCCAGGTTATCGTGCTATGGTAATAGAATAGACTATACTGCCAGCAACTCAACACTGAGTGTCAGGCAGCAGTTAACTAACCTGAGGACTAGCAGACTTGGTGAAGTCCACAGGAAAGGGTGATGGTCCCCAAGTGGACTAAATCCCACTTGAATCCATCTTGATGAATGGCAGCAGCTTCAGCAATACTGGCCTGGGGCTGATGAGGACTTTGTGTGCCAAAAGGGCTCAGGACAAGAAAGTGCTTGGATTTGGATTAGTGGTATGGGGCTCACATTGTGATGTGGAAGGCAGATGAAAGTCCACTGCATTATATTTGCAGGACAGTCTTCATGGCTGATCACCATGATGATTGTCAATATTTGGAATCAGATATGACAGCAGCAGGAGGAGGAGGAGGAGGAGGAGGAGAAGGAGAAGGAGAAGAAGGAGAAGAAGGAGAAGAAGAAGAAGAAGAAGAAGAAGAAGAAAGCAGCAATGCTAGATCAATCTTACCAGAATCAAGTAAACCTTGAGCAAGTGCAGGCGCACAGTACCTCCTGCTACATAAAAGTGACTGTCAACTCAGTTATTCCTGGCACCAGCCCTGCTGTCAGATAAAATAGACAGCAGGAATTGGATTACATGAAAAGGCAGACAATAAGTTATTTTATGTGTTATTAGTATATTTTTGTGCCTGCAGATGCACAGGAATGTATTAGGATCAGAGATGTGAAGGAGACGTAGAGTTCGCTCTTAAAGATTAACACTAAAGAATTTATATTGAGAGATACAGAGGATTTTGTGGTGACACACTCCTATAGAGGAAAATCATGCAGCAATTTGCAAAGAATAGTTAGGCCATGAAGTTAGTAGCTAGGCATACCTTCCTTAGTTCCCAAAGTAATACAATTGTTTTATTTTTATTTTTGTAATTCAAGCTTCATGGTTCCCTATACAACCCATCTGTTTCCTTGCTCTCTGTAGGGATTTCTACCACTTATAGCTCAGGATGGCAGATGCTTCTTTGCCTTTCAGCAGACTTCAGTCCTTAAGACTCCCTTTCCATCAAAGCTTTCAATGTTTTGCTCAAAATAGTGAATTTCATAAATGTTAGCCTCAGCTTCTCTACTAAATCCTTTTAGCAGAAGATTTTGTTTGAATGGGATAAGAAAGGATCTAGTCTGAAGGATCCAGAGAACCCCAGGAAAGCCCACCAAAGGAAATGTGGGTTATAGTAGTCATTGATGCAGAAGGAAGGGAGCAAGTCAAGAGGAAACTGTTCACAGTATGGAAAGAAACTCAAGTAAGAAGAGTAGGAAATACTTCCTCTACAATAAAGAAGAGGTTGGAAGGCTAAGACCAGATGTTTTCAGTCTCTTTCAGACAACTTGACATAGTAATTGTCATATTCTTTCTCCTTAAAACCCAGTAATGACTTAAGATGAACCCATCAACGAAGAACTTTTAAAATGGCAGTGTCTAGAAACATGATTTAGAGTCATGCTTTTTATTTTTCCTGAAAAGTCATGTTTTGACTTTTAAAAACAGTTTTATGTCACATCTCTGCTTAATTTTGTAACAAATGTCAAATTTTGGTCATTGACAACTATTCTGATAAGTCAACAAATTTGAGTCAGCAAAGAAAGTGAAGATTTGGTGTGTGTCTGTGTCTGTGTCTGTGTCTGTCTGTCTGTCTGTCTGTCTGTGTATGTATGATAGAGTGGGAGAAAGGGGACAAAGGCTTCTCTCCTGACCAGCCTGAAAAAGAGAGTGAGAATTTGCCTTTTTCTCTTTCATTTGCTCCCCACCTCAGGTATGTGTGTAATTGAAAGTGGTGAGATCCTGTGAGAACTGCAATGTGATTTCAACATGCCTAAAATTAGATGTTCAGTGAGCGTGAAATTATAGTGCCATAGAGAGATGCTTTTCTGTAATCATTGTTTTTGTTTACTGTTGG